>JAKUAS010000002.1:600000-1000718 GCA_030566735.1 Australozyma touchengensis | reverse complement strand
TTGTGAACAACTGCGGTTCAGCAAAGGCGAAGTACCACCACCGAATGACCCACCACCCGATGGTGAAAGCCCCGATGGTAAGACCTCCTCTAACCGATCTCAACATAGTTGCACCTATGACATCACTACTGGGGCTGGCCGATATTGAGGTTGAACGTGCGAAGCCTGTCAAGACTGCTTTCGAGATCTCTTTTAAACACCGCAACGCACATTATGCATCAAACACAAAATTAGAAGCTAGGCATGGCAACTAACTGGAGCCAGAAACTTACCAAAATCCCTATTTAAGAGATTGAACTCGGTAGGTCATGCACTACACCTTCAGCATTTGACCTCTACAAAGAGGGGGTTCAAACTTCATGTCTTGCGCATTCCAATCTTACCAAGATGCGATTCAAAACATTAAGCTTCTCACAGAAAAGAGCAATGTTGCACAGGAGGCAGCGAATTTCTTTGCGGCCAATGACCATGTGAAAGAAAATGCTCGAAGGCACTTTTGTTCTCGCTAAACTCCGCACGAATGAGCCTTGAGACGTGCACTTACTCCTTTTTGTTAATAGAATTCGGGACTCCGATAATCTTCTGAAATTGAGCGTGAATTCTGGTGTATGCCAAGGGCTGTCTCTCAAGGATTCTGCGTTACATCGAAATTACTGAGAATATAAGAAACGCATTGCCCACGAATGATCTATGCGGCATACCAAGGTGGTTGTGCGACCTCACGCGGTAACACGCTTCTTATTCTAATCACGGATATAGGATAAGTAAACCGTAGTTGCACCCAGCCGGTCATACCCGTAGAGCCTAATAAAATTGATACATCAATTTCCTGCTCCATCTGTACTGCCGTAATAGAGAATTGCAGATTTAATACCCAAATGAGCCGGAAATAGAAAATAGCTAGCCCCAAATGCGCTTTGCTTTCGACCCAAAGTATGTTGCCAACCAGTTTCCAGGATATGATTTCGAACAAGACCCCATACTGAAATTATGGGACTTCAATAAACTTCAAGAAAAGGATGCCGACATTATCTGGCATTTCTTCTGGGGCACGACAAGAGAATTTAATAGAGTTATGGTGATTTTCAACGGCAATCGCAAGCAGTGCTTGCTTCTGCACGAAGATTTAGTGAGAAAATGGACGCTTCTCCACGATCAAATCTTAAGTACAGCCAATGTTGCCGCCTCCATGAGCAACGCCTATAATGACACACACTTTAAGATCGCGCCGGACTCGAATGTAAATATCCATACCCAACACGAAGAAGGAAACAAACCGCTAAAGGAAAAAGGTAAGGCCATTTGGATTAATGAGAGCGCAACGACCACAGAGCTTAGATTTTATACGCCTCAAACACGTAAATGCCCCAAAGGAGGTTGCCTCTTTTCAATTGACCGGGCGTATACTGATTTGACAAACATTCAAAAAAGTCAAGTTGTTATGAAACAGCAGTTGGAAGATATGAGAAGATCGGTTTCGGAATTGATGAAGGTCATGGATGAATCGTGCTCCTTTCTTGGTAACGTAGATTTCGACGAAACTTTAGAAGCAAAGAAATCTCGTGCATGCTTGAATTGTTTCGCTGAATATACCCAGATACTTGATATTATCTCAAGGGAGGTTCAAGAGTATATGAAAGTGTCTCGCGACAGATCGATAGCCAAGACAGACAATGGAGTTTCATTGTCTAAAGCTGTTCAACAAACGCTTCTCATAGCAATGGACCTTTTCGTGGAATCCGAAGCATCTATTGAATACGTAAAAACTAATTTGGATTTTAGGGGGAGTTGGCGAAGAGAATCTTGGCACCAATGGTTAACTAGAGAATCAAGCTTCTTGTTGAGCAACATAAAAAAATTTTATCTTCTTGATGATGTGAAGGACTTCGAAAGAAGCGCTTTTCACGACATAATCCTGAAGGTAGAAACGGACATGTATCTATGGACGAACTCCTTGATCTGGAAAGCCCAGCGTGTACGTAAGATAATAACTGATATAGAACTTGACTTGGAGCATAAAGAATTTAAGAAGTCTTACTTCTTAGAACCATGTTCATTTAAAGCCCAAAATCGCTTACGATTGTGTTTCCAAAGTGTTTCAGCTCTTTGTGAAGAATATCGGGAAAAATTGAACGCACACGAAGACGAGTTCAAGAAACTGCACGCATACAAAAAAGCTAGTCCAAGAACTCTCTCAATAGTTGCGTATTTGTTTAAATTTTGTCGCACGAGGATCTGTAGTTACCTGGCCGAAGCTGCCCTATCTAGAAATTACGAAGCCAGGGAGCATCTCGTGATTCTTCAGGGAGTTTATCTATCTCGAATGAAAAATCGAAAATACTACGCTAGATGCACATGTGAAGGTGTGAGGTTCCCTCTCCTAGAGAAGAGTTCGCCTGAATTCTCCTCTGTGAAAGAATATGCCAAAAAGCAAAGGCTATCCCGACCCAAGTGGCCATGGCAGTATACATACTTTTAGAGATATAGTACTTGGAAGGGGGTTGGGCTATTGAAGGTATGCTAACAGTGGTGAGAATAGTTGACTCCACGGCCAAGAGAAGTGCCACAGGAGTCTTCGAAGGGTTAATATAGAGATATCACTTAGAGATCCTGCATCTTATAACAATAATTGCCAAATCTGGTCTACGGTCTTGAGGAGTCAATGAAGAGTGAATTTTCATCTTGAGGTGACTTTATGTCTTGACCAAATGCCGCTTTAGGCGTAATTTTGTAAAACAATAGTTACTGCAAATTACTCCTTCTTTATGAATCAATCTTAGGCAAGGAAGGAAGGAAAAAGATCTGAAAAAATAGGTGGCTCCAGGATGTCTGTCTCTTTACAACAAAGCCTAGGTAGCAACCGGTGTACTAATGGAGAGTAATTCGCCTTGTTTAGATCGTTCCACAAGCAACCCTCAACAAACGGAAAACTATTACTATTCATCTTATGAGCTAGGACCCCGAAGTGCAAACACTTAATATCAACCGCTTATTAAACGATGCCATGTATTCCGATAAGTTATGCGTATTTTTTTTTTCGACACCATTTTGTATACTCAGTCGTCAATCCTTGAACCCCTTCTGGACCACCAATACCTCTTACGGACCATCCAGCCGTACCTAACACCAAATGAGCGGCTCCCAAAATCCTGCGGCCAGCGGCGGTAAGCCATAATCCTCAAATGCTTTTCACGCCACGTTTGAGAAATATTTCTCTCTGCGAGCCCGAACACTTCGTGGTGCGAAGAGATGCGCCGGTTGAAAGAGAGGAAAGTCAACAAGGACAAGCCTCCACCGGCTCCTAGTAATGGAATTCCAACTGGGTTGGAGGTGGCTAACAAGCTTGATCCTGCAACAAGTAGCGATGAACTTGCAGTCATCAAGCTAGCCCTTGCAGCCTCGCTGAGTTCGCCGTAAACCTTCTCGAAGTGGTGAGCGACACCTTCATAGATGAAACCTCGATATAACATTTCGCCGCCGATCAAGAGGGTTTGTCTTTCCACCGTGTTCTTGACGTATTCTTTCACAGCATTGAAATCAACATCAACTTCAGTTAAGTTTCCTTTCGCCTTGTCGGCTTCAGTAAGGAACGTGTTGACGATATTCGTCACGTTTTTGAAGAATCTCCGTGCGAAACGGACATGCCTAATCAATGAACCCCTATAGATAACAGATTTTTCCGACATCATTCTAGAAAGGGCTGCCTCCAAGGCGTGGACGCTCAGGCTAAAACGGTCAAGCTGGCGTTGAACCAATTGAACAAGGTCTTGAAGCATTGTTACCAAAACATTAAGGAATCTAACTGATGTGGGGGTGGTGAAGACATTAGTGGATTCGTTCGTCAAATGGTTTATCAATTCGATAAGAGATGCCTTTTGGGCAAGTGCTCCTTTTTTAATGGACTTGAAGGCTCCAGTTAACTCGAGAGACAGATCTGCGATGCTTTCAAATATGATATCCAATTCATCCTGAGTCTTGCAAGCCTCCTTGTCGAGTTGACTGATCTCTCGAAGGAGAACTTCGTGAGATTCGTATGCATAAAGCTTAAGATTTTGAAGTCCGTCAATTATTAAGTCAATTCCTGCGGAAGCACGCTTTGCAGGATTCTGCCCGGCATCATTACCACCTGGGGCTGGCGCATTACCACCTGGGGCTGGCGCAATACCACCTGGGGCTGGCGCATTACCACCTGGGGCTGGTGCATCAGCTCTGAGAATTACACCAGTCATAACACTGCTCAATAAGTTAGGAGATAAACAAGAAGCCCGCAAGTTGAAGCTGATTGTGTCATTTCCCTGAAACTTCAGCAATCTTTTCGCCAAAAGTTTTGCAAGCGAGGCGATTTCGTTGATCTCCTCTTCCGTAAGGTTATGCTCCCGTAACCCTATCGCTATATAGGAGGCGTTATGCAAAATTATCTCCAACCCTAGACGAGAAGGTGAGGTCTGCAGTCGAAGATAGCTGAGAGACCGGAGCAGGGTTACGTTTGCGGGTCTGTTTAACATCCTCTTCATCGTTACCTGCGCCTTCTGTAACGCTTGCTTTGAGCGCTTGAGCCCCCATTCCTGCCGTCTACGTTCCTTTAAGAGCGCCCAGGTTTCGGAAGCCCTCGTTGCCGGCTTTGGGGCCCGGCAGCTTTTAGAGAAAGTGATTAGGCGGTCACAATCTTTCCGTGCCTTTGCATTTGCAGATTCAAGACGCTTTTTGATTGGAATGACTACATCCATGGCCTCTTTAACGGTCAATGCTCTGCCCAATTCTGTTGCAACGTTCCTACATAATGATTGCATTGCTGGAACAACTTCGTTCCGTCTCAAAGGGTCTTGGATCCACGTAGGGAGTTCAGGGGGTTGATTGTTTTCTGGAGGTACAGGTGGTCCAGGTGGTACAGGTGGTACGGGTAGTACAAGTGGTACAGGTGGTACAGGTAGTACAGGTGGTACATTGCGACCTACTGAGCTTTGGCCGGGCAACTCAGCGGCTTGTGTACCCAACGCACCCGTATCCCCATCCTGGTTTTCCTCCTCAGAGTCGGAGTCCGAGTTGGAGTCGTCTTCAATGTCAAGCTGTTGCAAGAGTAGAGTCCACTGTGCAGGTCTACGTTCCAAGTCTGCGGCAAGCCAGCCTCGACTTCTTGCGTCGAGAACTAATCTTTCCATCTTCTCTCTACTTAGCACGATGGGCTGACTAATCATGGTGCTCCAAGTATGGGCTGTTGCACTGTTTTGTGGCGGTCTAGCTGTCCGAGAGCGAGACCCTCGGCGCACTAGCATACTGAAAACTAATTTTTTTTATAAACCTTGATATGTATATAAGTCGGTTTGGAGTTTTGGATTTTATTATCGGTTGCTTGTTATCGGGTGTTCTGGGTGTAACACCAAGGAAAAGCGTGAGGTAGAGAGGGAAACATTTGTGGCTGCAAGTGTCGAAGACTTTATAATCCTGAGGAGCAGAGGAAAAAATGCTTCTGTCAAAATTGCAGTGTAACTAAAGTTGCAATTTCGTATAGCTTACTCAGAATCGCCGTCGAAGAGGTGCAAGCTTCAATACTGTTTCAATAACGTAGCACGGCTGTTTGAATGTGTTGCTATCACAAAGGGGCATTAACCCGTAGAAAAGACTATCAAGATCAATTCGGACGTCGGCATCTGAGATGTAACAGTCGCCTTTATGATTTTTCAGTTAAATTTGTTTTGTAAATCAGTTCCATGCTCGGGTAATTGCGCAAATGTCCTAGTGATGAGCTCATTGAAACAGTTAACTTAAGAAACAAATAGAATTGCTTTTGCTGCTTTGCTACTTAATAAAAACTTCTATAATACAATGTGAAATAAATTTGCTAACTATCAAGAGTTTGTGATGCTAGTCATGACCTATGTGATTTACTTCTAGACTGTGACACAAAATTAGATTTTTTTTGATCCTATTCCCATAAAACTATCTAAATATTTGAGATTTGTTCTTTGTTGAATCGACTGAGATCTTCTCGGTGACGATTGCAGTCTTTCCTCGACGTAATACTCCACCCAACACGACACATTGAACGATTCAAGCTCACCTTAGATCCTTTTTTGTTTGTTACGCAGTATTTATCGATTCTCTTGAAGTTGTTTAACTCAAGCTTGCACCTATAGCGCTATAGAGTCCAGATTCTATGGCAAGGGCAGATCAAACACAAGCGATAGTATATGCTTTCATGCATTATATGGTAAAGAGTATTGCAGTATCTTAATAACCAAAGCTCGACACTGATTTCATTTTGTAATGTGATATCCTTTAGTTAGCCAGACGCTGAGGTTAAACAAACGTCAATGAGCCCCGAAATGAGCGACCAATGGTGAAGAAGTGGAAATCCTATGCATTTCAGATACTCTCAAGAACTAAGAGAACCACCAAAAGCAATTACAAACGTGCCGACGGATTCGAATCCATAACTCTCGAACTTTCTTTGAAAACAATGATTAACAGTGAACGAGGATAATACAGGGGTCATACAGATCTTCTAAATGGCAAGATAAGAGAGGCTCTAAACATAAGACTCGCAGTTTTTTGTAAGATGTGGCTATTATCTAATGTCTTTCTCTCTCTACGGTGGTCCTTTGGATCATTCATCTCAAATGAAGTAGTTTTCTTGACTCAAATAGTTATGACAATCAAATCACCAACTTTAGCCAATTTAACACTTGTAAGATCGTCTATGACATATGAAGCTCCTGCGGCCAACAATGTTTCTCTCGGAAACGTTGTACTAAGGCCGATGACAGGAAACCCAGCAGCAACGCCCGCAGCTATGCCAGTTGGAGCGTCCTCAAACACTACCGCAGTAGAGCTACTAGGCGTATCATTGAGGCACCTCAACGTCTCAAATGCCTTCCTGTAGCCTTCGGGATCGGGCTTGCCCTTCTCTACCAAGTCAGCTGTAACAAACACGGGTGGAATCAACGCCTCTCCAAAGAGGGTCTTCACCCAGCCGGTAGCCAAAGGTGTTGTTCCTGAAGTTACAATTGCCCACGATCTGGCGAACCCATTGACCACGGATTGAAGGAGTGGGGTTGCTCCTGGCACCTCCGTAGCCAACAGGCCATATTCAGACACAATCCGTTGTTCGTGTGCTGCAATTGCTTCAGAATCGGCCGAACGGTAAGGAAACCACTTCTTGAACGTTTCAACAGTACGTGCACCGTGGGAACTATGGAGAAACTCCTTGAGGTCAATTACGTTTTCAGGGTACAGAGTGTTGTGAGCACTGACCGTCTCGCTCCAGATTTGCTCGACCGCAGGGTTTGAGTTGACAAGAGTTCCGTCCAAGTCGAAAAGTAGAAAGTTGACTCTTAGTTCTGGCATTGGGCGGTTTTCTCACGAGTTTGATGAGTAAGAAATGACGAGGTACGTTCCTGCACCGATCCAGATTTGGGGTACATACAAGAGTGTATACAAGAAACGCTCAATTTGCAGCCATGCATCCGTACACCATTTTTGAAACCCAGCGTTTCGATCCCCAATTTTACAGAGCCACGAATAACTACATTGAACGATTTGGGAAACGAGCTTGACACCTGCTAAGGATGTTACCACTGACCAGCCCTACGAAACAAGACATAGCCAGTACAATGTAACAAGCTGCGGACACTACAGCGGCAGTTCAAAACATCTAAACAAATCTATTATATGGACAGTTTAAAAAAATCTAATCGTAAATCAAACATGTGAATATGACAGCAATCATCAAACTACTGAATAACAAAGTCGTCAACATCAAACTTCTTGGACGAGATACCCATGTGGCCAATGTAATCCTTGGCCTCCTTGGTCAACTTCTTGGCTGTGGCATTATCCCACTTCAACTCTGTCTTCATGATATCGACGACTCCATCCACTGCATTAAGCGCTTCTCTAGCATCCAAGAATGCCAAACGGGTTCTTCTGGCCAAGAAGTCAAGTGGCGTTCTCGCGTACTCGTACTTCATGGAGTACTTCAACTCGGCAATGGTGAATGGCTGGTCGAAGGACTGGTACGACAATTTGTTGCCGTCGGACGCTTGTTGGTTCGAGGGTTTGAAGGAAGAAGCTGCTGCCAAAGTTACGGGCAACTTGTTGTAGTCAGATTCCTGATAAAGCTCCAAGATAATTGACGATCTAGATCCGTAATTGTGACTCAAGTGCTTGGCCAACTTCAAGGGGATCTTATATTCGTGAATGAGTCTGGCAGAGTAGTTCTTGGAGTAGTCGTGGCCGCCAACGAGAATGAGCTCGTTGGTCTTGCATGGACCAATAGCCTTGTTGAATGTGAAGTTCTTAAGCACGGTGTCGACGGTTTCTTGCGCCATTTCTCTGTATGTGGTCCACTTACCACCAGAAATGGTGACAAGACCCGAACCACTCAAAGTGATCAAATGGGAACGAACTAAACCTTGAGTGCCATTGGCTTCGGCACCCTTGGGCAATTTTGAAGGGTCACGAGCCAACGGACGGATACCCGACCATGCAGACAACACGTCGGTTCTGTCTATGGGGAAAGCAATATACTTCTGCATTTCATGCAAGATGTCTTGAATTTCTTCTTCAAGGGGAACTGGGTTCTCAGGAACAGATTTTAAAGGCGTGTCGGTGGTGCCAGCCAACACTTTTCCTTGCCAAGGCAAGAAGAACATCACTCTTCCGTCGGAAGTGGCTGGGTCCAAAAGACCCATTCCCTGAGGGCCGTAAAACTCGGGAAGAACAACGTGAACACCAGAGGAAGGAACCACCATACGTGGAGGTTGTGGGGTCTTAGGGGGTAATCCGTTGGGGTCCTCGTCCATCTCTAAGATCTTATCAGCGAATGGACCAGTAGCGTTCACAGTAGCAGTAGCCTTCACGAGCATTTCCTCGCCGGTTTCACGGTTTTCAGCCAATACACCAACCAACTTACCGTTGTCCTTGATGAGCTGCTTGACTTCCATGTAGTTGAGAACCGTGGCGCCGTGTTCAATGGCGGTGACGGCCAATGCTGCGTTCATTCTAGAGTCGTTGAAACTGCCGTCGTGATATACACATGAAGCCTTTAAGTTCGTGCTGTCCATCATTGGCGCGATAGCGCAGGTGGTTTCACGGGAAAAGATAGTGGAACTACGTAAGTTTTGGTAGCCGGCAAACCAGTCGTACATCTTACAGCCAATGAAGAAGTAAGGCACCTGCCACCACTTGTACACGGGGATCATGATCGGCAACACGGAGCACAAGTGTGGCGCGGTACGGAGCATGTTGCTACGTTCGTTAAGGGCCTCGATGACCAAGTCAAGCTGGTCTTTGGACAACTGGAAAATGGCCTTCTCCAAGTACCTGACACCACCGTGGGCCATTTTGGTGGACTTCGAGGACGTGCCCGAGGCAAAGTCGTTCTTCTCCAACAAGCACACGTTGAGACCACGAGTAACGGCGTCTAAAGCCACACCAGTACCAGTAGCACCACCGCCGATGACCAACATGTCGTAGCTGTCCGTCTCGCGCAAGCGCTGCAACAACTCCAGTCGAGATGGAGGTGCTGGCGCGGTTTTGGCAAGAGGCTTGTACGAGTTGTTGATCTCCTTGACCGCAGGCGGCCTGATGAAGTCCAAGTACACAACAGTGGCAGCGACCGCTCCGGTCGTACCGAGCGTGGCCCTCACGAAGGTGGATCTGAGCAAAGCAGAGAATCTGGACATTCTTCTGCGTCTATCAATTGGATATTAGATGAGTGGAAACTCTGCCAAGTCAACAACAGGAAAGGACGGTATCAGCTCGCAACCTCCCAATTGGCACAGCGATACCTTTGACGATCGAGCTTAAGAGATCTGAGTGCAAACTGCGAGATCTGTCGCTTCTTGTGTACGGATTACGGGACAAAGCGTAGCGGGCTCAAGCGTTAGTAGCTTTGCTTTGCTATGATTGGCGCGAATAAATAATGTGTACCTCTGGGGAAACACGCAATAAATATGGGATAGCACAGAGAAAAAGGTGTAGCAGCGAAAATTTGACGTTTCGTTATCCTATGATTCATGCTCCAGCGCAGGTATATGCAGACAGTTGCTCGAAGCCGAGACGACCTAGCGGCAGCGCCGAAACAAGTAAGAAATTGGCTTTCAGAAAACGACACGGGTGGACTTGCCTATTTAGGTCAAAATTTCCCAATGGTCTTTTTGCTTCCCGTGAGCCATCTATTCATGCCATCTCAATCTGACCTAATTATACGCGCGATGAACGTGCTAGTGGGCTCCGAAGAGGCCCTGCATAAAAACGCATAGAAGCACTTATGAATAGAACAAGGCAGAAAAAGAAAAGGAGAAAATGTAGATCGGCTTTCATGATTGTCTTTGCAGTGGCCCAGAATCTTTGTGGTCGATTCTTTTCCGCTGGACCGCTGGGCCTGTTATCTTTTCCATCAGCCGCGGTAGCAGCCACTTAACACATGCGAGCTGAGACACAAGTAGTGTAGCCACTGGTTCGGGTACGGGTCGGTCCGGACGACTTTTTTCCTGCAATTTGGCTTGGAAGGGCTGTTTTGAAATCGGTTTGGACGGGCAGTTTTGCTAGCGGTTTGGACGGTTTGGGGGTGTGGAGGAGTTAGCGCCGAGACGTAGAGAGGTTGTAGGAACATAAAATGCAGAAACTGAAGAGAGGCTAGTGGAAGCAGTAGATTCTTTTTTCTTGGGCATCAGAACAGTGGTGTGCTCTGTAAATACCATGTGCTAAGTCGCTACCTGTGGAGAGTCCTTCAGACGGAGGATTCTGGAAGATTTGAAGGAAGCGAAGGGATAGTCTCGGATAAACAAAATGCCGCCCGTTGAGCACTAGTCTACTTCCTATGGTTTGGGCTTGGTGCATCTTTATGTAGCTTCGAGCCACAATCCGGGGGAAGCCAATGATATAAATACCTAGATACACGTTTCAATTTCAGAATCATCAAATATACATGGTGAGTGTGGGTGGTCTGGCGAGAGCTTTGGGATTGCCCATTAGTCTAAGGACACCAAGGTGATCTTCGGTTATGAATGCTTCAGATCTGACTCAATCCAACAGCGCAAGATGCAGCCGTTATGATGTAAGTGCATGAATTCAATTAGTAGTAGCTCTAAGAGAATCTGAATGCAAACCGATTCATTCCTTCTTTCCTCGTTTGATTGTTACCCTGAGCCGTTGGCCACGAATAGTCTACAGAAACCGCAACCACGACGTAGAACATACTTCAACCATATAGACATTCAATAGAAAAATCGCGCTCTGAGTTCCCTTTTCGCCTGAATCCGCAAATTAACCAATCTTGGTGACCGCCGAACCACAACCATACCCAACCACAAGACTTGCACAAAAAAAATAGAAAAAATCGAACCCCGAAATTCTTATAATTCCGGATTGGCTCTTGGCTCTTACCTCCTTCATCTTTCTATCCGTTCAAACCTATTTCAAGTTCCCTACTTAACACTTCTTACCCCATTTTTCATCCACGTAAAACATCATGGATTCTCTTCCTCAACCCCACCAGGATAGCGTCAATGAGTTCATTGCGATAACGGATATCCCAGCCGATGACGAGCATCTTTCCAAGGCCATTGCGCTCTTGGAACATCACGATTTCAACCTAAACAACTCCGTATTGTCCTTCTTTGAACGCGGGCTAGACGTCCCCCATGAAATCCAACGCACACCGACCCCTGAATTGATACCTGACCTGTCGCCCTTTGCCAGTGGCGCCGAAAGATTCGAAAGTGCCCCCGTACATCGTAACTTGCAGAGCGAGTTTGTCATGACACACCTCTTTCCGAAACTCATGAAGGCGTCCAAAATACCCAACCGATGGGTCTCGGATTTGGCCACATTTAGAATGCATAGGGAGCTGGAACTCCAAAGGGCCGAGTCTGAGAAAATCAATGCAACTTCTGCCAAGAAGCCGCTGGTATGGTGGATGATTCTTCTAATCTTCCCCAAGACACTCACCTTGATCTTGACCGCGCTACGGTACATTTTCCGATTCAACAGCGATGTATACGAGTCTCGGCCGAAAAGATTCAACTACTTAGAGTACAATCTGCTGTACTCCATTCTAGACGACATAAACGCCTCGGACGAATTGGCCCAATATGACGTGGCCACAGAAAACTTTAACGACTGCCATGAGCACTGCCAAAGAGAGTATGGCTTTCTTTTAACGGTTTTGGTCGACGACGCTTCGATCGAATTAGCCCGCATGCTCCTCAAAAACTCTACGTTCAAGGCGTTGTTCAATAAAAGCACCGGTGAGTTTAAAGAATGCCGTCTATTCCTTGCAAACGTGGACAAGAGCCCGGAGGCTTTAGAAATTGCACAGGTGTATAAGTACCGTAAGATACCATATATTTTTGCAGCTGCAAACGTGTCTCTGGACCCGGCCGTGATGTCGTCAATGTCCCTTATTTATAAAGCCAATTGCTACTTTGGCGACGACGAAGAAAGAGAGCTCTTAGTAGGAAAAATTGTGAAAGCGTTGCGCAAGTCGTGTGCTGATTTTGCTCCACAACTAATAACGAAACGCTACGATAAGCAAGAGATGGAGTTTAGTAGGCTATTGAAGGAAAAACAAGACGAAGCTTACCTCGAATCGCTACAGAGCGACATCATAAAAAAGCAAGAAAAAGTTTTAAAACAACAAGCGGAAGACTGTAAGCAAGAGCTTGCGCGAAAGAAAGCCGCTTTTCTTTCTCATTTGCTTCAGACGGAGTACTTTGCGAAAGAAGCCCAAAATGCCACAAGCACAGATTCTGTCCGTATCGCGATTAAGTTGCCAGATGGTAGGAGAATTGTGCAAAAGTTTCTTAAGACCGCAAAGCTATGCGAAGTTTATTTCTTTGTAGAGACGCAAATGCTTGGTGCCGAATTAGAAGAAGTCGCAGAAGAGATGGACCACCTGGAGTACATCAAGGACATTGGATTCACGTTTGAGATGTTCAAGCCTTTACCCAAATGTGTACTCCCTAGTGGTTTAATGAGCATAGAAGAGTTTGGAGAGCTCAAGTCTGGAGACACGGTTTTAATCGAGTACACAGACGATTTTGAGGAGTGAGCTTGATAAAGAAAAGGAAGATAATCTTTTCCGAGAGTGTTTGGTAATTAAATAATCGCTTCAAAACGTTTCGTAGAGTGTAAACTTCTTTTTTGGTAGCAATGTCACAATATACACTTTTAACTTCTGTCTCTAAAAGTAAAAAAAAATAGAATAAAGTCATTGATAAGGCACAGTTCCAAAGAATCAAGAAACAAAAAGCTCATATTTACGCAACTGCCGTAGACTTCTATTGCACGGATTAAACTCTGGGCAATCGCTTATATGCACTCTCAATACAGCCTCACCATGGCCGTGCTCACATTTAGTGACCCCATTCTACAACGACCAGTCGTCAATTCTTCTGCAATCGTCCCTTCTCGTATACACCAGCACAGTGCTCTTAACCTTCTGAACAATATATATAATGGCCAGCCGTCAGCTGAGATTAGAAGCCGAGAAATTGGCCATTATCCAGAAATCTATGTCGAACCGTGGCCGGTCCCGGTCGCCCTCTGGAAACAATTCTAGGTCGTCTTCTGCCCTGATGGACGACATAAACAAAGATTTGAAATGGTCAATAACGAATCAGGACCCTCTGATGCGCTTGAAAGAAGATACTGAAACCGGCCCGGAAGAACCAGGCTCCAAGTACTGGGACGAGGAAGTAAGTGAAGAAGAACACATAAGCGACGACGACGACGGCGAAAAGTTCCAGTACAACGCTGCCGGAAACATTCTTCCCAATTATGCGTGTCATGACGAGAAGATGTCCGAGGTTTCTACGATCTTGGAGAACTCGAACCTTAACGATGATCAAACGATTAAGAAGCTAGAGGAACTCACTGCCACCGAGAGAGCAGTTGCAAATGCTCAAAAAATTGGCAATCTGGTGGACAGTGACGTTGTGGCAAAGTTATCGGAGAACAAGCATGCGTTAACTGGTCAGGACAAACTTGACCTTCTCAGCACTGACCAAGACGCTGATGCCAGAAGGCAAAAGCTCGAGACATACCAGGCGTACCGGCGGAAGATCATTGACCAAGAAAACGAGACATTACGTAATTCGCACATCAACAACCAAAGAAAGGCTGCTGCTGATGAAAACTCTCATAAAGACAGTAGCGACAGCAAGGATAGCAAGGATAGCAAGGAAAACAAGGATTCTGGGTCAGACGCTGCTCCTGAAGAGTTTATGATTCCATACACGTCTGCTGTTGAGGATAAGTTAGACTCCGAGTTTGCTTCTAAACTTAATGAGACCATAAAAGAAGGAGAAGTGGACTCCAACATCTCACAGTCGCGCGTGATTCAAACCATTACTCGTGGTAACTTCTTCCAGCTCATTGACCCCCAGGTGAAACCGAAAATGTTCTTGCTTTGCATAGATTTCAGTCCCGAGTCGATATTTGCACTTGAGTGGTCGCTTGGCACTGTTTTGGTTGACGGATCTGTGTTGTTCATAGTATGTGTGATTGAGGAGAACGACAGTAACCACCATTTGAAGGGTAACACGCTCAATGAGAACGCCAGAGAACAGGCGCGGCTCAATATGCTAAATCGCGCCAAACAACAGGTTCTTAGTTTGTTGAAGTTGACCAAGTTGCAAATCCACATTGTTATCGAAATCATTCACCATCCGATCCCTAGACACCTAATTTTGGAATGCATCGATAACTTGCAGCCCACGCTAGTTGTTGTTGGTTCCAAAGGACTGAGTGCCATCAAGGGAGTTTTGCTAGGCTCATTATCGAACTACTTGGTGACCAAGTCTTCTGTTCCAGTGATGGTTGTGAGAGAGAAGTTGAAGAAGATTAATCGGTTCAAGTCTGGATCGTCAATTTTCTCCAACAACATTAAACCATTGACTTTATCCGAGGCCAGAGTTGATTAGAAATGAGGATTTAAATTTTATAAAACTAATGCTTTTACCCCCTCCCTTTGCTTGTATAGTTGATCGAAATGGTCTAATACATTAACGGCTTGCCTACGACACACAATACTATCATTCGTATTCTATGCATTACAATACCAGTATTATAAATACAACTCCTCAAAGGGCTTCTTTCCCCTAAATGTCACCCCGCAATTCTCCGCCGGACACTTCTTTGGAGCACTGATACGAGGATCAACAATGGTGCTTTTGGTCTTTTTGCGCCCTTTGACAGGAGGCCTACTCCCTATATTTTTGATACAACGTCCGCAGAAGACATGACCGCATTTTGCAGCGAAAACTCGCTTCAGAAGCTCGATGTCGGCATCGAAGCATTGTCGCACGCAAAACCACGGCGCATTGGTCCGCAACTTGGCCGCGTGCTCGGGTAAGTCGTCATCAAGGCTTGGGTCTGGCTTGAAATCGTCGGGAATGCCTTCACCAAGCACTACAGCGCACAACTCACAGACATAGTTGTCGTCTGCTGAAATTGTACTAGAATAGCCTTCAGCGCTTGTTTCTGCGATCTTCTGCTTTTCTTGTAATATTTTCTCGTGCCCCTTATTTTCCTTTTGAAGTTTCTTGTCCATGTCCCGATCCTCTGCCCGTCTGATGGCTTCAAGAACGTGGCCGGGAACATGGTTGGAATTCGGAGATTCCGTAAATTCGAACCCTGCACCAAGCCACAACCCCCCTTGATGAGGAAGGTTATGAACATATGGACTAGTACGCTGTCGTAGTCTACGGAGGAAAGAAACGCCAGGCGCTGGGCGGCGGCGCGACCCTTGAGTTTCCGTTAGTACTGGCGTCGTCGTATGCCTAACTCTAGGACGAGCAAGATCCGGCTGTACAGGCAGCTCAAAGGCGTCACGAATCATCGCTTCGAGGTCTGGTAGCAGGATCTGATTATGGCCCGTGATTTCTACTTCGTCATCGTATCCTACACTAGTATCTCCTACAGGCACAGGTGCCGGTTCATGGCTTTCGTTGAATGTCTCTGAAACAATCTGAATTTCGTTATCGCTTAGAACCTCCTCGTCTGAGAAATCACTCACGACTTCGATGGCGCTTTGGCGGCGTACTCCTGAGTTACCGAGACCAGCGGTGTTCTCATCGTCCGAGGATACCTCCACCACCTCCAGTGGGGGTTTAGGGGAATGTAGAGGGTTCCGTCGTTCTAGTCGGCTCATATTTGGAGCATACGAGGCTGGAGGATGTGTTTGCAGGGAACTTAGTTTAGTTGTTTGTGTGGTTTGTGTGGCAATTTGCGGTGCGAGGATTACGAAGCAAAAAAATTATTCTTGTTTCGAAGCACGCTTTCTATACACGCAAAAAGTTTATTCTATGAAAAATGGAGTAGGCGAAGAAGAGCTGAGTATGTGGAGTTCAGATGATAGTCACATACATTCACTTACCCAAACGGTTATTGAGGATGAACATGCAGGACAGCACTGGAAGGGCAAAGAAGAGAAGAGAAGAGAGAACAAAAATTGGAAGAGACAAACGCAGTGCAAAGCACTCTAGATATGGAAATTTGGCCTGTGGAGCTTCCCTTCCTGGAGTTATAAATGAAGAAGTGTTCCGCTGAGCTCTGTGTCTTCGAATCAACGGAAGAGGTATGATGCTTGCAGACTGCAATTATTACGACTTTTAGTATCGTCGATTTTTGCGTTGTAGCTCTCATGTGCACCCTTTAGATCTCCCTCACTGTATCCACTGTGCCACCACTCTCTACACCATTTCAATGATCACGTATAATACTATGCAATAACTCTAAAGTACAGGAAATTATAAAAACTAATGGCTTACTTCTTCAATCCGCTTCTGATGTAACGTCCGACAACGATACAGTGGTCTCTCTCATATGGCTCCAAGGTCAATTGTTCCAAGGGCTTGATACGCTCCTCTCTCAATTTTTGCACCTCTCTGGCGAAAACGGTCTCAGCGTCAACGGTGGAGTCAATACAGTTGGCCTTGATGGAGATGACAACGGTACCTTGGTCCTTCAAGAACAAGTGCGAGTTCAATGCGATAATACGGGCTTGATCAGGCTGGGCAACATCAGCAAACACAGCGTCGACCATGCCGATCAACATACGGTACTTTTGTGGGTGACGGGCATCGTCGATGATGGGGATGACGTTGGGTCTCTTCTTGGCCATGGAGATCAACTCTCTGCCTGGTCTGTGGGAGAACTCAACGGCGTAGACCATACCCTCAGGGCCAACGACATCGGAAACGTGAGAAACGGAAGTACCGGAAGCGGCACCCAAATACAACACCTTCTTACCTGGAGCAATACCTAACTCGTCGATACCACCCATGATACCGGCTGCCAACTTGGATCTGAAGGGGTTCCACACACGGTACTCAATCTTGGTAGGAGCTGCGCCCTCCTCCTTGGCAGGCTCGTCGACGGAGATTCTCTTCTCACCGTAGACGGACTCACCTGGGGCAATGTTTCTGGTGACAAGCAAGTCCTCCTTACCTCTGGCAATGAAGACACCGGCGTGTCTGTGGGGCTCGATGACGACCTTGGCACCACCCTTGGCACCGCCACGGGCACCACCTCTGCCACCACGAGCACCACCTCTACCGCCTCTAGCGCCACCTCTAGCGCCACCTCTGGCTCCACCTCTACCTCCAAATCCACCTCTGGCTCCACCTCTTCCGCCACCGAAACCACCACGAGAACCACCAGCTCCACCACGAGAACCGCCTCTGCCGCCACGGGCACCACCTCTTCCACCTCTTTGTGCGTTGAATGCCATTTTATATGTGAGTTTTGTTATGGGGGGAAAGTATATAGCTTGAAAAATTTTGATGGTGTGTGCCTTGTATGGAGGAGACGGGGCGGGTAACCCATGCAATTTCATGGAAATTAGCGGTCAAACAGAAGCGATTGCGGGAACCCCGAAGGCTTCTGGAACCCTAATTTATTTTTCTTGAATTTAGAAATGTTCAGTTTAATTACTGCAGTTATTTTGGGAATTTTGTGCGAAGCTGGTGTCGAGAAATTTAGAGGATTGTTCAAGAAAGAGGTTCAAAGTGAGTTTGTGGCCGATACACGTACGAGAACCTCGTAAAAAATTAAACTCAGCTTTTTCATGTAGTCTCATTAGCACATCCGTTGAGGACATGTCCATTGTGAGTTCTGATCTTCATTAATGTATGGTAATTGGATCCCTAGACGATGCCCATCGTGCGGCTCAACACTTGCCTGTTTGGGAATAAGTTGCACATGTGCAGGATACTCTCTGAATCGAAAACCGCAATGCACGCCAGACTTAAAATACGAGAGCACGTCAATTACTATTCCGTTTCGGGAATGTACGACGATTTTAGCCCTGAATTCTGTGGTTAGTACCGCTGCCGCCCAAAATCAATCGTGACTTTTTATTTGTAGAAACGTTGTCCAGTGTACGCTTGATTTATACGCCAGTACACTACACGGCTCCACTTGAATCACGACCCCCACAAACCTCAACTCTTCCACTTTCCATAATACACCAACAAAAAGTCTTATAAATTGCATGGGTGCACATCGCTCAAAACATAAGTAACTTCTGTCGCCGTTCCATTTCATCCTCGTTCAAAACAGCTTGCCGATGTTGTATACTATCCTTATCGTCGTCGGAACGATAGTATGTGGATGTCTCAATTCGCTTCTTACCAAGTTCCAAGATAACCAATGCGTGGCCAATTGTCAGGATCCAGACCCTTCCAACCGGAAAAACTTCGAGCAGCCGGCCATTCAAACCCTCCAGATGTTCATTGGAGAGCTTGGTATCTACATCGTATACTACTCGATGTATAAGGCGCCCTGGGCCCGTAGAAAGCAGTATTCCGCAATTTCTGAATCTGGGCTACATGGAGGACCCGGAGAGGGTCTGGCCAGTCTTGCCACAACTCTTTATCTTGCGATCCCTTCTGTATGTGACCTCCTTGCAACCACCTTGATGAACGTTGGATTGGTATACACGCCCGTATCGATCTACCAAATGACCCGTGGTGCAGTAGTTCTCTTTGTAGCCATCCTCTCCGTTCTCTTTTTGAAGCGCCGTATCCGTCGCTTGGAGTGGATTGCACTAATCCTTGTCTCATTAGGAATAGCCATTGTGGGGTACAGCGGCTCAAGCAAAACCAGTAGTGAAAAAAACGAAGATCCAGCTGCGGTTGTGTTTGGTATTTCTTTGGTTTTAGGGGCAGTGGCGCTCCAGGCGGTGCAGTTTGTAGTCGAGGAACGAATCTTGAGCCATTCCCCTCTTACTCCGCTCAAATTGGTGTACACCGAGGGTTTCTTTGGCGCCCTCATTTTAGTGGTTTCTCTTATCATTTTGAACTTCTTGTTTCAGGCCACTCAATCGCCAGATAAGTTTGCACACTCTCCCTTCAACTTGGGCCAATCCTTGTACGAAACATTCCTGTCGCGTGCAATTGTAGTGACATCTGTTCTCATCATGATTTGCATTTCCATGTTCAACTACTGTGGCCTCTCCTTAACCAACGAGCTTTCTGCAACGGCACGTTCCACTATCGACAACTGTAGAACTTTGTTGGTGTGGTTGATTGCAATGTTTCTCGGGTGGGAATCGTTCAAGCTTCTCCAGTTTGTTGGTTTTGCGGTGTTGGTTTTCGGAACGTTGTGTTTCAACGGAATTTTGAAGCCAGAAGAATGGTCGTGGGTTCCAACATTTTTGAAGGACCCAGAGCATAAGAATGATTTGGTAATTGATGTTGTCGACGAGCCTATCGATAGAATGTAGAGATAGAGTCGATCAATGGTTTATACTAAACTCGAACACCAATATAAAGCAACTAATATCGGGAAAAGCCAAAATAAAATCATATTTGCGTTACTTCAATTTTTTTAAAAAAAAGCTCTTGTTTTTTTTTCTCTTCACGACTTTTCTCTTACGTTAACAATGTATTTGGCTCTGTTATTCTCACATACTCATTATTTTTCAGCCAACTGAACATAACACCCTTGCAATCTTCAATAAATAAACACTCCACGTCAACCGTCGCACGGAGGGAATCAAAAATCACAAGACGTGGCAATACTTTTTTCACCGCTTCGATTAATATAAAAAAGCGTTCTTCTCTCGTACGTTCAACTGCGTATCCTATTCAAACCAACAACACCCAAAATGAGAATCTCGGTGCTCCCGCAGAAACTCCACGGCGGAAACATCCGATCCGTCGACATTAATGCGTCTCACACATGGATGGCCACTGGCGGCAGCGACAATCTGATCTCATTCTGGGACCTTGCCAAGTTCGCCGACATCAACGCGGCCAATGCCGAAATGCTAGCTCAATTGGCCCCAGAAAACACAATGGACATACACAAGGCTCCTGTATCTGTGCTCCGATGGTGTCCGACCATGGACCATATCATTATGTCAGCCGACACAGCCGGCCGTGTCGCAGTCTCTAACTCTCGAGATTCTTCCCACAAACAAATATTCCCATGGCCCAATGCACAGGAGGCATATACTGGTGCTGTTATTGATGCGCTGTGGTCGCGTGATGGCCGTCTTTTGGCCTGGGTCACCGCCGATGGCTGCGTTCATCTTTACGACATTGAACGGCACACACATCAGTTCCTTGTAGACGCCGTAGCCAAGAATCAAAAGCCAAACGTCCAGAGAGGAATTGCCTTTGATCCTACCAGCAACTTGCTCGCCACTTTCGGCGACGACTCATGTATTACGGTATATCAATATCAGTTCGATAACAACGGAAACTATCAGTTCAAAGTCCAACAGGTGATCTCGAAGCTTGCAAGTAATGGGGCCACGAATGCACCAACACAGGGGTGTTGGAGGTTCTCGTGGTCGTGTGATGGAGAGTTTCTTGCTTTCCCCTCTGCTTCAAAACAGCTGCCCTCCCTAATCGCTTTGATGTCACGCTCTCAGGGCTGGAACAACAAAGTGAACCTCGTTGGCCAGGATATGGGCTGCAACATAGTATCATTCGCTCCTCGGATATTTGACTCTCGCCAAACCCCGCCACCAGTGATAAAAGTAGAGACGGGGATGGAGGAGGTGGACGAAGACATGAAAATCGACGCGTACCACATCATAGCATCTGTTGGTACAGATAAAGGGCTTGTGATTTGGAACACGTCAAAGGAAACGCCTATAGTGGTAATTAAAGATATCACCTCCGAGCCCATAGCTGATCTTGCATGGAACTTGGCAACAAACAGCCTTTTCTTAGTTTCTGGAGACGGCCATATTGTCGTTGCAACTTTTGCCGAAGAAGAACTTGGGTTCGTTGCCCCAGAAGAATTTCTAGATAAGTTAAAGGCGTCGCAGAGCCATGCGATCAAGCAGTTTGCAGTGAAGTCTGAAGACTCCTCCATCAAATCCAAAGCCAGTAAGAGCGTTTCTGAAGTAATTGATCAAAAACACGCTTCGAATTTGTTAGTCGAGTTCTCAAAAAAAGCGGTCCCCCAAGATTTGGAGCCCGCAGAAAAGACTCCAGCGGATGCAACTAGAAGCCCAACCTCAGACGCATCCACAACGATGTTAGGTGATTACACGCCTGTAGTATTGTCTGCAGATACGACAGAGTTCCAGGACGCATCCGACGATCTTCTGAACATTTTAGAGGCTCGAATCACAGACAGCGCTGTTGCAACTTCGCTGCCACCTCCCAAGACGAAAACAGAGCCTAAATCTGAGTCAAAGGCAGCCAAAAAACTAACTCTAGACACTCAAAAAATTACAAAGAAAGACGGAAAGAAGCGCGTGCAGCCTACGTTGCTTTCCAATGGTAACAACACCAGATCGGTTCCAGACGAGAAGAGCATCACTTTGCCTTTAAATAATGTATCAAACTCGGGTCCACGCGATCTTATGGAGTTTGATAAGCCTTCATACACAGTTCTGGACGTATTCCAGAAGGATCTCAAACGCTCGAAAGCGCCTGAAAGTACCTCTGCATTAAAGAAGGCCAAGAGAGTGCCCGAACCTGTAAAGTTTATAGGTAGTGTAGTCGTAAACCCTAACACTAGTTTTTCTAAATTGCGCCTATCTACGCCTAGAATCAGGGTTACGTTCCGGCTCAATTCCCGTGCGTCGGAGCTGACGTTTCTAGATATACGCAATGGTGAAGGAAACGAACATACTCCTTCGCGTGTCACCCAATTCACGAATGAAACGCAGGTATGGACAGATTTCATTCCGAAATACATTCAATTGGCAGTTGAAGGTGAATCCTTTTGGGCCATTTGCACCGCCGACGGACAATTGTACGTATATTCTCATCTCTCGGGCGCGCGTGTTCTTCCACCCATTATTCTTGGGTCACCGCTTTCGTTCCTCGAGAGCCACGGCAGGTATTTGATGGCCATCACTTCTGTAGGCGAAATGTATGTATGGGACATGGACCTCAAAAAAATCCATTTGCACAGTCCTCTGACCATTGCTGCGCTTCTCGACCTTAACAGTAAATACCAAGAAGATGGATTGAGTCGTACTGACAGCGTTAGTATGTGCTCAATCACCGCCAAGGGCATTCCTTTGGTGACGCTTACGAACGGTTCAGGATATCTCTTCAACATCGATTTGAACGTGTGGCAGACAGTTTCGGAGACTTGGTGGGCGTTTGGGTCGCATTACTGGGACTCAATCACGGACGACAAGTCTGCACAGCCAACTGGTCTGGCCGAGGGCGAAAACTCACGCGAATCGTCAATCATTGGCTTGTTGGAGCACAAGACAAACGAGGAAATCGTGCGCAAGAGCCGGTTGGGCCGCGGTAAGTTTTTTAACAAGATTTCGAAGAACATGATTATGAAGGAAGGGTTTGAGAACTTGGAAAACATTATCTCGATCTCGCACATGGAGAACCGGATCTTGTGTAGCGAGCTTTTAGGAGAGAAGGCAGACTTTAAGGATTTCGTAGTGACGTATGCTAAACGGCTTAGTGAGTTGGGACTCAAGGCAAAATTGTTTGAATTGTGTCAGGACCTTTTGGCAGATGAGCAAGTGGATGCAGAAAAGGCAGAGGTTTGTGGCTTGAACAAGCACGAGTTGCTTAAGGAGATCGTGGTTGATTGTGCGGAGCATCGGGACTCGCAGAGAATTCTCGCATACTTTGGCCAGAAGCTCGGAGTAATTTCAGCGGAATATTAAGAGTGGTGAACGGCCCAATTGAAGATCGTCAGTTAGTTACTACATGTTTTATGAATACGATGGTGTAAACCCAAACCAAAGCCCTCTTTTAATCATGACAATAAAAAAATGTATTAAAATTTCACGAATGCTATTCTAGAGTCGCCTTTTTTCCTTGTTCAATCACTGACCTTCATTCTTCTTTGTTCTCTAGTACGCTCAGCCTGCACTCCCAGATCTAACACTTCCAAGACACCAAAGAACTTCGACCACCAACCTTACGGCCATGATAGAGCTCATAACGTCCATACATGCACATACAGACAAAGCGTGGAGCGTCGCGTGCCACCAGACGTTGCCGCTTTTGGCCACGGCGTCAAGCGATAAAACGAGCCGCATCTATAAGTTGTCTTCGAGCCAGAACTTCCCCTTGGTCGCCACACTCGCAGATACACATAAACGTTCTGTACGGACAGTCAGTTTCAAGCCACAGTTGGTCTCCACCGACGAGGATTTCATCGACTTGCCTGCTTTGGCCAGTGGATCCTTCGATGCCACGATTTCGATCTGGGGGATCGAAGAGCCCGAGGGACTTGAGGGTGGTGATGACGTAGATATCGATTACGATGATGATAATGAGTCGGAAAACGAAAACGGCAATGGTAACGGCAAAGCTGTAGATCGTGCACAGAAACGCGAAATGGACCTTCTAACGAGCCCAGAAAACGAATGGAATCTAATGGCTTTGATCGAGGGCCACGAGAACGAAGTTAAGGCGGTCGCATGGAACTGGTCGGGGCGGTACCTTGCATCCTGTTCCCGTGATAAGACAGTGTGGATCTGGGAAACTGACCCAGAGACACTTGAGGAATTCGAGTGTGTTTCCGTCTTGAGCGACCATGATCAAGATATCAAGCATATTGTCTTCCATCCACAACACAACTTGTTGGCAAGCTCTTCGTACGACGATACTGTGCGCTTGTACAACCAAGACGATGATGACGATGACTGGTCGTGTGTAGCGATCCTCAACGGGCACCAAGGTACAGTATGGTGCTCTGCTTTTGAGCATCCAAACTCCTCATCATCTCGCGAGGGCCGAATTCGTATCGTTTCTGCTTCTGATGATGCGACGGTTCGTGTATGGGCCACTACATCCTCCGTAGAACAAACCAAACTGGACAACGCATTGCCCAGCTCCATTAAGCGTGGAAGCGCCGAGCAGGAATGGGTTCTGGAGCTGACCCTTCCTTCAGTCCACACCTTTGCTGTATACTCTGTGGCATGGTCCAGTTCCAGCGGCAGAATAGCCAGTGCAGGCGCCGATGGACAACTTGCCATTTATAAGGAAATAGACGGTGTTTGGACCGTCGAGTCGACACTCCAGGGGGCGCACGGAGTCCACGAAGTCAATTGCGTTGCCTGGTGCACGATGGCTACGGGTGAAGAGATTTTGGCTACATGCGGAGACGATGGCTACGTGAACTTGTGGCGTTTGAAATAATGTGCATTGTAATATTAAAAAGTAATAGAAGAGGTAGGTCATCCATACGTCTCATTAGAATTAGAAAAAGAAAGTAAGGGAAAGCGTTAGAGCATAAAGAAAGTAAAAGAGGAAGCACCACAGTACAATTTATGACAGTATGAAAGATACGCTGATTGCTCAAATTTTCAATGGTTTAAAAGACAACCATGATCACTACTACTGTTCCAAATACACCTAGTAGAATGAACAAACAACATAACATACGTCCGCCAGATCGGCGCTGGTACCTCTCCGCACGGCGCAATTCGCTGGCTGCACCTTGAACATCACCCAGATAGCTAAGGATGTTGTCCTCGATTGTATCGATCTGAAACTGTTGTTCCAGGATAATGTCTTGCAAGTTCAGGTAGATATCGTTAATCTCCTGTGTATCCTGGGCGATACGATGAATTTCCTGTTCACGCTCTTGGATGAGTAACAGCTGCTGCTCGAGCTCCTCGGCGTTGATTGGCTCGTATGTGATTTGGATCTGGGGCTGTTCGTTTACTTGTTGAGTGGTGGTGCGACCGTTTGCATTTTCATCCAACACCGCCACTTGCGACGCCATTAACAGTTTTTCAAGGGCCAAAAACTTACGCTGCTGTCTTTGAAACTGGTTTAAAGCGTTCTTAGTTGAGCTAATCAAGATAGATTCCTTCTGGCGTAAGTACGATAGACTGTCTTGATCTGCATGGTCCAACTCACATTGTTTCAAGTACTCGTTGAGATCCAGAGTAGCTTGGTTGACAGATTTGAACGCATCGATGCATTTC
The DNA here is from genome assembly GCA_030566735.1 of Australozyma touchengensis. Classification (NCBI taxonomy): domain Eukaryota; kingdom Fungi; phylum Ascomycota; class Pichiomycetes; order Serinales; family Metschnikowiaceae; genus Australozyma; species Australozyma touchengensis. The sequence continues at coordinate 975,328 of JAKUAS010000002.1, read as the reverse complement.
GATACGGACTCCTTGACAGAGTCGACAGTTTTGAGTGCCTGTTGGTGGTACAGAGGTGAAGTCTTATCTAGCTTCTCGTGCTCCTGGAGCTTTATACGAATCTGCGACAAGTACGTATTCTTGACGATGTGAAGGCAGTTTTCGATTGATTTCAGGAGCTGCTCGAATTGAGGGAAGTCGCTGTACTGGTTGGGTGCGCCACCCTCCAGCTCAAGGTCGACAATTGGGTTATTGAAGGACATCCTGGTTTTGTTTCAGGATGGAATGTGTTGGGATGTGGGTGTGCTAGCTGCTCTAAGATAATGGTCCTAGCTGATGGATCTAGTGACGAGTCTAGTTACCTGGAGGTGGTAAAAGTCGATGGCACAAGACCAAAACGAACTAATTTGGTACAAGTGGGAAAGGAGGGCAACGGGCTGAAGATGAATCTGCGATTCTTTGGTTACTGTTCTATCTGTCTGTTGGAGGGGGAGAAAGAAGGTAGAGCAGCTTTGTTCTATATGTGGAGGTTTCATGTCTGATCTGTAGAGAGTGACTAGGGGGAGCGAAAGATGAGGAGCGATTGCAATTAAAATTTATTACAAGAAGTGGCTAATTCGTCTATTTTTTTTTTTTTTTTTTTTTTTTTTGTTGACTCAATGGCCCTATAGTGGCTTTAATTAGGTACTGATCAAGAGTCGGTTTCCTGGATTGAACTCCCTGTAACTTCAGATAATTCTATAACACTCTATAATAACATTCTATGATGGGATTCTATGGCTTGCAACAGCTCCGAACAACGCGGAGAGGCCACCGCCTTGAATCAAAGAGAAGCCGTACCTAGCAGAACAAGATCATAGTCATAAGATACGAAAACTGCTGCTGCTTGCCAGCTTGTTATCTTATTGAACATTTATCAATCGAGACGATTTTATCTTCCCCGGGGGCCCTTCCTTGCCTGCCCTAGCTGCTCTCAATGCCGCCGATGGGCTCTTCAAGCACAAAACGAACTAAATTCATACCAAGCATACAGCAAGAATCCCTGCGTTTCTGACTCGAGTTTAGCCGAAATCCTAGCACCTCGCAAGAGCCCTGGACTCAACCTGCTCCGTGCAAGATCGGCGCCGGCCCGAACGTCAATGATGCTTCAACCGACCCTGGCTAAAACATACATCCTGGTCCAGATAAACAGATTCGCTGCCTTTTGTGCGAAATTTTTCTTCTTCTCCTCCAATACCCTTACACTTTCGCCCCGCCCTGTTGAAGCTGACCTGCATGACGTAATTTGCAACCGTTTGGCCCAACTTGGCTAAACCTACGACGTCCCAGTACCAAGCCCATTCCGAATTGGTCCAAATATCCGCTTGAATCCTTGCTGCATATTCATGGGCCATATTTCCCGTTACGGCACGGACCTGATCTGAGACAAAGTGGTTTCGGGTGATGCAGGTACTGCAGGCAGCGGAGGTACATCACCCCAGACTACCCGTTTAGCGCAGATGTAGGTGTAATTGAATTTGCGCCCGATTAGCATCTTTCATCTACCGTTGCTAACAAAACCTGAAGCAAGGACTAGAAGCAATCATTTCTAGTTCAGCCCTCATTATTCGTTCCCTATATAAGCCGTCACCCGGCCGAATTTTCAGGACGCTATGCCGTTCGATAAGTCCCTTTTGAGGGAATGTCCAACGCTCATGCCCACAGTGGCCGAGTTTGAGAGTCCGATCGAGTACCTTTCGAGAGCCGATATTCGGGCGTTGGGCACCGAGTTCGGTTTATTGAAGATCGTGCCTCCCGCGGGATGGAAACCGCCCTTTTCGCTATCTCAGTCGTTCAGGTTCCACACCAGAACGCAGAAGTTGGGCGATTTGGGAATCACCAACAGAAGCAGAAAGTGCTTTGCAGAGAACATGAACAGGTTCATGGTCATGGCCGGTCTTGGCCGGAAAAACGCCTGGACGAGCATAAACGATACGCAAGTGCACGTATACGACCTCTACTTGGTCTTCCAAGACCTATTTCCGACCGTTACGGATTTCACAACTCTCACTGTGCAAGACGCAGTAGACTTGAACCGGAAATTCGGGGTGTGTTCGCAAGGCAGAGGCTTGATTAATCTGTACCGCGATCGAGTGTGGCCATATGCGCGGTTCCTCGCTAGCAACGGCGACAACTTCGATTTTCCTGCCACGTTGACCGACGACCCGGACTCCTGTGTGGTTTGTAGCAAAAAGTCCTCTCCGACGACGATGCTCATTTGCGACAACTGTGACGACGCCTTCCACATGAGATGCTTGGCACCGGCGCTAGAGGAAGTGCCCTCCGGAATGTGGTATTGTGATAAATGCTTGGTCGGCTCGGGTGAGTACGGCTTCGAGGAGAATAATGAACGGTACTCCCTCGGTGAATTCGTCGAGGATTGCCAGGCCTTTGAAAATAGCTTTTACGACAGATTTTCTCCATCCAATAGCTCGCTCACAATTGATGATATTGAGCAAATATTCTGGCGTCTTGTTGAAGAGGGCGACAATACGATCACAGTCAAGTACGGCGCCGATATCCACAACCAAAAAATCGGTGAAATCAGCGGCTTTCCTACGGCAGACTTCCCTATTGAAAGGACTCCCGAGCTGGACGCTTACGCGAGACACCCGTGGAATTTAACCAGACTTCCCTTCGCCAGGGGATCACTTCTAAACCACATCAAAACCAAGATATCAGGAATGACCGTGCCATGGCTCTACATCGGCTCGCTCTTGTCTACGTTCTGTTGGCACGTCGAAGACCACTATACTTTATCTGCTAATTACTGTCATTTTGGGAACGTTAAAAACTGGTACGGTATCCCTAGTGCTAGCGCCGACCGGTTCGAACAACACATGCGGTCCTTGGCGCCCGACTTGTTTAAGCGCCAGCCCGATTTGCTACATCAGCTTGTAACTCTTATTTCTCCTTCGGAACTCGTAAAGATTGGCATTCCCACTGTGTACGCGCGTCAGGGCCCAAACGAGTTTGTTGTCACATTTCCAAGGGTCTACCATGCGGGATTTAACTGCGGACTCAACTTCAATGAAGCAGTTAACTTTTCGATGGATTCTTGGCTCCCTTTTGGTGAAAAGTCTGTTGAAGATTATAGGCTCATCAAGAAGGAAAGTGTGTTTGATCACTATACTTTGGTGGAAAATGTTTTGAAGTCATTTGTAAGCGGAGATGCTTCATCTTGGGTTTTGCATTTAGATCTCGTCAAGCAATGCCTCTATTCTTTCGACAATTTCATTCATCGTCAGTCCAAGCTCATTGAAAGCTTGAAAAGCGAACGATTGACAGAGACGCACCATCCTACTTCAGTGGCAGGGCCCATAACCCCTAAACAAGAAGATGTTTCTGTTTTCGAGTCGCTTGTCCACTCTCCTCATTCGAAACAAAAGCCTCAAGGAATGAAGGCTGTGGCGAACGACAACGACGATATGTTGTGTGACATTTGCCGCACGTACTTATCGTTCCAATACTGTAACATACACAACAAACAACATAGATTTGGGAGGTGGTATAAAGGAAGATCCAAGAAGTCGGGTGACATGCTCACACCGGAAGCCTCTCCATACGTGCTGGAACACAGGGAACAAGGCGAAGACGTGGCAGTTAAAATGGCGGCTAGCGAGAGCGGTGAAGCGCTACAGATGCTCAGTGGGGTCAATGAAGAAGATGACGACGACGACGACGTCAAACCCGAGAGCGATATGTTCAATGAGCTAGTTCTCGAGGCCAAACGGAAACTGGGTCAGGAGATGGCCGAAGTGCGGTTCAGTAAAAAGCAAAGAACGCTCCGAAGCCGAGAAGCAAATGAAAGTCGAAAAGCTGGTAGGACTGCGAGACGGAAACCACCGGCAATTAAAGAGAAGACTGAGCCGGCGGCCATGATGCCAAAGCCGCAACTAAGCACCCTCTTTCGCGAGTTGAATCAATTCGATAATATTAGGTTGTGTTTGCAGTGTACCGCCAAGGAATGTGGTGAGCAGGGCGAAAGGGTTCCTCGGTATTCTGAGATTATCTTTGATGTCGAGTTTGATCAGATGGTGAAGGTAGTGGAGGATGCCAGAGCAAAGCTTACGGAAGTGGTGCGTTAATTGGTAAAGAGGATCATTCAAAGTACGCGTAATGTATTTTCAATGTACGATGATTTAGATGGCCGTTTTTTTTATTGTTTCGTTCAATATTCGGTTTCGAATGATCTGGCCATGTACGGTGTAATTCGAAGGTGTAGGGGAATAAGTACCGCGCAATGGCGACTCCAAGTCGAATTTGTCCCTTTACGAAACCATGGCCCTTCGTTCAAAGTCTTCCCGACCGATCCTCCGAACTACAAGATCGTGTTCTGTAGAGGATCTGTTATCCTCGCTGAAGTCAGTCTGCCAAACTCAACAGACTTCAAAAGCAACCACAAAACAGTTTAGCCCTTGTTTGAAGCCCCGGTCCGCACATAGTATCATTTTGCTCGACTGGCACCTTCCTTTGACTGGCTGCAAATACTCCACAAACAAACTCGTACTGGGGCTCATTATGCAGGACGCGTTTCAGCTTGGCCAACCTTTTCCGCCAGCCTCGCAGCCAAAAGATAAAAAAAAGAGCCTGCGCTCCTCCTGCCCCAAAGTTCGTATCATAACCAATTGGCAGGCGGAACCTTCCCACTTATATTTTTCACTTCCTTGACTTATTGGCTACCGCTGTCCTGTGTGTAGCCTCTCGCACACCGAAGGAACAACCGGGTAACCCCCACTCCCGCCCAATAAAAACGGACTCCCTCCCTCGGCAGCGCGCCCTCCCATTGGCCAGTCCGCACCCGTACCTCTCCTGCGACCCGAGCACTCGCTCTCCCAAAAAGCTCTTATAATGCCACCCCAGCACTCTTTTCCAATTCTTGTTTAACACACTAATTGCGAGAACTCGTCCCGATGGTTCTTCCAAGATTGTTTAACACTGCTTCCCGCAGCGCCTTCACCGCGGCCAAGCGTAACTTTGTTTTCAACAGAGGCTTGGCCACCGCTGCTCCTGTCAACGGTAAAGTTAGGTATGTATCTTCAACAGCAGTTCGAGCTAAAGAAAGCTTTGGATGTCCTTATAAGAAAGAGAACGACGTCGAGTCGCTTGTGGTCAATCACGTCTTGGGCAACTGGGGCGTCGTTGACCATCGTGGCTGTTGAACGGATCATGATTCAACAGGGTGGAAAGAACACAGATTGCACGGAGATCCCGTGGCTGGAGTAGAGTATAGTGGATTCTCACGAGGTTGACCCATGTGGGTGAACGGGCCAATGGATTTTCGTTGTTGTCGGTGGAGATCGGTCGGAGAATGGTGATTGGCTGGGAGTGAAAAATTTCGGGCTTGAGGAACTGCGAGGCGTGGCACAGAAACCGTGAACCTTGTGAGGGAATTGGGTTGCTGTCACAGCCAAACCGTCTTTGACGGCGAGTTCCGTTGCTGCTGGGCCTTTTTTCCTCTGTCTCGTCGGCACCACTGTCCTCCAATCAGCACTCTCACAGACCGCACGCCAAAGTAGAATCTAGGAAACAAACCACACCGGTCGATTTCAAGCCAATATCCCAAACCAAAAAGAAACCATCGAACTGCAATCGGATTCTCGAGTAAATTTTCAGCGCACTTCGTCTCTTCCCATTAGGGCGTCCTTTCCCAGTTCCTCTCCCCCACTCATACTAACATCACAGAGCTGTCATTGGTGCCGTCGTCGATGTCCAATTCGAGGAAGGTAACTTGCCTGCCATCTACAACGCCTTGACGTTGAAGAACGGTGACCAAGACTTGGTCTTGGAGGTTGCCCAACACTTGGGTGAGAACACCGTCAGAACCATTGCCATGGACGGTACCGAGGGTTTGGTCAGAGGTGCCTCTGTCACCGACACCGGTGCCCCTATCTCCGTCCCTGTTGGTCGTGAGACCTTGGGTCGTATCATCAACGTTGTTGGTGAGCCAATCGACGAGAGAGGCCCAATCAAGTCCAAGAAGAGAAACCCTATTCACACTGAGCCTCCTGCTTTCGTCGAGCAATCGACCTCCGCTGAGGTTTTGGAGACCGGTATCAAGGTTGTCGACTTGCTTGCCCCATACGCCAGAGGTGGTAAGATTGGTTTGTTCGGTGGTGCCGGTGTCGGTAAGACCGTGTTCATCCAAGAGTTGATTAACAACATCGCCAAGGCCCACGGTGGTTTCTCTGTTTTCACCGGTGTCGGTGAGAGAACCAGAGAGGGTAACGATTTGTACCGTGAGATGCAAGAGACCGGTGTCATCAACTTCGAGGGTGACTCCAAGGTCGCTCTTGTCTTCGGTCAAATGAACGAGCCTCCCGGAGCCAGAGCCCGTGTCGCCTTGACTGGTTTGACTATCGCCGAGTACTTCAGAGACGAGGAGGGTCAGGATGTGTTGTTGTTCGTCGACAACATTTTCCGTTTCACCCAGGCCGGTTCCGAGGTGTCTGCCTTGTTGGGTCGTATCCCATCTGCCGTCGGTTACCAGCCAACCTTGGCCACCGATATGGGTGCCTTGCAAGAGAGAATTACCACCACCAAGAAGGGTTCCGTCACCTCTGTCCAGGCCGTTTACGTGCCAGCTGATGATTTGACCGATCCTGCTCCAGCCACCACCTTCGCCCACTTGGATGCCACCACCGTGTTGTCCCGTGGTATCTCCGAGTTGGGTATCTACCCCGCCGTGGACCCATTGGACTCCAAGTCCCGTTTGTTGGACGCCTCCATTGTCGGTAAGGAGCACTACGAGGTCGCCACTGGTGTCCAAGAAACCTTGCAATCTTACAAGTCCTTGCAAGATATCATTGCCATTTTGGGTATGGATGAGTTGTCTGAGCAAGACAAGTTGACCGTCGAGAGAGCCAGAAAGATCCAGAGATTCTTGTCGCAGCCATTCGCTGTCGCCGAGGTTTTCACTGGTATCCAAGGTAGATTGGTCAGATTGGAGGAGACCGTCAAGTCGTTCAAGGCCGTTTTGGAGGGTAAGTACGACCACTTGCCTGAGAACGCTTTCTACATGGTTGGCGGTATCGAGGACGTTGTCGCCAAGGCCGAGAAGATGGCTGCCGAGTCCAAGTAGGTAATTAGACCGTGCATCGAAAAATAACACTATATTCTATTAGGATGATGTAGCCTGTAAAAGAAAGTAGAAAAGGATAAGAATGAAGTTCGGAAGAGTCTCGAAATACAGACTTCTCTCGTAAAACTTTTTGATTGCGTTCTTCGGCGTTCGGAATCGTTTTGTTTGACTGTCGACTCTTATCATCACTTCTTTATTAATATTCTTTCCTATGTAAGAATCTGATCATTTTTTCAGCCTCTGTGCTTACTCTCTACTTGAAATTTTCAATCTTCTCGTCTTTTTCTTTTCTCTCTTCTTGGCTACCTTTATGCCAACACCTTTTTCTTCTTCTTCTTTTTTGGCTTTTCCACCTTTGACGAAAACGTCCGCCACGACTTCACTCGGTCGCCTCGATCCTGCTCCCAGCGGCTCTCCCATGACTTCCGAAGCTCGCGCTCCTTGGCTGCGCTCTTTACTTGTTCTTGCCGCTGCTGCTCTTCTCGCTGGGCATACTCCTTATCGATCTGCTGGTTTCGAGAATGTGCATCTAGATACTCGCCCACTTTCTCTCGGATCAGCTCGTTATCTGGATGCGCAAAGTTCAGTTGCACGGGTAAACTGAGGTACTTGTCAACTTGCTCGTAGATATCAAAAAGACTCTTCTTTTCAATTGCATCTGCCTTCAGTTGGTCATCATCGTGGGCTTTTGTATCATCAATCGAGAGAATGCGCTCTGCCAATTTGAGTCGTGCAAATGCCTCGGGGGCACTGGCGTTATCTGTTTTGTCCGGGTGGATCAACAAAGACTTGCGTCGGAACGTTTTCTTGATCGTCTGGAGCAAAGCAGCTGGGCCCTCGGATTGTGCATTGGGATTGAGATCAAGTGGGTTGATTTGAAGAATCGAGAAATAGTCTTTGGGGTTGCACTTTAAGATTCGTTCGATTTCATCGTCCCGAGCCACGGCGTTCTCCAGGTTCTTAAGGAGAATATCCAAATCAGACATTCACGAAATGCGGTATTCTTGAAGAAATGGTATATGAGGATTTTAGATTATTGGCTCTCGTTTCCGGATCCAGAATGCTGGTTGTGATGTGCTGATCGGAATGAAACTTGGTGAAGGTGTGGAATCTGGGGTAGCGATGAGATCGCGATGAGCGATAAGGATGATGGAGTTGAACGAAGGTAGACGATTCATAAAAAGTGCAGTCGATAATTCAAAGAATTTGTTTTGTTATTATCGTCTCTTTTTAGTGTATTGCTTGAGTTTCTTAGCTTAGTTGGTAACTGCGTTTTAAACACTGATGACGAAGAGTCGACAAATGTATGATAGACCAAATCCAAAAAAAAACAATAATTTTCTACAAGTTCTTCGTCAGCTTCTAATGAATTTCTTTCTAAGCGATACTCGTCCTTGTGCTACTGATCCCTAAGTGTTTAATCACTGAATCGCCTCCAAGTTCTTCACACCCATCACACTTTCTTTAGTCAAGCTCTACGATCTGACTCGTTGCACCTTAAAGCCTGTCATAGCCCGTCAGCAATTGAGATCAAACATCTCGCCTTGTTCTTTTATCTTCGCAAAATTACCCTCGCAAGGCTTCAATCACGCTTTCTCTCGTTCTCCAAAATGCCCTGGAAACCTCGATACTTCGACATTGGCGTCAACTTCTCCGACCTGATGTTCCATGGCCGCTATCATGGTTCCAGTACGCCCAAGCACCCTTCTGATATCGAAAGCGTAATCGCCAGGGCTCGCCTTTTTGGCGTCGAAAGGATGCTAATCACTGCATCCAACATCGAAGAGTCCGTAGAGCACTTCGACTTGGTCAAGAACCATCCTGGCTCGTTTACGTCCACTGTTGGTGTCCATCCATGTTCTGTTGCACAGGAGTTCTATGGAGGCTTAGAGATGAAGACACCCTTGCCTGACCTTCAAATGAAACTTGACAAGCTCAGGTCAATTGCAATCGATGGCCATGCAATGGGCTACGTGGGTGCATTTGGAGAAATTGGCCTTGACTATGACCGCTTGCATTACCTGACAGTGGAACAGCAGCGGGAGATGTTCAAGAGACAGTTGGAAGTGCATGCGTCACTAAAAGACTTGAATTTACCTTTGTTCTTGCACATGCGAGCCGCGTGTGACGACTTTGTAGATATCATTAAGCCATTTTTAGAGCAAGGATCGATCGCCGCTGGCCATGGTGTCGTTCATTCGTTTACTGGCACCGAGGAAGAGCTAGCAAGAATCTTAGACTTGGGTTTCTACGTGGGCGTGAACGGCTGCTCGCTCAAAACCCAAGAAAACTTAGAAGTCGCAAAGCTCATCCCCATCGACCGCCTTCTTATCGAGACTGACGCGCCCTGGTGTGAGATCCGTAAGAGCCATGCCAGTTACTCTATGATTGCGCCTTACCCAAGTATTTTCTATCCTGAAATCGTAAAATCGTTAGAGATAGACTCTGTGGACACTTCGTTGAGTAAAAAGGATAAAATTGTGCAATCTCAAAAGAATGCCATCAAACTCGACGACGTCTTGCCGTTCCCATCTATTAAGAAAGAAAACTGGGCCAAACACAAAGCCATGGCGCAGAAAAAGCTCGAAAGTACGGAATTCGCATCTACGGAAATCGGCGAGTTTGCGCTGCCTCTCATCAAGTCCCGAAACGAACCGGTCTTTGTTGGTTGCGTAGCTGCAGTCATTGCACAACTACACGGTCTTACTGATGAAAAAGACATTAAACATTTTATAGACGCCATCTACGCAAATTCTTGTACGTTATTTAGAATCTAATTTTAATACATGGAGAAGTAAAAAGTATGCTAATGGACCCGCGAGGAGCTGCGCAACCCAGGGCTTTATTTTAAGTTTATTTTACGAAGAACGCGGCGTTGAGCGGGTAAATCGAGATGGAACAAACGTATCTCGCTCCTCTTTGAAGGACCTTGAGCGTGATCCTCTGGTTATTTTGCTTCTCCTCGGTGGAGGTGAGGTCTCAGGCGCTGACTCAAATTCATCGTCAGAACTCTCCATTTGGGTTACAGGTGTTCTAGAAGCTCGAGCTTGAATGCTTCTTCCTGCTTTGGAGGCTGCAATTCCATTAAGTTCTGAATGGTTATGACGAGGTGTTCGCCTGTTTCTTCGGCTTGTTGACTCTTCTACAGTTTCTTCTGCATCTTCATCTTCGCCGCTACGATCTTTATCATTTTCGTAGAATTCCTCCGGCTCGTCCTCTTCATCTTCTTCGTCTTCTTCATCTCCATTCTCGTCGTACTCCTTGCTGCCATCTTCTTCTTCTTCCTCTTCTTCTTCTTCTTCTTCTTCTTCCTCCTCCCTCTCTTCCAGCTCCTCGTCTGTATACTCATCTTCTAACGCAGCGTTTTCGGCGTCCTCGTAAACTGCACTATCGTCTTCCCCATATGTTTCGATTTCGTCTTCCAGCTCCGCTATCCTGATCTCCTCAATTTGCTTGACAACAGCCATAGGGATCCCGTTGGCGTGATTTGGGTGGCAAACAACATACTGTGCGGCGTCAAAACCACTTTGTTCTGTTGTTTTCATTGGCTTTGAAGAGTGGAAAAACTCTCTCCGAGCCTCCTCTTCAAACGTGAACGGATTATTGATGTCGTCTTTCAAAAACTCGGAGATCATTGAAATGGTGTTGTTGAGAGGCACGGTGGACTGGCTATTTTGTGACGGCATGACGTTGGGCACAGAGTTGATGCCGCCGGAAGGACCGTAGATCAACGGTTTCCAAACGCAAAGTTGCGGCTTCAACTTTATGTATCCACGTGCGTTCCACGAATCAACCACGGACTTGATGAGCGCCTCATTGATCACAATCGCATACAGATTGGTGCTTTTGTTACGAATAAGTGCCTCTAACTGTTCTAGGCCCACAACTACATCGGAAGGCTTTATGCCCGTGAGACGCGCCAAGATATCTAAAGAGAGGAAGTACTGAGTCTGTTTTTTGATCATCATCTCGTCGCGGATGTTTTTGAGGGAGTGAGCGATGGCTATCTTCCAGTAGTTTCTATAACTAACCAATCCCAAATCGCTGAGCGGTTTCTCTGGCGTGCCGAACTTAAATTCGTTTCGTGACAACAAGTAGCTGAAGTCGATCATTAAGTGGCCATAACCCTTTCTTTGGTATATTGGCAAAGTTAAGATACAAGATACGTTGTAGTCCGAGCTGTTGAGCTTTTCCTTTGAGAAATATCCAACAAAATGGTATGTCGATGAGTCCTGCTCGTCGATTTCAGTCAAAATATAAAATACAAACGGCTCTACGTCATAGTATAGAGTCTTAGAGTTGAGAAAGAGCTTCGCCAACAAACAGAGGTTCTGGCAGTAATCGATGTTTTTCCGGCCATCCACCTCCCAAAATGCAATGCGTGCCTCTTCGTCTCTATAAATTTCCACGCCAGGTGGGTGATTTCGCGCATCCCCACAGTTCTTGATCTGATGTCGCTCAAAAGATTTAGGAGAGCCCATGTACTTGAGACAGAACTCGCACATATACAATACCTTGTTTCTACTGTATTCCTCGGGGAACGGAGACGAATACCACGTCTCCAACATGTGGTCTCGGAAACAGATGTGCTCTATGCGAGATCTCACAAAGTACAGCGAGTCGTTCTGAGGAACAGGTGTCGAAGACGCGGAACGTGTGCCCTCGGTGAACGACAAGTCTTGCCGCTGGCTTGCTTGTTGCTTCACGGCACCAAGGGCCCTGAATCTGTTGAAAATTTGCCGATCAAGAACACTTGGATCTGTGTCGTTGATGATGCAGTCTGGAAAGGGTAAAACACCAAGATACGGAAGCTGTGGCTCCTTTGACAGCGAAGGCTCCTCGTCGAAGAGCATGCGCGCGTTGTCTTGCGTTACCGGTAGCAGAAGAGTGCCTGTCTTTTCTTTGCTCTTAGACCTTGAGAATGAAGCCCGCGCCGAAGTCAGATTTTCCAGTAATGGCGTACTTTCAATGTTCTTCTTTACATCCAGGTCAAGAGCGCTGTCCTTCTTTAGCTTAACGCGACCTGACCCCATTCTTTGAGTATTGGTTTTCAGAAACTCATACGAGATAGGCTTTTCTTCATGGAAGCGGGTGGCTGGTCTAACACGACGACTACGTTTGCGCATTGCATATTCGTTCCCTTCTCCATTAGTTGAAGTGGGTGATCCTACGATTGGCGTCAAATATCTAGCCAAATGATGCCTGCTGTTATAGTTAATTTTTACCACAAACTCGAAATCGTTGTGACCTACGACTTCAACACTACATGGTCGCGTGCGCCCATTTCGTCTAGTGGTGTTGCCCTTTTGTGTGTCTCTATTGCGTGGATTCGTTTTAAGATCTTCTGACCCATTTTTTGCTGTTTCGGCATGCGCAGATCTAGCTGAATCTACATCTGCAGTAAAGGATCTGGTCGTTGGTACGTGCTTTGTGGGCGAGATCGTTGGCAGATGCTCCTTCTTTGTTGACTGTGAAGAACGCCGTAGAGAGGTCAACGGTGGATTTAGTCTAGAGCTTTTTCTCGCATCACCCTGGAGATGTCGCAGGGCAGTAGCCGCATTATTTCTGAGGCGTGTTGTTGCCATATCCCACCAATACAACTTGATTCACGGTTAACACCGGAACACGAGGGAGTTACTTACTCTAGTCGGATTCAAAAACCAAAAACGAAGGATAAAGAATCTTGGATGAAAGCACTTTCAATGGACTGGATCGGCTAAAAAATTAGACGTAATCATACGTTTATTATGATTCTGATACTTGTTTCAGAGCGCAGATAAAGATGAAAGATTCGAGCTGGCGACACCGATAAACGATAGTTTCAGGTGTGGTTCGGATATGTATGGATGCTGTTGGTGATAAATATGCGGGCTATTACAAAAGATGAAGCTATTTGGGGGCTATTGCTTGCCTTTACGTGTGTGTTTGGTACATCACAAGTTGTGCACCTTACGCGGGTGGACTCTGTGCAGGCGTTTGATCTTGAAGGGAACAATTAAACAGAAAGATAGTGTAAATTGTCTGCAATTTGACGAATTTTGTAAAACCATTGTCCAGGAGTCCAGGTGAGTTTGCGCCACCTCGTAAAGGACTATGGATTGAATTGAATAGGGCTGCAAGCGTCTACATGCTCTAGCTGATAGGCAAGGTTACATCCAGCCATCAGCTTTGAGACGGAACATAGATATTAGTTGTCGCTTAATTCACGGATGGGTATTTATTTATAGTTTTTGAAATAATTGCAATGTGGACTGAAGGCTATTATGGTTAAATCATCGAACAACATACCAAAGACGCACGTCAAATGTTGGAGGGCTTTTCGGGCACGTTAGTCCGTAAATTTGCGAGACTTTAAACGCCCAGTTTGTTTTTCGGGCACTTCGGTAACGGTTGTAACTCATTAAACGGGCCGCGGAGGTTAACTGACGATCTGTTTAGGATTACACCACTGCAACCATAAGCCGAGTTCTTTGAGTCTTAGATTGAGCTGAATTGTTTCCAGTAGGAATTATTATAATATTGGTAGGCTAGCGTAGCAAAGTCTAGATCGCCCCAGTCAAGAAGTCAAGCCTTCAAGTTGAAGCTTAAAGCACCGCCCGCAGCATAAGTCCTTGGTAGCAGCAGTGGGAGAAAATACTGCAGCACAAACAGGTTTCTGAAAATTCGAAGATATAATCTGAAGCCCTGTTTCTGAAGCCTTCGGTATGTATTCCATGTGACATCAGCAGGTTTGTAGCCAACTCTTTTGCCAACAAGGCAATTCGTATTGCGCTGGCATCTTCGAGCTCGTGCAGCATCTTTAAAAAGGAAATCTGCGACTTATTTAGCTTTTTCACCGAGGCGTCATTTGTTACCTATGCAGTTTTCATGAGCAGTTTACGTAGCGTTTAATGTTCTTCGAAATGGTGTTGCCGGACTTCAGACCACACGATCTCTTGAAGACGCGATCAAGTCGTCAAAAATTCCCCAGTCATTTCGTTTACGGTCTCAAGTTCTACTATTTCAGCAGCGCGATCATCCATCACATATACTCCCGATTGACTTCTGGCTCATCCATATGCTGACTCTATCGCTAAAACTATTTGGACATTCGCCTAAAGAAATTCAATTCAACGGCAAAGATTGGACTCCAGGTTCTGGACTCGCATCTGCAGAACGGGTTCTCTTTGGTGAAGCCGTCTTCCATCTGCACCACCCACTTTATTATGTACAGTGTTCTGAACTAAATCCTACACATTATCCTGTCAGTCCCTGTACGTACACTGCTAAGGTTGAATCTTCCTGCGGGACCAAATCATCTGCAATCGAGATAATAAGATGTAGGTTGCATTCCAGAATGTGAGTAGAGCAGCAATCTGGTTCGTTGCAGCCAGCCAGTCAATGAGCGAATCGTCTTCCAGTTGACTCGATGGATTGATGAAGCTGTAGCCCGTGATCTTGACTTTGGTTTAGGAAATCAAAGAGAAACTTCCATTTGATCGATATGCTGTATTCGATTTTAGTCTTGAGTAACCAAGTACGTTGAAAGTTTATGGTGGAAACTTCCGGTCGCTTGTTTTCGAATGATTTGGTTAAAATCTAAGGGCATGTGATTAGGCTAATAGCCAAATCTGGCCGGTAGGACGCTGGATTTCTATCGCAACCAACGAGAAAAATAAAAATTGTGGAATCGAAGAGCTCTCATGGAGTAATCGTGGCAAATAGATCTACATATGTATAATTTCAGGATAAGGGTATGGATGCATTGGCAGAAGAGATATACGCTGTTTATCTATCAAAGCGGTCAAATTAAGGCTTCAATTGTATACTGTCTGATTGAAAACAGACTCTATACTTAACCTTCGAACAGTACTCATGCTAAGGAAAATTTGAAAGCAGCTGTGCCTGCGAATCCATGAAGATTCTGCCAAGGTCGACTGATTTAAAATGATAGCTTTGACAATTTTGAAATCATTTATAGGGACCTTCCAATATTACATCAATTCTGATCATAGGTAGAGATATTTATTAATCAGCTTATGGAGACGCCCGTGCGGCTGGCGCCTGTTCCGTGCAACAAAGTACCAAGAAATAAAGACGTGATCATCATTAAAAATACAAAGAGGCGAGAGCCGCACGTCCGTTTCCTACTTCCTCTCGCTAAGCAGCATTAAAGTTGAATAAACGATTAAACAAAAAAAGATCGGGATCTATAGTTGTGTCATTCTGCCCAACTAGGCGCTGTCCAGTTTCTCCTCTTCAGCATCCTCGAGCTCTTCAACTTTATCGTCGTCTTCTTCTTCACCAACCTCGTGGCTGTCGTCTTCTTCTTCTTCTTCTTCTTCATCATCCTCGACGTTTCCCTTTCCGGCCATACCAAACGAAGCCAAGAGCGACTGTGCAGAAGATGTATCTAAGTAGATCACACCGTTTTCATTGGTGATGACGTTGCTCGATAATAATTTCTGGAGCGAAATGGCCCCGTTGCTGAATGGCGTTTCGTCGTCGGCGCCCTGTTCAAAGTCCTCGTTGCGGTCTTCTTCAATGGCCTCGCGACTACTAAGAGACGAGTTACCGAACATCAGATAGTTCCCGTGGCCATTGCTGCGCGACTCATTGCCGCTGCCCTGCAGGTTTATGTTGTAGTTCTCACCGAAAATGTCCTTATACAAGTCGTTATAGTCAGGCGCAATTGGGCCGTATTCAACAGAAACTGGCACAGAAGCACCGTCGGTATCCGAGTCCTCCTTGTTACTCGAGGCAGACGCCTTATGTGCAACCAATTGCTCGTCATGTAACTCAACTCTACGGTAAATCTTGTCGTACCATTCGTCCAAAGTCTCGTTCTTTGTGTAGTCTAAAAGAGCGACAATCAAGATAGACATGTTGTCGCAGCCAATACCGGATCCATCGGAAGTGGGCGCGCAACACAATTCCATGATTTCCTCACAGATCTGCGTGAAAGATTTCTTCTCGTAAATACCTCTTCTAACACACTCCACACAAGTCTGCAGCGACAAACAGTCCCAGATACCGTCACAAGCCAAGATGACAAACTCGTCTTTGTTGAAGTCGATATCGTGAGAGATCACGTCGGGGTAACAGGTGACGATTTGTTCTTCCGCGGGGAGTTCGGGGTTGGTCTTGAAAGAGAAGTCTCCGATGCCTCGCGATAACGCGAGGTTACCGTTGACACGGCCGACATCGACGTAACCTCCAGCGGCACAAATACGCGCCTTTTCGCCGTCGTTGTAGGGCTTGTGGTCAAAGGACAAAGCCTTGGCAAATCCATTGACAGACATCACGGTACGCGAATCACCGGCATTTCCACAGAAGATCTTCTTGGAAGTGATGATCGCAGACGTGGCGGCACATCCACTCTCGTCGTTACGGGTCTCGAAATCTTGTAATATCGCCTGGTCACACAGCAAGAAGCCGTCCTTTAACGCATTGGGGTAATCTTGGCGCTTGAACGCGTCGGTCAGTTTGATCAACTCGTGCAAGTGAAGGCCTGTGAAGATGGCCGACTTCTCGCCTCCGTGGCCGTCGTAAACGCCAAAAAAAGCCACATGGTCGTCGGTGTTGTCTTCGTCAAGATTCAAGATTGTGGCATGGGCGTCCTCCATATTGATACGCCAGCCTTGCATGCACGAAAGGCCGTACGCAAGGTACTTATCGGCGTTTTCTTCTGAATGTTTATCCTTTTCTGGTTGCGAAAGAATCTGTCCCATGGTGTCGAAGATGTGGGGATATACGCGGGGTCACTTTTGACAAACTGGGGGGCGTAAAAGGAAGGATGCAAGAAAAGACACTAGGCGGCTTCAGATCGACTCGTAAACGGACAATTCTACGGAATCAATGCGACGTTTCAAAATCAGCAGAAGGGGGCAAGGAATCGGAGTAACAACGGGAATGCGCTGGTGCACGGATGCAATGGTTGACGAGAAGGGTGTTTCGGCAGATGTTGGCCAATCACGTTGCAATACGATGTGGTGCTTGCAAGTGGGACTGGGTTGGTTATGGTCGGGAAGAGGGGCCGAAGAACTTTTCTTTAGATGGGGAGGATGGTGGCTGCGGAAGGCACTCACGTGATACTCAATGGACCACATACGTTATCAGGGAACACGTCGCAGTGTGACGAGAAAAAAAGGAATTTGGAGGATTATTGGTTTGTTGATCTTTTGTTTTGTTTGAAAGTTTTGCGTCTAAAGTTTCGAAGGTGTCGTTTTTTGGGTTACCGTGCAGACGGCAAGGATAGCCATGATCTGGAGTTACCTTTTTACGAAGTGACGATGTGACGGAATAGAGAATGAACAAAGAATTTTTTTCTGTAACAAAATGCTTCTTTAAATATTTTATGTAGGGGTTTGAATTCTTTGTCGCGCTGTTCGGCGGTGATCCATAAACGCTAGAATGGGTCAGAAGTGAATTACGACTGAACGGAGTAAACGGAGTAAACGGCAAAGTTTTTAAAAGTAGCGAAACGGGAGAGCTTCCGTTGTGTGCCTTTGAATCGTTTTCTTTGGACTGATTTCGGACATTAAGGGGATTGATCATAAGACTCCGAACCTAAGGAAGTTGGCCAATCTGAGTATAATCATAAAAGGCTACTCTTGCTTTAATTCTAATTGAGTTAATTCAATATAGCAATGGAAGCTTACTTGTGTTGTTGCTGGTTTTAGCGCCTCGTGTTTGAAAGACTTCGAATAAAGATACGGAGGCTAGAAATCATTTGAAAATGACGAGACAAACGCAATGAATACATTCTATTGATGTCGCTATTATGAGGTGACAAAAAGTTGTATGTTCGCGAACCTAGCACATTTTCCGTGGTTTCTGTTTCCAAGTATTTTGCAGATCTCCCAAAAAACTGGAAATTCATAATACCTTCCGCCATCTTCCCAAGTAGATCAAAATACTGAATCCACAAAAACTTACTTTATTTCATATAGAACTTCACAGATAACACCGTAAATTGTCTGTCAAATGGCCGTTCTTAACTTATATCTCCTTTCTTCCTTGAAAACTACAGAAATAGAAAAAACTACACTTTACCCAAACCAAATCACTACACCTACTATCATTTGAATTATTATAGTCTATTTAACATAAATATAATTATAAAAAAATGCGAAACGGAATATGTGCAATCATATCATGACAATTCATGCAATCGTGTCATCATTGTTCGTCGTCATTCGTTTTCAATGTTCATCATAGGTCGTCGGCTTCATCATTATGCACGCGATAAACGCCATCGCCATCGCCCATATACATTTGGCTCCTGCATCATCGCTTGTAACCCCAAATGCCACTTCCTGGTTTCTGCTGGTCGTATGTCGACCCCAAGTTAATCGAGCTCAATTTGCTAGCCAAAGGCTCACCCAATTGGAACTCTTCGTTCATGGATGTCGAAGGTTGTAAGGAGACCATGCTGTTTGAAGCATGCTGTCCAAATTGAGAAAAGCGGTTCTGCAAGTCTTTGTTACCACCAGGTGTCGACGGCTGGCTCACCTGATTGACCAGGTTTCCCAAGAAATACCCCGGTTGTTGGTACAAAAGCGTCTGGTTTTGAGGAGTGGGCGAGCCTGCGGCTGACGCAGATTGGAAAGAGTTGTTCAAGTTCGAGCTATTGCGAACATCCACAAAAGAGCGGTTATTGGAAGATCTCAAAAGAGCCGCGGCGCTGGAAGACGTGGGCGTTCCAATCTGTCCTTGGCCCGAAACGTTTACGGAATTTGGTGTTTGGCCATATGCACCAAATCCAGGGTATTTACCAGAAGAGGGCAATTGCTTACCTTGTTGGGCCGAAGTCTGGTACTGCGAGTACAGCGCCTGGATCGGGGTGGACGTTTGTTGTCTTGCTCTGGGCAACTGTAACGCGGACTGGGATTGGGACCTCAACAACTCTGGTGCATGGGGTCCTGGACTATTGGTACTATTCGCATAAGCACCGAGAAGTGTCGGGATCTGGTTAAGGTTCATCATAGAAGAGGAGTGCAGCGAGACCACGTTGCTCATAGCGCCGTTCAGCGCCACAGGTAACGTGGCACTTGCCACAGAGCTTTGTACCTGGGCGGGCGCTTGCATCTGCAGCGCATGTGCATGCGAGTACGAGGCGCTCTGCTGTTGCCGTTGCTGGATGGACTGTTGCCCGGGCTTCCTACGGATTATAATGAGTCCATTATCAAAAAGCTCCAAGAGGTTCAAAAACTGACAAGTGAGAGATAAAATCTTGCGCTGGTGGATATCTAGGGTCGTGGGGAACGCCAACTCAAAGATAAGCTTCGAGTTGTCGTCTCTATACGTAAGCAACTGCGAGTAGAGCTCAAGAACTTCAGGGTCGTTAAAGTCTAGTTCAGGAGGTGGCACAGGCAACTTAGAGGTGGATAACGGGTATTGAGCAAACAATCTTTCAGTTTGGGAAACGTAGCTCTGGCCAGTCACGCTTAAGTTCTTTGTGGCGGCGGTAGTTGAGGTCACCGAAATCAACGACGCCAACGACGCGTTTGAGGCCGAACGGTGCTGTTCTTCCAACTGGCCACGTTTTTCACGTTTCTCGCGTTCAATACGCTCTCTTTCTTGCGCAGGAAGCATTTTCTTGTACTCTACACGCAATTTACGGCCCCCAATTTCACGACCATTGAGACGATTCACTACCGCCGACGTTTCGTCCGTGGAAGTGAAGTTCGCAAATGCCAAACCGCGGAAAACACCGTTATCGAAGTGGTAGTTGAACGCGTACGGCAAGGGCAAGCCCAATTTGGTCATGACGTCCAACAACTGTTCCTTCTTAATTGCAAACGGGATGTTTTTGATGACGATGGCCGTGGGGATGAGTTCATCATCGTCTTCATCCTCATCGCCTGCAATGGAATCGTCGACAGTACTAGATGCAATGTTTGCAGTCAAGGCAATGTCGGGTACAGGCTCGGCGGCAGGAAGCTTCGCAGGTAGCTCTTTTTTGCCGTTATCCAACGACGTCACGTTCAAGGACTGCTGCTGCTTTTGTTGTTCGACCCAAGGGCCGACGTCGGTGGTGACCAAGGTGCCCGCAGACACAAGGTTGGTGTTGCTGGAGTTATCCAGCATCGCCAGGTAGATACGGTTCAGGCCAGTAGACATTCTCAGCTGGGCGGCAGCAGGGGTCTGGGTCGGAGGCTGACCCTGAGCGGCGGTATAATGCGACGAGTCGTAGCCTGAAGCTGACGACAACGACGAGAGCGAGGGCCTACGGATATCCAATTGGTTACCTGACGAAGTCAAGTTACTAAAGTCCATTGGTCAAAGGAAGGAGGTTATAGAATAGATTAGAAGAGATTGAAGGAAGATTGAGAAAGGAGCTCTATATAAACCGAGTCTTCTCCGTTCAGGTATGTTTTGATTCGCTTAGTTTGGAATGCTACTTTCGAGGTTACAGAGCTGAGAAGGCAAAATATCCGCCGTTTTCCTGTCGCTGGAGCTCTGCTTGAAAGATAAATGAGCGTCCGTGGGATGTCGTCTGGAGCCTTCAGAGGAAGGGTCTTGTCACGTAGTATAAAAAGGATCCGTTGACTTACGGACTGGTGACAAAAAAGTGGAGATGGTGAGATGGTGAGATGGTGAGAAGCGCGAAGGAAATGCGTCAGTGCGTGTTGCAGACTTCCAGGGATTCTGTGCACGCCGAACTTGCCAACGTTGGTCTTTCAAGTGTTCAGAGGGATCCACAGTGGTAGCGACGGGCAGTATAGAATATGGGGCGAATGGGTTGAAGGGCATAGTATATCGGAGTGGACGGTCACGTGAGCGACGAGAAATAATTAATCCGAAAGGTGTGGAGCACGGTAGGAGAAAAAATACGGCAGAATCGGTGGTAAAATGCGTTTATTTATTCATCTTTGTTGGGTTCAGATTGCATGGTTCTTGGGGACTGTTGAGAAACGGTTAATCTTACTGGACTGCCAACACAAGCAAGCGTATCGAGAACGAAAAGAAGTTGGAAGCCTCGGACTGTTGGGATTTATAGAAAGACAATTCGAAAAACTAGAAACTATGAGAGCTTGAGCGTTGTTCTTGAAGTAGTCCCAGGTGTTTGTAGGCGCTGCTTCGCTGCGATGCCGAGTCTTCTTGAATAATAAACAAAAAATAGCAAGGAAAGTCAATTTACAGCAGCCCGTTTGGTGCTTAGTAAATGCTCCGCAACATGGGCCTCTGTCACGTTCTTGCCGGATCCCTACGTTTCCTTGACACATCCTTCGCAAAGAACACACGACAGGGACAAAACAGGGTCAAATTTACTTTCGACCTTGCGCCGACCTCTCTCAAAACGTCTTTTTCATCTAATCCTTTTCGCTTCCGTTTCCTTTCATTCCACCAAGTGTTGTGATGTACGGATGTAATGGATGCAACAGTACGATAATCACTGGGAACTTCAGCGAACGTATAACAAATGATTTTACTAAAAGAGAAATGCAACTCAGATAATATGCAGATTGAGATATCATATATATAGGATATGATAAGATATCGTTGGGAACTGGTTGGTAGATGTATAAATCGTCAATTGGAAGTGGGCTTGTATACATGCTCGTGGCCAAATTAGATGCCAGTATGAACCAATTCGTACGACCAAAAAGAGAGAAGGTATGGAAGGTGGCAAGCACGGCGGCCGCCTTCAATGAATTTTCAGAAACGGTAAGCTTATAAGAAAATCAATCTTGCTATTAGACTAAACAACGAACCGTAGTACCACTGGTCAACAATAATTCTTCGACAGGAAGCAAATCACACTCTTCTTTTACATCAAACAGGAACCTTGTAAGTGAATGAGCGTCAGCGCTTTACTCATTCTCGCTTTTAGGATAATTTTCCTCCCATCGCGTCAGGCCGCTTGCAGCCTGTGTTATGCCTCGTAGACCGTGGAGCACTGCTCGCAGATTGCTATACTTCGTCGACTTCTGGTCCATTCAGGCTCTGAAGCCGAGCCCGGGTCCATAAGTTATCCGGAAGTACACGTGAAATCCAAAGTAAATTACTCCTATGGCAGCGCTAACGCCGAGCAAAGGACCAGCGATAATCCACGGGAGTCCGATTGCACCAGCTAGAGCAAAGTCGGTACAGGCAGCGAATATAAATAAGTAGGCAATATAGTGATGACACTTGAGGTATGCGAATAAGATCCCAAAAGCCATTGAGACTACTGGCGCTGGGATGAGTGCCCAAAGCTGTTGAGGATTCGACATCAGAACACTTCTTTGACAGGCCCTACGGATGCGCTTGTATTCAAGGGAACACTTCTGTCTCCATCGGGAGACGCTGCTTAAATAGCAGGTTCGATGACTTCTGTCTTCATAGGCTCAGGCAGAGTCAAATGGGACAAGCTTCCACCAGAACTGCCAGAACGGCATTTTCTCGAGTAGCCTTACCAGGGCAGGCATTGTCACCTTTTGTCCTAAACTAGTAGGTGCTGTGGGTGCCAATATGTATTTGGAGTTGGATTCATTGTGCATACAGTGAGTTACCCATAGAGGTTAGGATGGCAATTCCAAGTAAGACTTTCTTACTGAGAAACGCATATCGGAGATTAATGGGTTTGTTTTTGGGTGTCTTTTTGAAGCAATGGAGTAAGAGCAATAAAAAGTTGGTGTACAAGTAAAGAAGTTAGCTTTGTAGTATGCATGTCCTAGATCTGAGACCATGGGTAAAATTTCCTGCAGGGTGCCACCTTTGCATGTAGGTATGTTTCATCTGATCTGCGGTACGACTTCCACATTCTATTGAGTTTTTTCACTTAGTGGTGATATGTGATGCGAATTTCTCAGCTCGCCGGCTTGTGATCCACTGAGTCGAGACGTATCGCAGCAGAAGGATTTGTCCTATGAAGGAATTTTGATACTGTGAGCAGTTCAAGTAAATAACTAATGGATAGCCATCTTCAGGGCAGGTTGATCTCTTCGTGACGGTTTGAATTTCATCAAAATATGGCCCAGAAGCGGCGCTCTTGTGGTGCTTGTAGATACCACCTCTGGTGTAATGAGTTGCAACTTAACACCCCGATAATGCCTGACGGTGGCAACTTTTGTTTCAAAATTTTTTTGAGCTGTATCATCTGGTCATGGTTAAATTTTTATTAGTTTGCTTGCTGGAGTTACTTAACATCATACGTGTATCGCAGAAGGCGCTGTTGAGAGATCATAATACATAACGGCTAGCATTTATACAGCTGAAAAGCTTTGGTCCGCCAAATAGAGCAGGAAATTATGTAGTATCACTGGCCATAGACTTACAGCTTCACACCGGGTGATACGCTGAATGCGACAGCGCCTTCATTCTTATAACTCTATCTGAATGAAGGTTGCAATTAAGCTTAGAAAAGCCAACAGGGCACGAATTTGCAAAGAAGAAGCACATCTGAAATTGTTTTTTGTTGACGAGATCTTTGACCGTTTTCTTTCCTCTCTGATATCGTATTTTCTGGTCGGGGTCGAACAATCTTTAGTTAAGTTCACTACACCTTCGCTGGGCTGGAACAGGGAGCCGATACAACACGCCGAATTGCAATGTTAAAAAGGGCCATAATCTGTAAAGCAGAAGTTTTATTGTCGCGGGCCCTTTCGACATCTGGTGGATGTAATGTCGCAGCTCGGACGTACGAGCTCTACCGTATTTCATTTCCATACAAAAAATCGTCTCTACGCAAGAACGCTCTCAAGAGCGAAATTTTGACTCTTCGCAGACTTCTTTATTCAATGGATCTGCCACAGGTTTAGCGGTGGGCATCCTTTAACTTGCGCTCATTGAGCATCTACTCTACTTCCAAGCTACTTTAGCAGCATAAAAAAACAACTTAAATCCCAGTTAAAATCACAATTCTAAGACATTGATCCCTTCACCCCAGATCCAATTAATCAATGACACGTGACTTGTCAAAGTTTTGCTCAGTTGTTCTGACAGTATTCTCCACTATGACCTCAAGTAAACCTTTCATATTATAAGTTTGGAAATCCATAGACGCTTGTAGTCTGATAATTCGTTGTATTTCTATTCTAGATGGATTGCCACTCGGTGAAGGTAAGGTTATTTATACCCTTATCTCAGTAGTCTGAATAAAGCATCTACTTCTGTATATGGCTTATTCCGATTACTTATCTTATCAAGATAAAAGTATTCCTTATTTCTTAACTTTAACATTACCGGGCCATTCTTATCTTTGACGAAATAAGCATTTGTATTACTGTCGCCAAAGAATACCCTGCAACTGTATGCAATACATCCGTACACCACGACATCCGTACGTTCTTCCAGGCGACGTATCTCTAACTGAAAATATATCTAAACCACATAAAATGGTATGTCCCTAAATAAATCTGAGTGTGCGCGATCCAACCACATGTTAATATCCCAGAGTCATACATTGTAGTACGAGAATCACCTCGCTAATGGCCACACCATGCGTACTCTGGATCGTATGCCCCACGTCCACCCGATTTGAAACTAACAGCAGTCCTCCCCAGCCCCAGGTGGTTTGAGAAGCGCGGTCAAGAGAAAGTCTGCCGCAGACAAGAAGACCAAGGAGTCCGCACAGTTGCCCTTGTCCACCAGGGCTGCTGGAGCTGGTGGCTCCTCTGCTACCATGATGAAGCTCTTCACTGACGAGGCCCAAGGTTTGCGAGTCGACCCCTTGGTTGTTTTGTTCTTGGCCGTTGGTTTCATTTTCTCGGTTATCGTGTTGCATGTGATTGCTAAGATCACCGGCAAGTTCACCTCTTAGTTATGTACAAATAGTAAAAAAAGAAGACTCTGTGAGGGATGTAGGACGTTTTGTAATGTCCCTAGCGAACAATTTTCGTTTCGTGAATATTGGGAACATAAAGAACCTCCGTTTTGCGCGTAAATGGCGTCGTTTGCTAAGGTGCAAGAAGAAAACACCAGAGTTGCCAGTTGATGCTTCCAAAACGCTTGAAATTAGGCAGTGACCTTAATAAAAAGCTTTTCTATTCTCTTGCTTTCTTGTCGTTCTTAATGAAGCACTTAAGCCTCTATCTCAAAGTTTTGTATCTTCAAACCGTCCATCTATTTACCTTATTAATACTGCCCTACAATCATATTTACATGTCTTTGAGTATCGCGTTGACGGCGTAACCCAATCGGTCGATATGGACCTTGTGCTTTGTATCAGCGCCCTCTGGCAGGTACTCAACGTCCCACGTATCAGCGTTCGCCTTTTGTTCGTTTTTCCACAGATCACCGTACTTCTTACCTCTGATTTCAACCTCAACTACGGGATAATTTCTGCCTACGATGATTACAAGTGGTATACCTACGAGACGGGCCTCTTTTGTCTTGCGCCCCAAGCCTAGACCCTCACGGTCGTCGCAGCGCGCTTCCACTCCAGCGGCGGCGAGAGCGCTCATAATCTGTTCAGTTTTAGAGGCATCCTTCGAGGCATTGATCACCGTGGCGTTCCAAGGCGCAATACTCACGGGCCATCTAAACCCATGCTGATCTCTGTTTACCTCACCTATAGATGCAATGAGACGGCTAACGCCTATACCATAACAACCCATTGCGACATTTTCTTTCAAAAGGCGACCATCGGCCTGTGGCACGTCTACAGTGCACTGTAAGGGCTTTGAGTACTTGTCGCCTAAGAAGAAAGTGTGGCCCACTTCTATCGCACGGCTGGATTCTAAAGTGCCTTCTTCGCAATGGCCACAAATTTCTCCATGTTGCGCTTCAACGATGGGGATATCCGTGAGTGTAGTTATCATAGATCTGTTTACAAACTTGATTGGGAAGTCTGGGAAATTGGAGCGCGAGTGGAGACGAGCGTCCATAACCCTTAAGACTCTTTTTGAAAGGAGAGCGTCTTCGTCACTAAAGAGGCCCAAAATTTGCTCTTGTGAAAGGCCGCTGTTCAAGTCTATTTCAGGGAGCTCTTCCAGAATCAAGTTAGGGAGAAGGATCCGGTCCGATGGGTAGTATGCACACACAAGAGTGTTTCTATCAAAAGTGACAAAATATTCTACAGCTACACCACTAGAAGACTCTGCGGGCAAGCCACTCATGTCCGGTTGCGGGTAAGAAAGCGTCTTTTCCAGGTTCAGGACCGTCTTACATTCTGAGCAGGTAAAAAGCGTATCCTCGCCCGACGGATGGATATAGTGCCATTCGTGAGACATAGAACCACCAATCTCGCCCGAGGAAGCCTCAGCCTTGACGTATGGGACTCGCAACTCGGAGAATACGCGATGGTAGGCTGCGACCATTGACTCGTACGTCTGGATGGCTGCCTCCAGCGAAGCGTCGAACGAATAGGCATCCTTCATGACGAACTCGCGCCCACGAAGAAGTCCTGCTCTTGGCCGTTTCTCGTCACGGAACTTGGTGTTAATCTGGTAGTATAAGAGAGGTAGGCTTTTGTAAGAAGCAATCTGCGTCCTAACAACCGCCGTGATGTCCTCCTCGCACGTCGGTGCAAGACAGTATTCGGCGCCGCCCGAGTCCAACAACTTGAACAACTCGGTTCCGGACCATCTGCCCGTTTGTTGCCAGAGTTGTGCTGGTGAGAGCGCCGACATGCGAACTTCCTCAGCACCTGCCTGTTGCATGTGCCGATGGATCACAGCCGAGATCTTATTGAGTGTGGCGGTCCCCAAGGGCATCCAATGGACCAACCCGGGCTTTGGGTGGGTGAAGAAGCCGAGTTTCGTGAAGAGATCTGGGGTAGGGACCTTTCGTAGGGCATTGGCATCTAACAACTCGGGGCTAACCAGAAAGATGCGCGGGAGCCTGCGATATGACATTGGGGTTTTATTTACAGAGAGAGAAGAACCAGGAGGCGTATATGGGGTGGATTTATGGAGAGATGAAGGTGTAGTAGTAAGGTAAATGTGTGGAATGCGACTGAAAAATTACTGATCTGAGACGAAACAAGATTTAGAAAGGAGAAAACTCAAAATGGAAAAATTGACAAAAGCAATGTTTTGGAATGTTCTTTTCTTCTTTTGATTGAAGAGCGATGTCCGGAGTCTTTAGGTTTAAACTTAGAGTGTTATATTGACATAAACGAAACACAGCGATCTCTTCGTTGACGTCTCAAAGACGGAATAGCTCGACTGGCGCTGCTTCGAAAATTACTAAATTATAACCTCTTTCTATTTGCGCTACTGTCACATCGTCCCTGTAGGTGCCTACATTGCTAATAAGACTGGTTCTTTATTTATTTGCTTTTGAGATTGATCGCTTTTATTTCGTGGTTACAATCACTTACCGTCGACAAGGTCGTTGCCGAAACGCTTCAAGTTAGTAAGTGCGCTTTGGAAGTCGTTCTTGGCCCGGCGCAAGTGCTCATCGTCCTCAACACGGCTCTTGACCTGACCGGCCTTCTCTTGTGCTTGCTTGGTCAAATCTTCGACATTCTTCTTGGCTTTGTAGTACTCGTCAAGTGCTCTCTGCTTGCCTGCCTCGTAGCCTTCCGATACCTGCTTCTTCAGCGACTCAAGAGCATCCTTGGCGTCACGGTGTGCGTCCTTAGCGGCCCTTTGTGCCTCATCGGATTTGGCTGAGCCCCAGCTGACCCACTTGTCCTTTTCAGCCTTCAAATCCTTCTCGGCGTTCTTGGCGGTTTGTTGAGCCTCATCAGCCTTGGCCGAGCCCCAGTTGACCCAGCTATCCTTCTCGGCCTTCAAGTTTGCTTTTGCGTCCTTTGCAGCCCTCTCTGCTTCGTCGGCCTTATCGGAGCCCCAGTTGAACCACGAGTTTTTCTCTTTCTCTGCCTTGGCCGCAAGCTCATCCTTCTTGCTCTTGACATCCAGCTTGAGCTCCTCCTTCTGGCCTGTCAACCACGAGTACCATGTTCTCTGCGATTGCGCCAACTCCTTCTTGAGTTCTTGCTGTCTCTCGGAAGTGGCCGAGGCCAACTCCTTCAAGCGCTCGTCATCGGTCTTGCCGATCTTGTTTACGAGGTCAATGTACTTGGCCGCCAACTTGTTGGCCATTGGCTTATCCTCCAAACTGTCGGCCGCGACCTTTACGTCGTCCTTGTAATCCTCGAGCTTGTTGGTCCACTTTTCGTAAGTGTCTGAGTTCTTTATCGAAGACACCGCGGAGTCCTTCTTGTTCTTCAAGTCGGTCACGGACTCGTCGACCGTTTTCTTCAACTGGCTACCGAAATCCTTAGCCTTGTTCTCGAGCTTGCCATACTCCTGGCGGACTTCCTTCGAAGGCTTGGCTTGTCCCACAGCAATTGGGGCGCCCTTCTTGTCAGTAGTGAAAATGGGCAGCACATTTTGGTCATAGTAGTAGAGACCTCCGCCGACAACGGCCAAACCCAATAAAACCCTTTTGGACATGTTGCTGAAATTGGATACTGTTATCTGATAAGTTGACTGGTGTGTGATGGGATGATTGAAGTCTGGGCAGTTACAAGACTTCTTTCCGAATATAAGCTGGGAGGTGTTTTCCTGTTCGAGACAATTGTACGTAGATGTTCCAGAGGAAACTGTGGCATTTATATATTGTCTCGGCTCGATTGTGATTGCTGTGTGCCCGCACTAGCAAACGTGCGAATTGGCTGCAAAATTGTCCTGCAGGAAGGGCCAGGGGAACATCGTGCGCAGGATCATCGGCACAGTGACCTAAGCTGTGAAACAACAGAAGGAATGTGGAACGGGGGAGAGGGAACGGCGAGACTTATATATGGCAGGGGTTATGGGCCCTGGGGAATGCCTTTGACATATCCAAGCTTTTGTGGGCTCGTCACGATGTTCGGCGATAGGCTGGAAACACAAGGGCAGCGGACTCGTGTCGAAAGAGAAGGAGGTGTCAGGTAAATGAGATTGCTTAAATAATTGGAGAGGGACGCGGTAACTTTGCAATCGAGATTTGACAGCTGAAGAATTTGACGTTCCATAGCAAGCGCTGAGGAGAAGGCACTGATTTGGAAGTAAAGGCACTGAACAAAAGAAAGTCAACGACATAATGGAAAGAACATGGTTACGAGAACGCCTCAATCACCAGTGATTCTTTCTCGGACGTCATCGAGACTAAAAGAACGATGCTTGGGTTCATCATGATCCCTCGACAAACTCGCCAAGCGAAAAAAGCAAAAAAATTGTAATCTCGACAAACTCAGCCAAGCCAAAATACCAAAAAATTGTAATTTTAAACATATCAATTCCCTCTTTGCGATCAAGGGCATCCACCCTTTCGCCATGTCCCACCCCTCTCTGCAGATCAGCCTCTAAACCCGGCCCAAAACGCACAACGCACCCTTCCGACGAAGAAATCATCGTCGCCTTCTCCCCTATATTCTCCCAAATATCATAGCCCATTCGCCAGAGATCCAGGCAATTGCACCTGTACACCACACAACGGCAGATTTTCGCAGCCATTTCCTGCACTCCCGCAGCATAAACATGACACTATCAGTTTGTCACGTTTCCGACTTTTCAGTGACCAACCCATCCCTCTTCTGTCGTTTACCGACACTTCTTTTCTTCTATAAAACCGGTGGCCCTCGAATCTCGTTGGTGCGACCTCTGCCTCTCGCTACCTTCGTCAACTTCAACGTCCCTCAGTAGAGCGCCTCCCCTGACCAGATCGTACTGGCACGGCCCTGAGCGTTTCACATCCCGACGGCTTTTCTACAGTTCATAACGACACACTTCTGTTTCATTGCGAACGGGGTTTTGATCTGTACTAGTTCCGTTCGCTGCTCTCTTTCCTCTCGGCTCAGCCTCACCTTCTCCGATATCCTGGTTTGAGACCAAAGAATAAGAACGTGTGGCGGACACACAGTTTCAGTTCTTCCCCAAATCAGACCTATTTTTTTGTGGAGGCTTGTGCATTTTCGCGTATTTATTACCCAGGGTGTCGTCCAAGTTTCAGGCTTGTTACATCCAGTTTCAGGTGCACGCTCCCGTTCCCTGTCAAAGTCAATTGGACCAAGTCTTTACTAGCTGAACTCGCTTCGACCCCTCCAAAGTCCTAGATCAGCTTACCACCCCGTAGATGCGTACGTGATATGCCCTTGCTTGCGCCTACAAACCCCACCACCATCAGCCTTTCTAGCGCCAGCGATTCGCTCGAGTCACTCTACACCGCGTGGAAGGAAGTTGGCTCCCATTCCGCCCTCTGCCGTCGTATCAGTAACAGGACATGGAGACTCATGAATCTGCACATTCTCCAGCAGCATCCACCGCATAAGCTCAAGCCGACGCACCTCATGCTCGACGACGATGCTGAGATCTCGTTTGTCCAGCGGCCCGATGGCAGGAAGTCTCTGTTTGCTTTCGACGACGTGAGTCCCACCACTAGAATACTCTCTAGAACACACTCGGAGTCTACACCACGTAAGACGGTAGGTCCCATAAATGGCGTCGGCTTTGAACAGCCGTTTGAACCGACATCCACTAATAGTCAATCCGCTACGCCGCGCGACCACACAAAAAACAATCATATTCGTACGTCTCTATTCTCTAACCCTAGCCAGGGGTCCCCCGTCCAGAACCCTGAAAAGGATACATCGGTGTCTGCTCAGCGACACCTGCAGAACAGACCATCGTTGTTTCTGACAAATTCAAACCAGGCTGCGTTCACTGTTGGCCCAGGGAGCTTTGATTCTGGCGCCGAGCTGTCTGACCTTTCCGAAGACGAATCAGATTACGATAGCGACCCGGATTCCCTGGACTACTTTGAAACCCATTGTGTTACTGAAAAACAGAGCGCTCCGCGTCGAGCCCTTTCTACTCTGGTTTTGCTAAGTGAAAAGGAAACTGCTGGTCAATACAACCACAGAGACGTTCAACCACATCATATTCATCACCAATACCATCAAACCAATCAAAAACATCACCAAAGTGTACAACCACAACTTCAAAACTCACGACCAAGCAAAATCTCTGGTGCCTCGGATTCTTCAAGAAGCTCTTCTCAGGCCCTTGAAGATGGCAAGGGTAAACTCTTTTTCATTCTGAACTCACCTTCTCCCACCGATAAAGCACTCCAAGAAAATTACCCTGGAAAGAGGCAAGATCTGCTTTTCACCAGTAGCAAGGATGCGCTCACCACGCGTGCCGACCTTGCAAGTAGTGTTTCTTCGTTTGAGGTCTCGGAGGATGAAGAAGGGTTGGATGATGAAATCACCGCCGAGATGCAGAACGCTTCCTTGGCAGCTTCACATGTGTCGGATGGCTCAAAAAACTTCGCAGGCTCGAAGTTGGAAAAGAGCGTCCGCAGCATGAAGTCTACGGATACCGATAGTGAGTGGGTGTCTGTATCTTCGGACGGGGATCCCTCAGAACCTTCCCCCATTCCGCCACCGTTATCCTTCTCGAAACGTATCCCTAGTCTGAACAGTCCTAAAAGCAAGATCGGCGCCATTCGTGGAAGTCGCTTCGCCGAAGAAAACGTAGAGTTTACAGCACCACGGTCTCTTCTCTCCGGGTTATTTCTCAATGAAATGGCCAACCTATCGGTCGCCAATACGCTTAAAAGCGGAAAGGAGAGCAATGAACCATCAACATCACCATCTCTGAACGGAAATGAGGACCAACAAGTTTTACATCAGAAACCAGTATTGAAACGATCCTCAACTACCGGGATTATAACCGTAGATCGTAGAGCCGACAAGAAATCGTTACAGCGGCCGTCAATCATTCTCTCGAAGCGCTACGGCTCGTTAAGCGACATTTCTCGGAATCTTTCCACATATAGGCTGCCTGTGCTATACGTAGGTGAAGAGGACGTTATCAAGGAGGGAGATAGTGGTGGTGGTGCCGCCGTGGGCGACAACCAGTTCACTAAACAGCTCTCGAGTGTTGGCCTATCAGATTTTATGGTGGTGGCTAATTCTTCGTTGGACTCGTCTGTTTTACAATCACATGTTGATACCGGGCAAGAGGTGTATAGGATTGCTCATCAACAACCGAGCAGGTCCGAATCGCGACTCTCATCTAGTCTAAGTAAGTTTTCTACGGTTCATCTGACCACTGGTGCATCACTAAAGAGCCTTTTGTCGAAGAGCTCACTAAACTTATCTTCGCTCTTTGGGCAGCCTAAGGGGGCCGCAAAACCACGACTAGCACCTAGATCTGCGTCAACAGAGACAGTCAAGTCTGCTTCGACGCTCAAGAGCCCATCGAAGCTGGAACATTCGAATAGTTCCCAAACGGGTTTGATTTCTGAAGTGCAAGGTACAAGCCCTAAAGAGCAAACTACCAACAACAAAGAACAAGCATTGAGCCGTAGCATTAGAATTTCCGCGTTCCCGAAGAAGGACTTTCAGCCGTCGGTAAGCATCAGCAATTCGCTTAAGGACTCGCTCATGATCGACCACAAATTGGGCAAGAATCCGTTACCCGATAAGGTAATAAGTGAAGAAGACTTGTTCCATGGCCAGAACCTAAACTCGTTGATCCAGGAGGTAGACGATTACCACTCGAAGGGATGGTAAAAGATGGGAGCGAAGGAGCGAAAGAAAATCAAAAGTAGATTGCAAGTGCAAATTGCGAAGTAAAAGTGAAGAGATTATTAAAGGAGAGGAGCAAAACTTTGTCGGTACAAATAATTCTAGAAGTTAATGTATAGTATAAAATCAAGTAATTATTCAGCTATTAAGTTCAGTATTGAGGTTACATGAAAAAAGAGACTATTCAAGTCAGGCGCCACGGGGAATACCTAGCGGACACTCATGATTTCTCGCAAGACAGGTTTATTTAGTCGTAAATTCCGTAAACCTCACCCCAGTACTTTCTAAAAGTAGGATGTTTGTTACCCAACTTGGCAATCTTGGCTACCTCCTCCTTAGACAACTCGAAGCTGAAGAGGTCGCTCAATTCGGAGATTCTGGTCTCGTTCGAAGAGGTGGTTACAGGCAAAATCCCATTCTGCAAAACCCATCTCAACAAAACCTGACCTGTTGTCTTGGCATGCTTTGCAGCCAAATCATCAATGTAATCGGTGAACTCACCGCGGTCCTCGGTTTGGAAGAGAGGAGACAATGGACTGTAAGCCTCAAGGAGAATTCCGTTGTCTTGACAAAACTTCACGATACCAGGGGTTTGGTTTTGCAAGTATGCGCTGAACTCGATCTGGTTGGCAACGGGTTGAATACGAGCAGACTCCATCACAGTCTTCAAGTGGTCAACGCCGAAGTTCGATACACCAATCGATTTGGCCAATCCTTCATCGACGGCCTGTTCCATGAACTTCCAAGCCTCTTTCAAATCGTAACCATTCATCTCCTTGGAAAAGAATGGGTGGTGAAGCAAGTACAAATCCACATGGGTGGTCTTCAAATCCTTCAATTGCGCCCTCAACGAAACAAGAGGGTTCTCGTGTGGAGACATCTTGCCTTCACCGAGACTGCCAAAATACTTATTGGTGAGGAACACCAGAGATCTGTCGACCTCAGCTAATGCCACGCCGATTTCAGCGTCTGTTCCGTACGCCAAAGCGCCATCAATGTGGGAGAACCCATGACCAAAGGCGTACTTAAGAGAATCGATTAATGGCTGACTGACGTCGGAGGATCCAAACTTGAACCATTTGGTACCAGCGCCATAAGCTACGGCAGGAATGGTGAGGCCGTTAGCCAACTTGAAGACGTTACCTTGGAGAGACATTTTTCGAATTACGTGGAATTGTTGATTTGAGAGCTGAATGTGTTTGTTTAATGAGGAGAAAATGGATTAGATTCAAGCGTGTTTATATATTCCACACTTACAAATCAGTTTGCAGCCGTCTCCGATAACTCCGAAACACCATCCTGCACAATCCCCTAGAGCTTAGAAGGTGTCTGACAATAGGACTTATCGCAATGTGTCAACCAAAGGCTTTAGATGGAAACGAGGACTTATCGGTGTTCAATTTAATCGGCGAAGTCAGCTGAATTTCGGACCACGCTTAGAATAGTGTTTACACTCAAGGAGGCTCAAAGGCTCCCAACAGGAAAGATTTAAAGTTGCAATGATGACAAAACATCGAGCGTTGTGTCTTTTGGTTTCCTGATAACCAGTTTATATTACTTAAGTTAAACTCTATCGCCGTACTTCAGTTTATTTCAACGCCTAAGTATGGGCGCTTACTTTTGACAACTCAATACGAGAATGGCACCCTAATTTGAAAAGAGATGTGCCGTGTTTTCGAGCGTTCTCACATTTCCAGACGAAGGGAGTGCCCTTACTTGATTGGGAAGTAGACTTTTCGAAACTGATATTTATCGGGGAAAACGGCAAGAACCTAGACAGAGTACAAACGTCGAATAGAATTATACAATTCCGCTGCTTTTGGTATTTGAATTCAACCGGTTAATTGACCGAATCAGAGCCAGGAGGCTGGTCGTTCCACTTTTGGCAAAACAAACCTGTTGGCGAACATCGGCAAATAAAATACCGAGCCAACGAAAAGCAAAGAAATAATTGAAATTCATACGACCGAATTCGAATTTTTCACTCTTAATTTCTTCTGGCATCCTCTTATCGTGTGATGTCATTGCACCCCCACATTTCGAACTCATCTCATCCCATCACATCACTTCTCGACGCCAGCAGTCTCAATGAAAACATGCTACTATGAGCTTCTAGGCGTCGAGCCAACTGCGACTGAAACGGAGCTCAAACGTGCGTACCGGCGAAAGGCGCTCCAACTCCACCCCGACAAGAACCCTCACGATGTAGAGGGAGCTAACGCACGGTTTACGCTAGTGAGCGCAGCGTACGAAGTACTCTCAGATCCGCAGGAACGGTCATGGTACGACTCGCACAAGTCGCAGATTCTCCGAGACGATACAGATGCTCCTGGCAGTGGCGGTGCTGAAGAATACGAGATGGTGTTACCTAGTATCTCGGTAGACGAGATCTTATGGTACTTCAACCCGACACTCTACACGGTCATGGACGACTCGCTTACTGGATTTTTCACAGTTGTCGGCCGCTTGTTTGAACGGTTAGCCGCAGAAGAGGTTACCCATGGAAAGTACCAGCAGCTCAACGGGTACGCCGCATATAAGGATGACGCCAAAGATGCTTCAGCACTCGATCCATCTTTATTTCTCTTTCCCAGGTTTGGAAATTCCCATCTGGACTACGTGTCTGTGACCCGAGAGTTCTATAGCAGATGGGGCACGTTTCTGAGTGTTAAGAGTTTCAACTGGCTCGACCAGTACCGATACTCAGATGCACCCGACAGACAGACCAAGCGGGCCATGGTGCGCGAGAATAAGAAGGCGCGCGACGCAGGTCGCAAGGAATACAACGAGACCGTACGTAAGTTTGTAAGTTTTGTGAAACGGCGCGATCCAAGAGTGAAGATTGGCGCAGAACAACTCGAGAAGCAGAAACGTCGCCAACAACAAGAGGCGCTTGAACGTCAAGTACATGAGCAGCGGCTCCAGAAGATGGCCGAAAGCGTCGATTATGAGGCGCCAGATTGGGCCACGATGGGCGCAGACGAACTCGAGGAGATCGAGGCTATGCTCCGCAAAGAGTACGAATTTCTGGACAATTCGACAACGGACTCGGAGTTTGACGAGTTTGCAGACCAGGAGAACGACGAGTTGTTTGAGTGTATTGTATGCGACAAGATGTTCAAATCTAAGAACCAATTCGATGCGCACGAGAATTCAAACAAGCATAAGAGCATGGTGAAGACGCTACGAGAGGAGATGCGGCGCGAAGGCTTGAGTCTCGGAATTGATGAAGAGCTTGTAGACGACCTAGAGGTATCTGACTATGCGACAGCGCCAAGTGAGGAGGATTTCTCTGTAGACGAGCTAAGTGACGAAGAAATAGTTGATGAAGATGAATATAAAGGACGTGACGCTGATCTGGACGAGAATGATCTTCAAAATGGCTCTGCGCCGGATGCCCAAGAAGACCATATCCAGGAGGCACCAGTCAACTACGAAGTAGATGATGACATAGATGAAGACGATTTGGTCCTTCCCGTGAACAACAAGAAAAAGAAAAAAAAGAGCCAATCAACAAAGTTCAGAGCTGATGACCTAAAAGAAGAGCAGCTTTCAGAACTCATGGCCGACATTGCATTGGCTGACGAAAGCGATGAGGACGATGATTGGGGTTCGAACAAGAAAAAAAAGAAAAAGAAGCCAAAGAGAAGCGTAGACGCAGTAGCAAGTCAGCGCTCGTCCCCGTCGCCGGCGCCTCAGGCTCCCAAGACGGAACCTGAAAATGCAGAAGTGTGCCTATCGTGTAAGCAATCGTTTCCTTCGAGAAATAAGTTGTTCCAGCACGTTCAGAAGACAGGCCACGGGGTGCCTGTAAAGGAGACCAAGAAGGGCCGGAAGAAGCGCTGAGCAAAA
The DNA here is from genome assembly GCA_030566735.1 of Australozyma touchengensis. Lineage (NCBI taxonomy): Eukaryota > Fungi > Ascomycota > Pichiomycetes > Serinales > Metschnikowiaceae > Australozyma > Australozyma touchengensis. Next base: position 938,948 of record JAKUAS010000002.1, on the reverse strand, counting down.
CTGTGTAAAAGAATGATACCCAAATTAATAGAACGGAGGAGTAGGATAAATTATTTAATGCAATATACATCTGCGTGAAAAGAAATATCATGTGAGATACTTTTGGCGTAAAGAATGGCTACATTACCTTCTTACGTCGCCTCGAGTCTAAACACTCCTACTTCAACCCGGTCTTCGATTTTTTCACAGTAGCAAGCACTGGCGTACTTATTCCCTTGTTTCCCATGGCACCGAGCCCCTCTCCTCTGGACCAGCCCAACATTTCCAACATCTTTCTTCCAATGTTGTTGTGGGCAATTTCTGGCGCCAGAGCACCGACAACGTCACCTTCTTTTACGTATGCGTTAGATTTGGGTCCCCTTCGGGAACTCTCGTCTGTATCGGCAATCTCCTCCTTGGTTCTGGGTTTCACATCTGCTCTACGGAACACAGGACGTTGCTTCAATATATAACCAATCAGTTGGTAGTCAGGTACATATCTAAACGTCTTTTTCGTCTTGGCCACTTTAATGTACATTGACAGTCCGTTACCGCCGCATTTGATGCATTTCATGTTGTAATTGTTGGCCAATTTGTTTAAGGTTTTGTTTCCATGACCGTCAAGCGGGGGGAAGCTCAATGTCTCTCTATTTGCGTCATGTAAGAATAATTCAAACTCCTGTTTAATTTCCTTGATGTGAAGCGAGTATTCGTACTTGTCCTTGAGCTGCATGTTGTCTTCTGCTTCTTGACGCTTCTTTTCCTTCTTGCGAAGCTTTTTCAGCCGGCGGCTTTGTTTCTGGTACTGGAACTGCTCCATAAGCGACTCGCGAAGCTCAACTTCAAGTTCAGACCCCAACTCGAGCCGTTGTTTGCGGCCCTTACCCACTTTGCGTGGCGGAGCGTTTGAACCGATATCTAGATCAGCAAGTCGCTTATGCTGTCTTGCAAACGCTAAGATATCTTCTAAACCTTCTTCCTCAGAGTTTACAACATCATCAAGATCATCAAAATCGTCAATGTCCAGCTCCATCATATCCAGAAGACTAAGGCTGATATTATCAGAATCACTGGACTCATCAAAGTCTTGAAATTGTTCACGAAGCTTTTCATACATTTCCTCGTCGTCGTCGTCGTGTACTCCGTAGTCAGACGCAGATCCAGAGTCGCTGTCGGCGCCGATTTCATTGTCACTAACATCATTGTCCTCTTCGTTTGCAAGCATGAGTTGAGCCATGTAATCGTCAAAAGCTGCCTCCATATCGGAATCCAAAGAACTTTGAAAAGTATTTTTAGAAGATCTGGGCTTGAATGGGTCGTTTTGCTTGCTTTTGAAGGAAACGTATCCTTTCTTGGCAGATTTACCTCCCTTAAGCGACGGAAGCTCTACAGTAGTATATCCATCATACAGAGTTCGAAGCATAACTTTGCCAACAGTGATGTAAGGCTCTATTACAGAGCCAGTCTCTATGTCAGGATCTTGTTCAGTGCATTGTTGCTTTCTACTTTCTTGAAGAAGAGTCCGTAATTCGGGCTTTGGTACGTTGTAATCTTTAGCGACTGATGAGTCACCTTCTTGGTCTATTGAGAATTGGATTTCCTCATGTTCATCATCAGATGCATCGGAGTCAATGTCGAGTTCTTCTCGAGATTCTGTGGGTGTATCGTCTTTGGAGATGCTCTCAATTGATTCTTGATCTACGGCGTCGTCTTGGATAGCTTCAAGTTGATCGTCGAGGGCCGCTTCTGATTCGACTTTTGGTTCGACTTCTGATTCAACCTCTGATTCGACTTGGTCTTCTTTCAATTCACTATCGCCTTGTCCCGTGGCTTCACATATCGAGACGTCGACATTATCCTCTACGCATTCACCAACTGAGGTCACGACTGCCTCCATATGAATATCCTCGTTGGCTTCTCTGAGCTCTTTAACTTGGTCGATCTCAACCGTTGCCAGATCGTCAACGATGGCGCTCGTGTGATCATCTTCAATCTTTTCTGAATCCTCATCGGCAAATTCAACTTCATCCTCTACAACCTCTACGGCTTTAGGCTCTTCATCCTTTTCCTCTTGTGCGTGCCTTGGATCCCGAGATGCTGCCCTCTGAATCAACTTCTCTATTAGCTCTTTGCTGGGATCGTATGCTGTTTCGGCCTTGACAAACTCCACAGGTCGATACCTCAACGTCAGTGCTAACGTCTGCTCCATGTGTTTATCTGTATATCTTGCCTCTTTCATCAAACTCCGGTTGGGTCTTTTCGAGAGGGACTTCATCAGAGGCGCTTCCGCGTAAATCTCGCTCGTATATGACGAATGGCCCAAATCCATGAGTTCAGGAGTATCTTGGCCCGACGGTAGCTCCGAATGGCCGCGCTTGCGACTTCTTCTCTTGGCAGATTTGCTAAGGTTGAAGGGGGCGTAGCTTCCTGATGCCCCGCCACGTCCTCTTCCACCACGGCCACCACGGCCACCCCTGGACCCACCCCGACCACGGCCTCTCTTTGGCGGCATGCTGGAACTATAAATATATGACTTTGTTTGGTAGACAAGGGGGTGTACTCGGTTGTCTTTGGGATGAGGCTAGTAATAATCTGGGGTACATTAGGGTGAGCACGGGTACGGCACGGGTGACGAACGACTTTTTCAGAAGAGTTTTGAAGAATTCAGAGGATATTTATTGGTTATTATTTAGGAGATGATTGGACGAAATGTTTGATCGGTTTGGGTGTTGTTTGAGTTGGGATTGAGGACTTCCGTCTTGGATGGGTCGGACCCACGAACCGTGAAATTGGGGAAATGTAAGGAAATAGAAGATAGGCAAACGGAGATGAGTATGTTTATGTATCCAACGCTGCTAACGTCATCGCGTCCGAGTCAGCAGATACAGAGGCAATACGATCTCCGCAAACCAGCAATAAGCTGAGAGTTGATGGTGTAAAGGCATCCAATTTAGGTAAGACGCATCGTTATGGCAATCCTTGTCGATATGGCAATCCTTGTCGATAAGGTCTTCAATGGCTATCGGCAATGGACTGTGCCTCTACCTTTCATCTACGCCATCATTCCAATGAAGAAAACGAAATAAAATTCTTCTGCAAGCCCATCAAGCCTTTCTCTTGTTTGACTTGAAAGATTAGCATTACTGTGTCTTTTGCAGCCGATGCTAAAACAGAAACTACCAATAATAATTCCAATGGAAAAACAGATAGCGACTCGTCAAATACATTCGAAAATTTTCCTTTTTTAAGTGCATGTCAATCTTTCATTTTATCCTCTTTTCTCTGTTTCTTTCTTCTCCTTATCCCTTACCCCAGCCCAGATAAGCTTCTAATCAGCTCTAGCAGATACTACTCCCTGATAAGCAAACGTCTCGATCTGCGCTTCCTCTAACAAAAAGCCTTCGCAAGCACACTCTTTGCGTCTTTAAACTTCCAATTCTCCCTCCACTTCCCAGATTTTGTGACCGTTTACGGCTGTTCGTGTAGCTTCTGTTCGTGGCGTAAACAAAATGGTCTATGTCGATACAAACCCTGACCGGGCTGTAAACGCCCAGAGCGATACGGAGTCAAAGCTTGAAGAGGCCACAAAATCGGAGTCAGCTTCCCTTGTTTCCGTTGCAGATTCGGCTGCTGCTGCCCTCGCCTCTACAGAACAATCGTTGGAGGCACACTTCTCTCACCTCCAGGAAACCATTTCGCAGTGGTGGCAGAAGTTGAAGGAACCTCAGCCTCTAGAACGCGGCTCTGTGGTGGTATTGGGGCATACCTTCGATGATGTCACATTGGAGTCGCCGGAGGTTACGCTGGCTATGGCACTGAAGATCTGGTGCACCTACCGGTTCGGATTTGAGCCCATCAAACGGGCCGAGAACGGGCCTGCACCACTTTCGTTCATAACCTCGATGTTATTCAACACGCTTTCGGCCAAGTCCTTGCTCACGGGGTTTGACAACCTGGTGTTTCTTACCGATGTTGGTTGGGGATGTATGATCAGAACCTCGCAGTCTCTTCTTGCCAATACGCTCCACGCATTAACCAAACATTCGCCCGGGTCTGACACTGAAATCCTCAAGTTGTTCGGTGACAATTATGACCGTCCGTTCTCGCTCCATAACTTCGTGAAAGCTGCGTCTCAACTGCCGCTCGAAGTGAAGCCAGGTGAATGGTTTGGACCCAGCGCTGCCTCGTTATCGATTAAAAGACTTTGCAACAAGTATTCGAGTGAGAGCTTGCCGCTGCTTCGTGTCCATGTAAGTGAAAATAGTGACTTATGTGATGAAGATATCGCCACTTTTTTTCTGGAGAGCTCCGACGCCATATTGGTGCTCTTTCCGGTGCGTTTGGGCATAGAGAGCGTAAATCAGTACTACTACCCTAGTATTCTTGAGCTCTTCTCGTTGCCTCAGAGCGTAGGGATTGCTGGCGGGAAACCTTCTTCTAGTTACTACTTCATTGGACACCAGGGCAACAACCTTATCTACCTTGACCCCCACAACTTGCAATTGGTATCCGAAGATGTGGCTCTGTACCACTCCCAAAGATTCCAGACACTTCCCGTGCTGTCGTTGGATCCGCTGATGCTTATAGGGATTTTGTTGCATGACCTCGATGACTACCACAAATTCAAGCGTTCCATCCTCAAGACCAACAAAATTATTAGCTTCCATGACCGGCCAATCAAGAAAAGCATTGCAGGCGATGATTATATACGGATAAATGCCCAAACAGGCATGGCTGCCATGGACGATTATGTGGACGTTAGCGACCAGTTTTCCGGCGAGAACCTTCTGTGGAACGAGTCAGCTTCTGAGGAAGAGGGTCCAGTAGACTCGAAGGACGACTCGTCCGAAAAGTTCGATATTGTAGAGCGGCCAGTATAGTGCATTGATAGAGAGGGAGAAGAACGGTGCCGGGTTTGATTCTTTTTAATAAATGATATTTATGTAAGTCATATGATTTTTGTTTCAAAGCTTTATGTTCTACAGACTCTCATATCTCCAGGTATCTAGCCAATTTGAAGGTTTGGTTGATATCCAATTCGAAGTTTTGGAAGTCTGGTACTCAGTCAAGCATTGAATTCAGAATTGAATTCTTTTATTAAGTGATTTACTCATAAGTAATCAACATACTTAATGAAAGGCACTGAAGAGGTAAGTTTGATCTTTGGATCAAAGTAAGTAAGAAGGTAGAAGAGAGTCAAGAGCAATAGATTAGATCGGCTCAAATAAATCAAAACAGAGCCGTCGAAAGAAGTTTTAGGAAATAAAAGAGTTTTCAATCTACTGTTCAAAGGTTTTCATGCGATTTCATGAATACTTTGCAGTGGCTCTCGACATTCGTTTTGAAGAAAAGCACTTCGACGCCACATTTACCGATGGAAAATACAAATTTCGAACTAATTTATTAATTTTCTTGTTCGATTTCCCTGGACGTGAGACTCACTCTAGATGTAAACAGTACACCGAAGCACGCTTTCAATAGTAAAAAAAACCATGGGGTTCTACTCCTTGACTTGAATTTTTTCCATTTTTTTTCCAATTTTTCTCTTTTTATCATCCCTGTCTCCTCTGGTATATTCCCCTTTCTGGTTGATCCACCTGTCCAAGATCTCAATAATTTGCAACCACTACATCATCCCGTTCACACATCTAAAGCACAAAAATTGCCTCTGATAGAACTACCTACACATCTCTGACATACACATCGCATACATACAATCCCTTCAAAAGCAATTGATGGCGTCGTTACTTGTAGACTCGCTAAAACAGCACCTTGACCCTTCTATCGTCCAAGCCCTAGAAGACAACGACAGTCTCCGCAACGAAGCAGAGCAATACTTGGGTGGCCTCTTAGCCAATGATCTGCTTTTCAGTACTGAACAATTCACGGCGGCCACAAGCTCCCTGGAGAGCCGGCCACCCACGCTAGTTGAGGAGATTGCAGAACTAGATCAGGCCCTGCGCCAGATTGACTTGAAACTCGCCCAGACGGCCACAGAAAACGGCGAGCTCATTGTCGACGTGAGCCGTGACTTGGATACCGTAGCGTCCCAGCTTGATTCACGTCTCAAGAACGAGACACTGGCCATTCTCTCAAGTCTTCGAGACATTGCTCATAACACCTCGAGCGGGGCCAAACACGCGCAGAAACAACTTTCTTCCGGTGGTTCCGGCTCTGATGTGGTTTCAGCAAGTGCTGTGCTTCTTAGAATGGACTCGGTGCTCGATGTATTGGAGCTCCCGACTCTTTGTAGACTCTGTATTATGCAAGGCAATTACCACGAGGCATTGGAAGTGGCGATGTTGGTGAAGATGCACGTCATAAATTTCCCAAAGTTGGCCACTTTCAAGGCTCTCGATGTTAAAATAGATGCCGAACTTCGCGTCATGGTGAAGGGCCTTGTCAAGCTCTTAAATACGAACTTGAAGCAGTCCAACATCCTCAAGATCTTCCAGATTTTGAACCGCCCAAATTTGATTGCTCTTTCGACGCAAGACGGCACCGACTCTGGGAAATTGTCGCCAGAACTGAGGGAGAGGGCATTGAAGATTATCTACTTGAATTCAAGGTTCAAATTCATTACTTCAGAGACAAGCACGCTCAAACCGTTGCTCAAGCTCAACAAGATTTCTTATTTGAAGCGTTTCATTGAAGTATACAGAGAACATTTGTTCAATTCGTTGTCCATTTACCATGCCATCTTCCGAACTGCGAAACTCGACTCTGATGCCGATAGAGACCATATTCTCGTGCTCTCATACGTCCGGAGCTTGGTAAACCTTCTTTTAGTTGAGGTCCGTGCCCATTTACCCCAGAGTTCGCTCAAAGAGGATGACTTTGATTTTATAAGTCAGCGCGACGGTGTGATTCTCCAATTGATCTATCTTTGTAAGTCCTTGGATAAGTATAAGCTCGACTTTGAGAGCACAATGACGCAGGAATTGTGCTGTGCTGAGCCGGTTGTGGTGTCGGAGGTCGACTGGGCCCGAAATCTCTCGAAGGTGAAGAAGTTCAGGTCTTCATAAATATAGAAGTCAAGGTCTAATAGATCTTTATGTGACGTAATATGTTATGATTAAATATGGATATCTATAATTCCCGATACGCTCCCACGTTACCGATCTCCGAATTTGTTTTCTTTGGTTCTCCTCATTATCTTCATCCCTGATAATCGGCAAGATCTTCAACGTTGAACAATATATGCAATTTTGATCATCATCATTCTGTCTTTAAGAATCCAAATTATTCAACCCGAACAAGTAACCCAACTCCGTTCTTCCAAGACTACTGCTCAGCTTCAATGCATTTTCATCGAGCGCCGAACCAATCACTTCCTTTTTCCGCTCCTGCAATTCGGTAATACGGTTTTCTACACTGTCCTTGGTGAGGATTCTATACACTTGTACCGGCTGCAGTTGGCCCAAACGATGCGCTCTATCCATGGCTTGTTCCTCGACATAAGGATTCCAAAAGGGCTCCATTAAGATAACATGCGAAGCACATGTCAATGTAAGACCTACGTTACCGGCTCGAAGCGAAAGAAGTAGAATTCGTTGCGAGCCCTGGTAAAATGTCTCGATGGTGTTGTTTTTCTGATCGACGCTCATTGTTCCGTCATACCTTAGGAACGGAAGTTCTTCACGTTCAAGAACGATCTTCATCAAGTCGAATGTTACAGTGAAGTTAGAAAAGATGATGATTTTATCCAGCGTGTTGCGTGTAAGCACGCCCTTGATGATCTCCAATACTTTTGCGATCTTTGCCGACTCCTCGAAGTTATGTTTGTCCAATAAGTCGTTGACACCTTCTTCGTAAGTTTCCAGTCTCGAACCTTCTTGATTTTCAATCAATTCCGGGAGACTAAGTCGCTCGAACACAATCTTGTCGTAAATTAGGTACGGCACCAATTGGCTCTCGGAGACAGACGCCTGACACGTCATGCACCGTGCTACCTGCGAGTTGGTGTCCAAAATGACACCATCCTCGGTGTTTTCAAAGAAATTAGCTACACAATTACCGCATATCATGTGGCCACAGCCGCCTAGGATGGTGATCATCTCCTCGCCTACAACATCGAGACAAAGTGGACAAGTGAGCCGGATTTCATCTTCGCTGGCATCGTACTCGGAATCGGACTCGGATTTATACTCGTAGCTGTCTTCAGAGAGAATCGCAAGGATATCAGACTCAGACTCTTGTACCTTGACCGAGGGTGAGGATGATATAATACCGTCAGATTGTTCTTCATAGCTATCATCCTCTAAGCGTTCTTGTTTTGCATCCTCTGCCTGCTCTCCTTCTTCTTCTCCATCTTCTTTCCATGCTTCTTCTATTTCCACATCTGTGTCCTTATCTTCTTTTACTTTGTCATCTTTTTCGGCGGTATCGCTTTCTTCTTCATCGCCTAATTCCCCCTTGACTTTAACGCCAATACTCTCAACGTTCCCATTGCCATTGACATTTGTCTCGCTGTCAGACTCGCTCCTGATTTCAATCTCCTCAATCTCCTCAATCTCCTCAATCTCCTCAATCTCTTCAATCTTCTTTTCATTCTTGTTACTACGCCGTCTCAAAGTAGTGTTGATCCGCTTGCGCATATCCATGGGCATTGAGCGCACGGTCTTGAAATTCGTCTCCAAAGTCTTCCGCAGCGTCGCATGTTTCTGCCAAGCGCGGAGCTCACCTACTTCCACGAGAAATTTATGCACACACGCCTGGCGAAGACGCATAAGTAAGGATAAAATCCCTACGAAGCTTCTAGTCTTGTGTTTCGGTCCGTTCAAAAGATCACGGGCGGTTTTTTGTACGGACGACTCGAGCTGCGTATAAAACGTCTTTTCTTCGCCGGTCATCTCTACAAATACATTCTCTACAGTCTTTTCAGGAAGTGTAATAAGCGGTTTCCCGTTAATCTTCGACTCTTTGGTTCTTCTCATCATAATGGCAGTCAACAACGCCCGGAGCCGCTTCATGGCCGCTGTTCGCTCCAAGTCGTCCAGTTGTTCGCTTCTAGGCAGTAAAGGCAGCGCGATTTCGCGACTGAAATTAAGTAAATTGTCATACGGCTTTGTGCGGAGAAACTTGAGAATTGGATACAACTCGCCGATCTTGTTTTGCATCGGTGTTCCGGTTAAACACATACGATGGACCGCTTTAAGGCGCGCTGCGGCCTGAGACGTCTGTGAGTCCTTATTCTTAATGTAATGTGCCTCGTCTAGGACTATACGGAAAAACGTCGCGTCTGGCGTGAAAAATGGTGACTGATAGCCTCCATTCCCGGACTCACCTCCCAGTTCTTCCGCCTCGATGCCCATCTCAAAATGTTTCTTACTTTCATAAGCTAGAGTTGTGTAGGACACTAATACTACGTCATACTTCGATAAATGCTTAAATGTGCGTAACTTCCGTTTTTGTGTGTGGTGGAAAAGCACCACTTTCAAAGTATGGTCTGGCTTCACTTTAGTCTCAAACTCAGCCTCCCACTGCCTAAGCAACGACACAGGTCCAACGATCAACGTGGGCTTTGGGTCGTTATCGCCAGGGCGGTTGGCCATTACGAGTGCGATGGTTTGCACGGTTTTTCCAAGTCCCATATCGTCTGCAAGCAAACATCCTACTTTCTGTTCTTCTTTTTTGAGAAGCCAATGAAGACCCTGGCGCTGGTGATCCAAAAGCTTAATCGATAACAGTTCGGGAGTATCGGCCATGTCGTCCGACTTTGTTTCCGAAAACGCATCTTTAAGCAATTCTCTTAAGTGATTTTCGTCCTCGCTCTGTCTCGCATAAGGATTGAAATGAAGCGATGAGTGTTGTCGTGAAGCAGCGGGGTTCGTCGGTCTCTGCTGCCGCTGGTATAACACAAGTCGAAGATGGTTTTCCTCATTTCTAATCGCTTGGAGTTGGTGAAAATAGTTCTGAATTGTCTGACTGGCAAAATTAATCTCGTGAATCTGCTGAGGATCTGGCGGGAGTTCAGCCGCTTGCCGCGCCTCAATGGCTTTCTTAACGTTTTCATACATTTCGATGTATCGCTGCCTGTCCATCAACAGCGCCGAGTAGAACCGCTGTAGTTCGCTTATTCGTTCTTGTATCTGCGTGAGTGACGCTTGAATTTCGGGTGCAACGGGTCGGTTTTGTGCATGTTCGCCTGCGTGATAAACGGGGATTGGCTTGTTGTAATACGTATCAGGGAACAGTTGTGCAAAACTGGTTTCCTTGAACTTGGCGATCTTCTCGGCTTCTTCCTTGGGCACCTCCGCAAGGTCGTCGTCAGAGCTGTCTGCACCATCAATCTCGATGTCGGCGACACTGTCTTTTTGAGGGTTCTCTTCTGGACTGTCCGGCGCAGAATCTATAACTACTCGTGAAAGCTCGGGGATATCCATTTGCGAATCTTGGTCTACGTCTACAATCTCTTTATGTGTGGCATCTTCGACAATGTCAATGGGATCTTCATCTCTTGGATTTGACTGGTCTACAGTCTTCTCTTGTTGGCCGGCTGAAGTCGGGCTATTTGACTCATCGAGACTATCATCTATATCAATACTTTTTGGTTCATTCGAGTCTGGCAACATTTCAGGTTCTGCTTGGAAACCTAGATGCGAAGGTAGCTTAGTGCTGGGCTTTTCCAGACGGATATACTTATTATCGCTACCTATGCTTACACGGCTACTGTTCCCGCGCAATTTATACATTTCCGAATTTGCGTTTTCAAATTCTGTCTCATTTAAGTTCTTTTCCTTTGGTGTCTCTTCTTCTGAATCACTTAATACTACCACTTCTACAGGTCTTTTCCTAAAATGACTCAATTTGTTGTTCGCGTTCTGAGCCAGTAAATCGCTCGGTTTCCATATAGCGTCATTTCGAATTTGGCTCTGGACAACAGGTACTCTCAGGAGCTTCGTTTCTCTATTGCTCAGTCGAGTTGAGTCCTTCAACAGTTCGAGTCTGGATCTTGGCGACGAGCTGGCCGAGCCGATAAAACCACTTAGGTTTCTCAAATTACCATGCGTCGATGGACTACCTGAGCTATGATTGGTTGCAATTCTTTGGTTAGATGCATCTTCTATGGTGGTCTGATCGGTAAAAACAGTATCTGCGCCATTTTCATGGGAATTCGGGCTCATTGACTCAATAGCATCGGCATTCATGCCATCTGATTTGTCTCCATCTGGGGATGTAGTGCCGTTGGAGAAATGAGCCAGCATTTCTCGAGTTGGCGTTGTAGAAGCTATAGCACCCTAATGAAGGGCAAGAACGCTCGAAGACTGAGACGAATAGGGTTGAATAAATAATGTATGCCAAGAAAAACTAACACGAACTGGGCTTCTAACCGGTAGGTTATCTTAGCAGGAGGCGTAGATCTATAGATCTGGTGACGAAAGGTCCACTAACGGCGTGTTAGACCCTGGATCAAAATGCGGGGCAGGGCAATCACTAGTGTTCTAAACAAAGAGAACGAAAATTGGCTCATAACTAATTACAATTCAACATGAATTTTGGTCCTATCCTAGATTGGGCTTTCGCCCATGTTCTGTTCGGGTTCTTTCTTCTATATGTTATTTACTTTCATGTCTAAGCAACCATTACAGAAACGCGACTGGAGCCAGATGATCCATGCCACCTTACGTTTGTATTCCCAATTTTCTTTTATTATTTGTAACGTCTGTAAACTAACGCCACACTTTGTTTCTTCATCTCCTCTTCTTCTTTCGCTTACAAGTAGTCACCGTTCTCCTCGAGGATCTTGTCCAAACAATTGTTCAATTCGGCCAAAAGCGTGGCATTGTTTGGATCAAAGGCCAACCCACGCTGGAAGTCCGCGCGGGCATCCTCGTAGTTTTCAAGGAAGTAGTTGGCGACGCCACGGCGCAAGAAGTTTTCGGGGCTACACATCATCAAGCCAATCAACATGTCAGCATCATTGAACGCCTGTACGTACTTCTTGCCAGCCAAATAGGTGTCGGCACGGGCCATGAGTAGAATGCCGATTTCTTGAAGGGTTCCTTGGAAAGCCTCGAACTTGTTCCGGCGGTTGGCCACCTCGATGGCAATGGTGAATTGCTTCTCAGAGTCTTCGATCTTGCCCTTTTTGAACGCCTGCACGCCTCCTTCGTAAAGCTTCATGATCATACGAGACATATCCTTGTTGAAGTTCTCTGCTGTGGGAGGAGCAGGAACCGCGTCCAGAATACCAATGATTTCCGTACAGAGGGTGTTGAGCTGGTTAAGCTCGAGGCGGAGTTGTGGGTCGATGTCTGCCGGCTCATTTTTTATCACCAATCCTTTAATCTTGGCGTCGTATCGAAGGTCGAACTCCATGGTATGCTGTGAACGAGACGAGTGGGGAGAGGTCTAGACTTCTAATGTCAACAGGAAGTTATTTCAGTGGCTATTTTGGTTCCTAGCCTGAAAAAACGCGAAAGAATTGCAAGTGGTGGTTGTTTTGGTGAAGCCGCTGTAGGTGACGTATCCACTACACCAGAGTACATGCCTAAAAACGAATTTTGACTTTTGGTGTACGGGTGCAAAAAGGAACCAGGATGGGAAAGAAGAAGACGACAGAGGACCCACTTTGTCTACTTTCGGGATATGAAAATTAATTTGTGGTTACCTTTTTTGAACTTTCATATTCCCTTTTTTTCGGATTTGTTTGACCGATTTTCATAGTTAAGCAATATCTAGATCAAACTATTTACCGTCAAAACTCGGGGAACGATTTTTTTTGTGATATTTCAAGACCAAAATATTATCCAATTATCGGTGTTTAAACCAAAAATGCTGCTATTTGCTCCAGGTGTCTTGCATGCCGCTCTATGGTCACATCCTTCTGTCCTTAAACGAAGAAAGAGCGAAAAGAACTCATAGTTCAACAGAAAATGCCTAGAAAAAATTGATTACCCTTTAAAAAAAACCTAATTCAATTAACTGTTTGGCTAAAACGGGGAGTACCTACCTGCCTCTTCCTAGTCACTCATTTGCAGCCATTTGCAGCCATTTTCCTACTACCATACTACACTTTCTTCTAACATGAACACAAACTCCAAGATGCTTGAAGAAGTTCCCCCCAATTTAAAACAATTACGTCTCTTAAGTTCCTCAGGCTCGCTTGTTTCCTCGAGTTTGAGCGAACCTGACCTCCTTGGCGGTGACTTGTTCTTAGCCGACCAAAAACAATTGGCACAGATCCGGTCCGACTCTTGCCCAGTCAAAGAACTGACCGAAATATCGAGCCAGCTGCAAACAACCAGAGCTCCTGAGAAGTGCCTTGAAAGCATGATTGACACAGTCATGGAGAACTTTCAGGGTGACTCCGAAACCAATTCTCGCCCCAGCACCCCAGCAGCACCCGAGGCCGAACCTGAGGCAAAACTCGGACAGACACCGGCGGTCGTGCCAAATATTGAGCTCAATGACTCCTTCAGTCAATGTGAAGACACTGTGCTCGCTGTGACGGTACCGCTTCCCTTGCTGGTCAAATCGCCACTCGAGGAGCCAGACGTCGCCGACCATACGAGTAAGGGCGATGATACCATCCTCTGTAGCTCCAATCCTTTAGATGTCATCGGAAATATGGCAAATGATGTGTTGGAGAAGCGCACCGACCGGAAGCGCACGTCGTTCTTCCACTTTGGGCTCAGTCCTAAACTGAGACGCATCTTCAAGGAGACTGGAACAGCCAGCGAGATCAAGGAGGGTAGCGCTAAAGTTCCTCTTACTTCTGAAGTAGTTGAACGGGTAATTCCACTCTCTGAAACCGCTGGAGAAGGTGAAGGTTCTCCAACGAAGGTCAAAGAAACAAAAGGGGATGCTTCTTTGGACAATGAACAGCCAAAAAGCACTTCTAAATTAGGTTCAAATGGCAAGCCAGTGGGCACGGAGCCTATCATCTTTGACGCTGCTTCCGGTGCTGATGTCGGCAATAAAGGAGGCGTGGTCGCAGTCGATGAAGTGGTGGATCTGGCTGACACTAATGCCAAGCGTCATTTGAACTCAGTCAGAAACGCGGATCAGAGCGAGTCTGACCTTGTCAACAGATCAAACACTGGCGATTCGATGACACCTTTAACTTTGCAAAAGGGAACAAAAGGCGGCGATCGCCCAGCCAAGAAAAAGGTTTACAAAAGTAAAAGAAATGCTAAGAACAAGGCAAGAAAAAGGGAAAAGAAGCTCAAGGCTGCTAAAAAGAAGGCGGCTGCTGCTGCCGCATCTTCTGGGAGTTCCCGCCCAAAAGACGCCCATATATCGTTGGGCGGTAGTGCTCTTAAGGGCACGGAGACATCGTCTGTTCTCGAGAAGCTTCTTGAGAACGGCGGAGAGTACTCAGAGCTAGTGGACGAGACCGGACTGGTCGCCGACCAAACCGAACTTTCAGACCCCTCTAAGCGGCCACCACTTCCCCCACGCAAGAAGAACGCAAATACCAGCACTAAGTATTTTGCTGAGGGAACTGCGAAATCGGGTGCTCGTGTGTCAGCATCTACGCCTCGTGTGTTGGGCCTGTTCGCGTGGATTCCAAAAAGCATTCGCCTGCGGTACCATGGGAGCCGGGTGAGAAACTTGGAGAATTTGTTCAGGGTGCCTTCCCCTGCTGATGACGGTGCTGAGAATCCTCTTATCGATGCCATGGCACCAGTGTCTCAACCCTCATCTGCTAAAGTACTCACCGCCGACATCCTCTCTCGGTCTGATACCCATGCCAACCCTCACAGCTGCAGAAGTGGAGAAGACTCTGCCTTTCTGCCTTCTACAGCTTGCTCCGGCCAGCGCCTAAGTCCATTTGTGGATCTGGCCAAGTCGGGTTGGGTCAAGAGAGTAGCACGCAAGCGCAGAAGTCTTTCCAAGGCAATCAAGTCGTACTTTTCGATCGGGCCAAAAGAGCAGCCCCAATTCTCGCGTCTCCAAACCTCGGGAGTAAGCTGCTAGGTTCTTTGCCAACGGGCAGGGCGTCCTCGGTTCAGTCCGTCATTTGATCTTAAAAAAATATTATGAATGTCAATGAAATATTACTATGTGAAAAATGAGGTTTGTAGATTTTGATATCGTCGGTCCGTTTAGTTTGGTGAAGCAGGAGTACATTAACACGATCAAATGGCATTGATTGACAAAAACTTACATTGAAAACTGCTTATTGTTTCCTTACTATTTTATTTCTTCTTATTCTTTTCCAATCCGGGCCCTTATCCTTTCACTTACATCTCTTGGTCTGACTCACTACTGCACTTGCATAGTGACTCAGGAACTTCACTAGATAAGAAAAGGACTCCATCCTCAGCCCCACTAACTATATAGAACTCGCAAGTCGTCTTTCTAAGGTTGAACTTTCTGCTCGGCTTCATAGGAATACTGTCATTCGTACATTTCAGTGCCAATACTTGAAGAACACATCTCATCTCAGTCCATCTCAACCATAGAAGCTACTCGTGATCACGAATACTGCTCTAAAATTTCAATTTCAAACGTCCATTCAAAACATAATCTACTCAATTGTGTTTTTGTTCCATACATACGATGACGTTCGATTTGCAGACCCTTATTAGGCCAAACATCGCTGGCCTCGAACCTTACCGTTGTGCCAGAGATGACTTCAAGGAAGGTATTCTTCTTGATGCCAACGAAAACACCCACGGCCCAGCTCTTCGCCAACTCTCCGAATGGGAAGAGGCCTTGGAGTTGAACAGATACCCTGACCCCCACCAGATTGCATTGAAGAAGCAGATTGTCGACTTTAGAAACCAGGCTCCCAACCGTTACTTCGATGGCGCTAGTGCATTGGCTCCTGAGAACCTCTGCTTGGGTGTAGGCTCCGATGAGAGCATTGATTTGCTTTTAAGATGTGTATGTGTTCCCGGAAAAGACAAGCTTTTGGTGTGTCCTCCCACATACGGTATGTACTCCATCTGCGCCAAGGTTAATGACGTTTCGCTTGTCAATGTGCCTTTGCTAGTTCCAGATTTCCAGTTGGATGTCCCCAAGATCGTAGAAACTGTAGCGGCTGACCCAAACATTAAGCTCATCTACGTCACTTCCCCTGGTAACCCTACGGCGAAATTGTTGAATGTTGATGATATAGTTGTGCTCCTCAAACAAGCCGCCGAGAAATGGAACGGCCTCGTTGTTGTAGACGAAGCATACATCGACTTCAGCCCTAATGAGAATGGCTTCTCTCAGTCTGTTTCTACACTTGTAAATCAGTTCCCCAACCTCGTAGTCTTCCAGACATTGTCTAAATCTTTTGGTCTCGCCGGAATTCGGTTGGGAATCACCTTTTGTTCCGCACAATTGTCCAGATACTTGAATGCCATGAAGTACCCATACAACATCTCCTCCTTGACTTCAGCCATTGCTACACGTTCCACGGACGAAACTCACGGTTTAAGTGTCATGAGACAATACGTAGATCTGATCATCGAGCAGCGCGAAGTTGTGTTGGCCGAGTTGCAGAAGCTTCCAGGTGTTGGGCGCAATTTGGGTGGCCTTAATGCCAACTTTATTCTTTTAGAATTCTTGGACAAGGCAGGAAACCCTTCAAACGAGGTGGCAAAGGCAGTGTACAACAATTTGGCCGTGCACAACGGTGTCGTTGTGAGGTTCAGAGGCTCTGAGTTGAACTGTACCGGCGCTTTGCGTATTTCGATCGGTAAAGCCGAGGAGAACGCCACGATGATTCAAAGATTAGCCAAATGTTTAGAAGAGGCCAGGAAGTGAGATACTTGAGTAAGGAGAGTTTAGAGAATAATTTATTTGATATTACCAGAGCAGGTCGACAAGGAAGCATGTAACTCATCTATAAAGTGAAATACATGATCGCGAGACTCAAAAAAAGAAAAAAAATTAATTATAAGGCGTACGTCTCTCATTTAACCCTACCTCAATGTTTTGGAGGTTGTTCGTCTGCAGTAGAAGCACATACACAACGCAAAGGTCATACGTCAAAAATAAAATAATCGGTCCATTCCCTTATTAAAGTTTGAACAAAAATATCTCTATAATTACTTTTATTGAGTGTTCTGGCCCATCTCTTTCTCACCTCCTCTCACTCTTACGACTTCTCCAGACTTGCATCATACAGGCCGATTTTTCACTTTTCACTTTGAAGTCTTCTCCAGTCCAGCGAGGCCCACACCTTCACTTTCTACTGCCTTTTATCATCTGCCACTTCATTCAGTCACACAGCCACAGATAGCAAAATGGCCAGACAAAATTTCATCGGCGTGGTCGTTTCGCGAGGCAAAATGGACAAGACCGTAAAGGTCCGTGTGCAGACGAAACGCTACGACTCCAAGGTGCACAAGGAGATCTTCGGAAGAAAAGACTATCTAGCCCATGACGAGGGGAACCTTTGCAGTGAAGGAGACCTTGTGCGTATCGAATCCATCCCCAAGATCACATCCAGAAAGTACTTTGCAATCGCAGAAATCAAGGTGAACAAGGGCCAGCAGTTCGAGGCCTACGAGACCCTTGCTAAGGAGAGAGTGGCCAAGGAGAACCAGGAACGTGCGGAAGCCTTTTTGGCCCGCCGCAAGGAGTTGGACTCTATCATTACCAAAGTGAACGACCTCCAAGACTTGGACAGAATCTCCCGAGCATACCCAAGCAGCGATGCGCAAGATCGCACCAAACTAATTTCTGAGATAAATGCCATCAAAGAGAAGTACGGAATCCAATCGTGGCCCACTACGGAGCCAGTTCTTGAATTAGAGCTCACCGCCGAGCAGAAAGACTTGACAGTGATGGAAAACCGTGTGGCACACATCAAGCTCATCTTGGATAAATTGATGTCTGAGGAATACACATCGCAGAGAACGAAGTTGTTGGAGGAAATCACCCGCGGGAAGTACGGCGCTGTGGAGACCATCAAGCCTGCCATTCAAAAGAATATCTTGCGTAAATATGTACTTGATCCACGCAACACTGTTCCTGTTGCGTTGTAAATTGTAAATAGACTGGGAACAGGCGTTCACCGTAATATAGTATAAAGAGGCAACATGTAGGTGAGTAGTTGCATGTCAGTACTATGAATAGGATTCCATACGTTGGCAAGATGCGGACTTTTTGCGTTTTTGAATGAGGACGTAAATCTTTGGTTGATAGATGTATGAATGTTGGTGCAATTGGTGATCAAGCGCTAGGCAAATGACAGAAAGAACTTTTCATGCATGCTTCGCAAAATAGCTATGTTGATAAATTTAAATTCACTCAAATCTCTGAAGTAGCCGTACCTGTGAAAACTTTTCTTCTGACCTGAAGATCAACAGCTTCTCTTCGTTTCGACTGACTGCCTTGTTTACCACAGCGTTTATCTAGGCTAGTCGCTTCTGCAATCGCTCCAAAATTCTCCACTGCTGATTCTGCTTTCCACAGCTTCTTTTACTGCGCCATTGTCTTCAACTGGTTGCAACGTGCCTTTCTTCTTGATGTAATTTTACGAGGGTGACAGAATGGAACATAACCGGCATTCTGCGCTTCTTCCGCGGGAATCAACGTTAAACAACACACCAGATCAATCCTCGTTAGGAGCACCGCCCCTGTATCCTCCGACCCCGCTAAAATATAATCTTACGAATTAGCCTATTGGTATCTTATCTTTGGTAATTTGTTCGATTCCTGCACGCGCCCCATCTCAAGTGCGCACGCCCTGCACAGACCCAGTGCCCATTTCATCTAGCCGTCCAGTAAACAGATTTGTCTCAGTATAAATACTCCCAGTCTCGCTCTCAATTTTCTTCACGGTAGCGCTATTCTCCCTCCTCTGCCTGTATATATGCTTGGTCTTGCGCCATGTCGTCCACCAACATCCGGCGAAGACTCAGCCGTGCGAAGACTTACCTCTCCCAGCCTAATCAAACTACACTCCAGCCAGAGACTCTTCTACGATACTCAGAGAAGCTCCAGCCTCTTTTCACGAATGACTTCTTCCAATCGCTCGAGGATGAGCTGGCGGCCGAGTCTCCGCAAATGAAGGCGTCGCGATTCCTCTTGAAACAGGCGCTTCTGGCTCCCATCATGGCTGTGACCAACTTGACAGTGCAGCCTGGCGAAAAGGGCTTTGTGCAGTGGCTAATCATATCTTCATACTTCCCACTCATATCGGCGTGTTTAGCTCCGGTTAGCAATCTCATTTCGCTTGTGTGTTTAATTGAGAAGTGGGGGTACGTGATGGATGACATGAACATTCGATTGGATGGCCGACTGGTGTTGCCGCTTAATATCCTTTCATTTGTGTTTGGAATCCTAGGCAATATGTCCCTTGTGCTCAATTTCTCCCAGCGCATGCACTACATGACCTCACAATTGGCATCGATCTCATGCTGGCTATTAGCGGGGACGTTACTACTTGCTGGAATCATCATTGCATCTGTAAGACTAAGCGAATACCAAGATAAAGGCGGCGAGATGTACTTGACTGAGGGCTACTTTTTCGCCATGTTCACGGTGTTCTTCTACTACGCTTGTGCTATAATACAGTCAGTCAACTTTTTGGGTTATGTCCTCAAAAAGTACCCTCCCGTTTTCAACCTAAGTCGCCGCCAGCGCTCTCTTATGATGTACATTCTCTGTTTCTCGATTTGGGAAGTTATAGGTACTGTGGCTATGAGTTACCTTTTAGGAGACGTCACGTACGGCATCTCTCTCTATTTCTGCACGGTATCGATACTTACGATTGGTTATGGAGACATAGTCCCTGAAACTTCTGGCGCCAAGGTGTTTGACATGATTTTCTGTTTCGTGGGTGTCATCATTGTAGGTTTGATTGTAGTGATGATTCGACAGGTGGTTCTTACCTCTGCGGCCCCCTGTGTGTTCTGGCACCAGATCGAGCTCCGGCGGCAGAAATTGCTCGATCGCTTGGAAAAAGAAGGCATCCATTTGTCTTCCGAAGAGGCATTTGTTCAGATGCGGAGGCTTCGTAAGGATGTGCGCTTCAGTCAGGCAAACAACTCGTTGCTCTTTACGATATTCTTGTATATTGTCTTCTGGCTCATTGGTGCGCTTATATTTGCGTACCTCGAGGATTGGAACTACTTAAACGCCCTGTACTTCTGTTTCGTAACGCTTTTAACTATTGGCTACGGAGATTACCATCCAAGCACCCCTATAGCACGGACGGTTTTTGTGGTATGGGCGTTTTTTGCGGTTCCCTTGATGGCAGTTTTAATTTCGAACGCTTCAGATACGTTGTTTGAATGGGCTGAGCGTTTAAACGCCGCAGCTATTCAGATTATGCATTGGCGGACGTACTGGAACTTGTTGCACGATGTATACCGCCGATGGGTCCCGAAACGCGAAACCCTTACCACGAGTGGAGCCCTTTCGGAAACTTCAAGTGTACGTAGAACGCGGTCGTATGAAAGATCGCATAGCGGACTCATCACTATAGATATGGAAGATGAACCTGAGCAGCAGGAGCTGAGTGCAGAACGGCTTCGCGACCTCCACGCGTCCATCAACGATGACTACGAGACCGTAATCAACATTGTAAATAGAATCGACTCCCTCAAGAAGTTGTTGGTGGATAGTGTGGAATCACCCAGTAAACGGTACACGCATGACGAGTGGGTGGAGCATTTGGACGCGCTTAACATTTCCAGCATGTCGGGCGACGACGCGGAGTTCTGGCTCGGTGATCTGTCGCCGCTCAGACTCCCTATAAAAGAGCCTAGTTTCCTATTACTTAAGATGTTGGTGGGCGTAGAACGCGACGTAATGGGCCTTCTTCTGTCGCAGGAAAAGTCGATTGAAGGCTTGCGGCGGTTCTGCTTCGAGCACGGGATCAATCCAGATGACGTCCCCGAAGTAGCGTCCGATGATATAGATAATAACCAGTCTTTGGCCGATAGCGCGCTTTCGATGTCAAACTTGAGATGACAAAAGTTTAAAAACGCGGAAGCGGGTAGTCCAAAAAAAGTTCATTAGAAAAAGAAAGTGCCGGCTGCTAATGTGTTTGTCGGTTTTGCAGCCATGAGCTGGCTCTTAAGGCTGTGAAACCAAGGACACAGCGCGCCGTGTCGAGTCATATATGAGACAACGAATAATAAAAAAACACTCGCATTAATTTAGAATCTTATAAATAACTTTCTGTCTTCGGGTTTCATCGTAACCTTTTCATTTTCATCCCTTCTTCCTTATCTTCCTGCATCCACCCCCGCCCAAATAGAATTCATGGTACACCCTCAACGCTTATCTCAACTTTCTTCAAAGAGTCAACGACACGTCAAGCTCCACCAGGGCTCATAGCCGTACTCACAACCGTACTCATAACCATATCCGTTTGAGATGCGCTCGACTGCCCGATCGGGCGACCCAGTGATCTTCTCTGCGGGCCCCATGCGTTTCACCCTTTCTCAGCTCCAGTACCTTACCTTCACCGTCATTGGAGTCGCTCTACTCTGGCCATGGAACTGTTTTCTTAGTGCGTCAGCGTACTATGGGGAGCGCTTTTTCCATACGCCTTCGCTCGTGAAAATCTACTCCCTGACGATGATGTCTGTGTCGACCATAGTTAGCACCACTTACAGTTATTATCTCTCGCAGGCCCAACGAGGCGTTGACTATAAAAAACGGATACATACAGGCTTGTTTGCAACGATCGCCGTTTTTGTGTTGATGGCACTTTCATGTGTTTCTGACTTGTTCATTCGGATGGACGACTATGTATTTTTCGTGTTTTTGATGACCATGGTATTGGTCAGTGCTATGGCGACGTGCTTGGCCCAAAACGGGACAATGGCTACTGTAAACGTGTTGGGACAGATTTATACGAATGCTGTGATGGTGGGCCAGGCGATCGCGGGGACGCTTCCAGCGGTAGCATTAATAGCTTCCATCTTGATTGTAGGTGTGAAAGACCGCGATTTGACTGCGCAACTGGGCGACGACGGTTACTACGTCGAGAAAAACTACGGTGTTTTCATTTACTATATCACTGCCAGTCTCATCTCTGTGGCATCGATTCTTCTACTCATGTTTACTGGGTACCTCAAATCGGAAGCCCAGTACAAGGCTTTGAATCAACTATTAGAAGAAGGGGACATGAATGGAGCTTTGCACGATGTCCAACATGAAAGTAATGTAGAGTTAGCCGATGAGTCTGAGCAGTCAAAGGCTACGAACGGCATCTCAGAGGTGTTAAATGAACCTCTTCCGCCCAGTGAAACGTATGTGCCCTTCAGCGTGATGTGGAGCAAGCTTAAGCTCATTGTTCTGACCATCTTTTTGACGTTTGGTGTCACCTTGATCTTCCCAGTTTTTGCCTCTGTAGTAGAAAGTGTCCATAGCGACTCTACACGCGTGTTTTTCCACAAAAGCATCTACATTCCATTTATTTACGTGGTTTGGAATTTGGGCGACTTACTTGGCCGTGTGTTTTGTGGCGCCGCCAACTCTATCTTCTTGGTCAAGAACCCAAACCATTTAATCATCTACTCTATCCTTCGATTCCTCTATATCCCGTTGTTCATGACATGTAACATCCATCCAAAGGGCCTGGCGCCGCTCATTCTGTCGGACTTGTGGTATATTCTTTTACAGTTTACGTTTGGGTTCTCTAACGGTCAATTGGCCACTTCGTGTTTCATGGTAGTTGGAGATCACTGCGATGACGACGCTGAGAAGAAAGCTGCTGGAGGCTTCACAACAGTGTTCTTGAGCACGGGTCTTGCCGTGGGTAGTGTGTTGAGCTATTTGCTCGTAATGGCAATTAGTTGAATGAAGTAATGATGTAATGAAGAAGTAGATAGCAAAATAAAATGAATTTTTGAAGAAGAAGAGGTGTTTTTCGGTGTGAATTGGTTCCATTAGAGTCGATTGGCATCGGTTTGCTCGTGTTACTAGATTTATTTCAGAGCAGCCAAACCTTAAAGACCAACCAAAGTTCAACTAACCGTCGTCCTCTATATTAAGTTTATAATAAAAATACAAACTTAAAATACTATATAAGATATCAAAATCCCCTCTTAAACTCCCACTATCTTTACCCACATTTTTTCCCACTAGCACTTTGGCCCTCCACATAATATAAGGGCACTCTATAGATAGCCTACAGACAACGTAACTTCTACAAATACTTCACCTGCGAAGCACCAAGCGCCGTCCAATTGAGTCGAATGCCGTATTGGGAGGAAAACAAAGATACATTTAAAAAAGCAGGCTCCGCCACTGCCAAGGGGATCGGTCAGCTCTCCAAGAAGGGTTACAACTCGTATAAGAAGCACGAGGCACAACGGAAGGGGCTTCCTCCCCCAGATTTGAGTAGAGAAAGCTCAGCGGAAGCTGTAGCGTTACAACCGCTTCCTCCTGTAGAGATGCAGAACTTGAGTGCGTTGCCTCCGCCTCCTAAACGGAATGTTCCTACAAGAGCGATTCCTACGAGAGGCGGATCGGTGAGTGAGGTTCCACAAGTAAAAGTCCAAACCCAGTCTCAATTACAACAGAATCAGCATCAATTGCAGCAACAAAACCAGTATCAACAACCGGCTCAACAGCCTCAGTATCAACAACCAAATCCAGCAGGTGTCAACCCATTGACTCAAAGCCAGCCATTGCCTCAGCTGCACACGACTTATCAAGGTCAAGATGCTATTCAGCCTACGTATGGAGGTCCCAGCCAGCCAAATGCGCCTCATATGCCTCCTCAATATGGGCTGACGTCCTCAGGGCCTGTTCCTTCCATTACGAATGAACAACAAACAGTTCAACCTGGTTCTCAACCGGTGCAATATGGACAAGCGCCGCAAATCATACAGCCAATACAGCAAAGCCAGGCAATGCCGCAGCCCCAGCCCCAAAACGTACAACCAGTGCAATCTCAGCCGTTGCAAGCACCACCTCCACCGGCTAGAACAAGTCTGAGCATCCAAGAGGATCTCACAAATAGATTTTCTAGTGCTTTTTCCCTGGCGGTAACTCAAGCGACAACGCAGGCCATTAATCAGGGTGTTAAAGATGTACGCACAAACTATCTCGGTCAGCCTCAACAACCCCAGCAACAACCTCAAAAGGCACAACAGCCGGCGCCAGCCTATGCTCAATCCACACCTGCTCAATCGCAACAGACGTATTCTCAACCTCAACAGACGTATGCTCAACCTCAACAGACGTATGCTCAACCTCAACAGTCGTATACTCAACCTCAACAGACGTATGCTCAACCTCCACAGCCGTATACTCAACCTCCACAGTCGTATACTCAACCAGCTCCTCAAGCTTCCTACGGGGAAACAGTGCCACAAACTGCACATCAGGAACCACCACGACCTGTTCAACAGCAACAGCAAGATCAGCAGCAACAACCACAGGAACAGTCACAACCTCTGTTGCAACCCAAGCATTTTCTGATGCCTGTGCCGACCCACCAGAGCCCACAATTCGCCAAATCCGTCGACTTATCGACTTTTGCACCTCCGCCTATTCATAGAGGAATTCGAGACCAAAAGGCAGCTCTTTCCCACGGATCTGTCGCTGCAGAATCTCAAAGTAGCCTTGCTGCTGGTCTGAGTAGATCAACTAGCTCTGGAGGTCCGGAACCCCTGTCTGCGGTTTCAGCACAAGTTGGCACAACACTGTCACTAACTCCTCCAGTTCCCTCCAGAAACCTTCAGCGGCCATCTTCACAGGGTAACCAAGGACCTCACCCGGATCAGCATGAGCACAAGCCTGTGAAGTTCGTTGATATCGATGTTTCGCAGTATGGTCCTCCTCCACCAATGCCTTTTAGAGGTGATGCGCCAAGACCTCACTCGGCACCTCGTCAAGACAGTTTTGGTGCTCCACCACCACAATACACCCCTTCGGTAAACAGTAATCTTGGTGGCGCAACTTCGCCACCTCCTACTTTACCTAGTCGTGGACTGAATGCCCAAGTTCCTGTAGTTGTCCCCTTAAGTTCCTCTGCGGCTGAAACGCCAAAGCCAAAAAAGCAGCCTCCGCCAAAACCGGCTAAGTTACAGAAACCTGTCGTAGAAGCAGAGCCTCAGCCAATCGTTCCTCAAAAGCCGGCGATTGGAGCCCCCAACTTTGCCCTAGAAATTGCCAATAGAAAACTTAAGTCTCGTGAAAACACAGAGGAACTGTTTGCTGCTAATTTAGATATTAGCAAACCTGTAAATTCAGAAAAACCGGCTAAACCAGCAAAACCGGCTAAACCTATAAAACCGGCAAAAACTTTCGATTCCGAGGAAAAGTTGCACAAGGCATTACCTCCCCCAAAACCACAAAAGCTTGCTCTTCGTCATGACACTTTAAAAGGTAATGGTTCTCCAGAGCCAGTAATCATACAGCCGGCTCCTGTGACCCAACTTACAGATACGTCTACTAGAAGCGTTCCGCCACCACCACCATCTAGAACCCCTAGAATCGAATCTGCGGCCTCGCCAACTCCTCCACCTGTCCCTCCTGCTCGAGAATACGTGAAACCTGCACTAGAGCCGGTATCTTCTCCCGAGAGCTTGGACGCTAGCGAGCCTCCTAAACTCGACCTAGAGCTTTCCACTGGCTGGTATGCAAACGTCAACACGGCACTTAACCTCCCACGTGATTTACACGGACTCAATTATAGCACCATGTACCAATACTCTACTTCAGGCGGATTCCTAACTGATCACACCAGAACTATGACAATCACACTAAAAGACTTGGCCAAGGTCATTTACGAGATCAAGTGGAAAAATAACGACTATGACCGCGCCACTTCCCGTATAGTACAGTTTACGCCTTCTCCCATGGTCACTAGAATACCTTCTAAACAGCAGCTCTTAGAATATAGCAAACAGTTTGGTGAACACATAGTCGCATGGTGTCTCCATCGCGAGGGTCAACAGGTTGGTCTGGGCGAGTGTTGGGACTTGGCACATGATGCTTTGCAGAAAGGCTGCGGCAACCATGCTTTCGTTTCTACGTATTACCACCATGGGTATCCTATTTTGGAACTCAGGGGAAAGTCGCTTTATCGCGGACCAGAGGACGAAATTAGAAAGGGAGACATTTTGCAATTTAAGCTGGCGGTCTTGGAGAATAGGGCCACAGGATTCCGCCAGACAGCCGGTGATCCAGACCATACGGCAGTGGTGATTGATAAAGTCGGCGATAGGCTCCTTGTAGCGGAACAAAACGTTCAGGGTGTTCGAACGGTCCGCCGGGGTGAGTACACGTTGACACATATGGTAGATGGTGCAGTGACAGTTTATCGACCAATTGTCGCTGAATGGGGAGTATAGACTAAAGAAGGCGCATTAATTGCTATCGATCTTCTATCGCGCTAAGTACTGTGTTTTTGTAGTTTTAAAAGCAATATGATCAACTTGAGAAATCTGCCTTGAAGTTAGGTACGTCATTGTTGTCTTTGCATTATTAAGTGCACGTATCTGAATTGTCTTCATGTTGACGCGACTCTGCTAAGCCCGGTACCACATGAGCCAGATATTACGAAATTGTGAAAATTACGATTTAAAGAATGTGTTTCACAATCCGAATTCGAACATGTTTGTTTCATGTTCCTTGATCACAGTGGCATCTCTAAGAGCGTAAGCGAGACTTGTCTGGAAAATTAAATTCATAATTTTCGAAACAATTCAATAACTTGGCCATTCTGACTTCATTTTAATTTATCTTCTTCGTTCATCTCACTTATGATGTCATTGTCCTGGAATGTGGGGCATCGCGATGATCATCGCATAAATCAGTAACGGACTCACGAACCCCAAGCCAATTGATAATGACTAATGGTGCACACGCTCCGGTGTTGTCGACTGCACAAGACGAGTCGACGTTCACATATGCCGTTATTAAAAAAAGCGAGGTATCACGGAAGCTTCACATTCCTCCAGGAGAGGAATTCATTGATGTGATCCGCTCATACTATTCCATTGATGAGCTTGTTCGATTCTTGGAAAGAACTATCCCAGACTCAAATGATAGATTATACAAACGCGTGACACTCCAGTTTCCAGACTCGCTCATCTGCGACTCTGCAGCCATCGTCTCAGAACTTCAAAGCAGGCTCGGCCTTGACGGCAAAAACAGCTCAGAAACGCAAGCTGACTCAGAAACGGATTGTTGCAAACTGGACTGTCTGTATTCTGTAGGTTCTGCCTCTGGTGGTCGCTCCAGTTGTTGTGGGGATGGTAATTCTAATCTGAACAACCAACTATGCGCAGCTGAGACAACACAGAAGCAAAGATTGTGGATTTTGGCGGACACATCATATTCTTCCTGTTGTGTAGACGAGGTCGCTGCCGAGCATGTGCATTCGGACTTGGTTATCCATTTCGGAGATGCTTGTCTTAATCCTGTAGCATCTCTTCCCTCGGCATATGTCTTTGGCAGTCCACAAATCGAACTTTCAGAACTTGTCGCGGCATTCAAAAATAGATACCCATTAGCTGACTTTGAGAAACAGCCGATTGTACTTATGGCAGATGCCCCATACACTCACTTACTAAAACCGCTAAGCGAACAACTTGCGGACTTTCACATCGTAATTGCGGATCTTGTGGCCGGCGATAACATGCATTTCATAGGTTACGAGCCCCTCTCAGGGACAGAATCCACGTTACACACGCTCAATCGTGTATTTATTGGTATTGACGACCAAGACGCTGATCTTACGAGTTATGACTTGTTCCACATAACACGTCCAGAGGCGCCACGTCTCCTTCAGCTCACAACAAAATTTCAGTCTGTGACCACGTTTCAAGACGGCCAAACCTCTCAGGGACCATTCCCTAACCTCATGCGTAGATATAGATACATGCACATGGCGCGTGCAGCAGGCACTATTGGAATCCTAGTAAACACGCTATCTCTTGCCAATACCAAGACACTAATTCGCGAAGTCGGAGAGCGCATCAAAGCTGCCGGAAAACGCCACTATGTGTTTGTTGTAGGAAAGCCAAATGTAGCCAAGCTAGCCAACTTCGACGCTGTCGATCTTTGGTGTGTTCTTGGTTGTGATCACCAAGGAATAATTCTTGATGAATACAATGAGTATTTCAAGCCAATAGTAACGCCGTATGAACTCTTGTTGGCCATTGGTGATGAGTTTCTGTGGACAGGCAAATGGGTCACGGAATTCAATAAAGTTTTAGATACGATGGCCGATGAGGAAGAAGATGGTGGAAATGAGAATGAAAATGGAAAAGGTTGCAAGAATGATGGAGCAGAACAGGAGAGTGACGAAGAGCCGGAGTTTGATCCGGTAACTGGCAGGTATGTAAGCTCAGCGAGACCGCTCAGGCGTTTGCAGCACCTCCAAATTTCCCACGAAGGCGAAGAACTGTCCCAGGAGGATGGCGCCTTGGTCAAGAAGCTTGGAGGAACCATTGCATTGCGAGGGACGGTTTCTACTGCCGCTGCCCACTTGCAGACAAGAGAATGGAAGGGATTGGGTAGCGATTGGAACAGCGAAAGTTCAGAGGCTGCTTTAGTGGAAGAGGGCACTAGCGGTATTGCTCGTGGATACGAGTTTGATACTAAGGACGCCGCCAAGAACGGTTTATAGGAAATTGACGGTGAGTTTAATGGACACAGAAAGAAAGTAATTGACACTATGTTCTGTGGTAGTATTTGTGGAATTTCAAGGAATTTGAATGTTATTGGGCAGATTTTGAATAGGTTTGATGCAAGAACAAGCTGTTTCTGGAGGGTCATCCATGAACCTGGGTGTTCAAAATAAGGAGACCATCACTGATGTAAATATTGGCGTCTTTCAATTCCTCCTTCAAAACTCTCAATGTTTTCGGGTTCGTATTTTAGGTCTTTATGCGTTATCTCCGTGCATATAATCCACCGTTGTAGGTCTTCTACAGATCAGTCTCCATGTCATGAAATACCCCATCTCTGTGGATGGCATCGTGCGACATGTATACGCCAATCGATACTTGCTTGTTGCAGGGCTCGTAACCTCATGGTACGTATGGAATGTCTATATATAAGGCAGCCATCTCGCCTCTGTTCGTCGAATTCAATGCTAACACATAAGCTTGTGGAGACGATTCATACTGCTGTCACTCATACTCCTTACTTCATTTGGGCTTCTAGAAACTGTGGTCAGCTCTTGTAGGCGTTCTCTTGAGCTGTCTATCCTCCCCAAGCTAACAAAAGACGGTGCCGCTCTTGTCACTGGAGGACTGAAGGGCTTAGGGCTAGAAATCGTTAAGGAGCTACTACGGTTAAATGCAGTGGGCAAAGTCTATGTCTTAGACGTTTTGGATGTTCCATCCGCATTGTCGGATACAGTGGTGTTTGTCAAATGTGACCTATCGTCCCCTGACTCGTTATATAGCGCCCTCGATCATGTATACTCGGACATAGGGGATGGCCACGTCTCAGTTGTTGTAAACAATGCAGGGATCCGTGATAGTGGTTCGTTACTCAACATGAAGGACTCTGTGATTCGTCGTGTTTTTGAAGTAAACACGTTTTCAATGATTTCCATCTTGAGAGAGGTGGTTTCGAGACATTTAGAAATAGACCCTAACCGTCGCTTGGGAATTGTAAATATAAGTTCAATTTTAGGAACTTTTGGCCCCAAGAACCTTCTGGCGTACTCGGCTTCGAAGGCTGCGTCTATTCAGATTCATGAGTGTTTTGCCGAAGAGATCCAACAGTTTCCGAGTATACGTCCGCTACTCGTTATGCCTGGACAATTAACCACGAATATGTTTAGCGACGTGATTCCTAGTCGGCAGTTCTTCGCTCCTTTAGTTGATCATCGACAACTAGCTAAGGTGATTGTAGAGAAACTCGTAAATGGTGAAATTGGAGTGCTATGCGAGCCATTGTACGCCAATTTCTTGCCACTAATGAAGGTGATGCCTCTCTGCGTACAAAGATTCGCCCGATGGGCGTCCGAAATGGACGAAAAGGTCAAAGAGTGATACTCCTTTGGAACATTCAACACGAGACATTTTGTACAATGATTCGACTCTCACTTCTTGGATATGTGACAATGACAATTCATAAAACCTTTTATTTTATCCTTATACTATGATACATACACTGTTAATCGACTACCTTCCATAGACCTTCAGCGTTGCATAACTATTCGGTCTTCTTCTCCAAGAGCTTAACAACATGGGCCTTGAACTCTGATTCATTCAAAAATCCAAACAGATCAAAGAACTTCGTGAAGGGAATCGCCTCTTCTACCGCGCCATCCAACTTATCGTCGAACACAATCTTGACGTTGTAGATCGGGCTGTACGCGGAGTCAGTCAGTGTGAACACCGAGACCTTTTTGCCCTTGAGTGTTCCTACGTACTTGTTATTTTTGTATTGGGCGTTCTGCGAAAGAAACATCATAGCACCGCAGATGATGAAGTAGACTAAAATGGCACCAGCGATGACGAGCTTCGTCTCGTGGAACGCGAATTTCTTCTCCAAGTAGTATAAAAACCCGGCAATGGCGACTGTCAGGTAGCCGAGGGCCAATTTCGCGTCGACCAAGCGAAAGTCTTGCTCATAGCCCAACTTCTCGAAGATTAGAGGAAGGTTGTCGTCTGCCTCCGAGCGCAACGCGACGACGGAACTGTGAGGTTAGTATTGACTGCTCAAGCATAGGTTATGAGCATTGGTCCTCTCTGAGACAGCTCTATATGTCGATCTCTACGTACTTCAAGTTGATCTTCTTTCCCATGGTGGTGGTGAGGTGTCAATATACGCAGTGCAGATAAAGATTAGGACAACACACAGAGAAAGTGTGGAGGTGCCTTGAAAGGTAGGAATTTGCTGCAAAACGATAATTTCTTAAAAATTAAATCATACTTTTGATTTTTTTTATCATTGCCGATGATGTTCAATGGGAGAGCCAAGTCTCCAATACAAACACTTCACTACTGTACTGTCTCAGACGGAAATTTAAGAATTTCGATAGTAGATCTTTAATCTATTGATCAAATTTGGATTTATTGCCTATAGAGTGAGGAGAATCCTCTTGCCTTTTCGTCTCGTGAGTTCTTCAAGAGTATCATCGATACTCAGTAGCGCCCGAGAGCCCAAGTCCTTCAATTCACTTACTAAAACTTCCAATTGCTCCTTACGAAGAACTAGCGTCAACAACGAGTCTCCGGTGACCGACGTCATTTGATGCTGCTTGGAATCTGGCCGGTCAATTTCTATTAGGTCAATGGTTTGCTTAGTGTAGCAATGGAAAGACTCGAAACGCTCGGACGATTAATTGAGCCTTGTAATTTTCCAAATATTGTATCTTTTCCTGGTGTTGAATAGGGTATTGTTCCAGTAATTGACATGACTGTGCATTTAGCGACAGATCCTGGTGAGTTTCTTTAGTTCGATGAGCTTGAGTTGAAAAATATATTTCTGTAGAAAGACCCTTTCTAGGGATCCTGCTTCTCGCTCTGTTTTGATGACATCTGGTGTGCTCAAGGGTCGAAAGGCACTGCTGATGAGCAATGAAACTTACCATAATCAATAATCACAAGATCCGCCAACTCCAATTAAGATCCCAAAGAGTAGAACGAGCAGGGAAGTATGCTCGGTTGATTTCGCTCTCAATCGTTTGGATACGATTAGTGAGCAGCATGAATCGTAGATTTCATGGGTTGTAATTCCAGGGCAATACTGCGCATTGAATTTGCAATCACCAGTGAATTTCAATAATGAATATAGGCATCGACAAATGCGGCGCAAGTTCTTATCCAGACTACCCAAGTACACTTTCAACTGAATTGCCGGCGGTACGCACGCATGGGCCAAGTTTCGGTATATTTACTTGATTGATTCTGGTGTCAATGAATTGTCTAATTATAATCTTAATTTCAGCCTCCTATTTATGTCTGTATGAGACAAGTAGCCTTGGTAAAAGGCACTTCCTGACATACCGTAACCTCAACAATGAAAAATTCCTGCAAATCGAGCAATACAACTCTGAAAAAAGTATATGTTAACGGCCAACTAGAACTCATTGCTGAAAGAAGCGCAATTTTCTTACAATTCATACTAATAGTGCAGTTGTGGTATTAAATGTCCTTTGATAAAATAACCATAGTCTCAAAGTTAGCATTTCGAAACTCCCTTGATTCCAAGAATCTTGAGATAATCTGCTCTCCTCAAAGCTACGCCCATCCGTTGGACAGCAAAAGAATGTACTTCTTCTTCTTTTTCCCCTTGCCCTTCCCCGCCAGCTCCTGTTTCTCAATCTCTTCTCTAGCACGCCGAATCATTTCATCTGCATCCCAACCATCTTCCTGGCTTTCGTCTACGGTTTCCGCTTTAGGAATCTGTGTGCCCCAGACTGTTCGCTGTGTCAGTTCAGACGCATCTGCGCTCAGGTTACTAGATTCTTCGCTAGGCACGTCGCCCGATAACGTTGGCATTTCACGATGATCAATAATCGTTAAACTGCCGATTCCAGCGGAATTTGTCCATTGAAACTCATCATCATGGTCTACAGACCCGCCATTGTTCTCTCTATCGATATACTCACGCGCGCGGCGTTCTTCCTCGTTGATCGCCCGCTGTTTACTCTTTTCTTCTTGCTTAAGTTTCTTGGATGAGGCCTTACTTCGTTTAAGCAAATCACCTTTGTATGAAGTCCACACCTCGGGACTAATGTACTCGTTGTTTTCCCAACAACATTCCAAGAACCCAAGCAGAGTTCCCAGCGGTAGGTGTGATATGTACTTGTATCTGGTCGTAGCAAGCTCTTGGTCCATCTCCTCGTGACGAATTTTCTCGACTTTTGCCACTATAGAAGGCGGTAGCTGAGAGTAATCAGACCCATAGCTATCTTTAAGAACTTTCATATCGAGTGCAGAGAGCACGTACGTGGTCGGGCAATTGAAACCTGTTTGGTAGTAATAAAATGTTGATTTTCCAGAATCGGAAGCAGTTAATGGCTTTTCAGAGACGGGGTCGGTGTTCTTGTACTCTGTATTGAACTTCTCGGTCCATGCGCGTAAATCTTCGTCAATAGAAGCGTTGGCGAGCTTCAAGAGCTTTCCACCGGCTAGAAACAGGTCACTATCGTTCTCGTACGCCTCTCTGAGTGCGATTTTCTCGCGTTCATGCATGGAGTTCACGTAAGTAAGATTACCTCGGTAAATTCTCAGGTAAGGGTCCGTATGGAGCTGGTCGGCCCAAGGAAATTGTCCAATTGCCTCGTCTGGTACGTCAGCATATGCGTAGCTGGGGAGAGGCACGATTTTATCGGAGTCTCGCGCCATTAGCGTCAATACAACTTCGTCATTAACTTTGGGCATGTCAAAGCGCACATCCGTGGTATCGATGAAGACCGGCTTAACTTCGCATCGTCTTATTACCGAGGCGCAGAGGGGACAGTCCGTATACTTCTCAACAATCGCGCTATTCTCTCTTTTCATGGACGGAGGAACCTCGCTATCTAACAATGCAAGAAGACAGAGGAGACACAAAATGTGGCCACACGAAGTGATCATACGTGGAGCCACTAACTCTGCCGAGAGACAGATCGGGCACTCGTTGCCGTGAGGAGCCACGATGCACAAGATGTCGCCTGTGTCCACGGGGACGTTCGGGTCTAGTTTCTGGGCCGAATAGGGCTTTCTATAGTCGACTATGAACTTATAATTTACGTTAATGAAGCGCATTCCATGGAGGAACGCCTTGGACCGTTTTTTGGGAGCACGGCTACGGCCATTCGCTGCGCTGTCGCCATAGTTGTAACTATCGTAATTATAATTGTTGTAGTTTTGCACGCGGTGGCTATTATTCCTTTTGCTACGTTGAGAGTTTCTGGCACGGGTCTCTTGTTGATGTTGCCGGTACTCCGGCAGGTCTCTGTACAGCAGGAATTCGAGTAAGTGGTTGATGGACGCGGCGCTTTTCTTGGCGGCTCTATTCTTGCGGCCCTCGTTTTTGGTGTTTTGCGGCACGCTCATGTCGGTTTTGGTGGAATTAACGGTGGTCATCCTAAGCACATATTGGTGTGACAGCTAAGTACACCAAAGGGGCTAAAAGGAATAAAAGAGAAAAGGAGCGTGTTTTCGGAAGGAAACACGAACTGCTTTCAATTTTCAATTCGGAGTTTAGGGTGGTTGGCCTGTTGGAGCAAAAGAAGCGGCTCAACGTGGCTAGTGAATCATGGGGTAGTGATGTGGGATGATATAAGTGGGATGGGAAATAATGAAGAGTAGAAAAAGGCCCTGGAAGTCTTTCGGGGAATTCAGACTGGAAAAATCGTATTTTTTTGTTTTTTGTTTTTTGTTTTTTGTATTTTGTATTTCTTGTTGGTCCTTCTCTTCTTGCGTTCTTCTTTTCTTGTTTTGATAGTCATCATGGAGGTAATTCTACTCTAGAGTCTATTGAGAAAGATCAAAGAACAAGTCAAATGCGATTTCTGTGCATTATTCCGGCTCGAAAGAGTGTTATGCAAATTGTCGAGTTCTATCATCTTGCACAGCTGAAGGCAAATGCCGTAATACAGAACAACCGCGTAAATGCATACGATGGAACCTATTCTTTCCTTTTAGTTTTTGAATGAGCCTAAAAAGCATTACGTAGTCTCCCTCAGTTGTGTCATTGACAGCCTGTTACACTTTGCCCCTTTGTCCTTATCACACGGCAGGCCAAGTTCTACGGGACCGCAACCTTCTCATCAAAACTCTACCAGTAAAATTCAAATCAATCTCAATTCAGTTACATTTTTGAATGAACGCTGTCCCAGAGATTCTATTTTTGTTTATCACGTGACATGTCACGTGCGTTCCGTTGTTTCCCAGATACCAAGAGTGACACACATACTGATCGCCATCCCAACCAAAACCCACTCCTCATCGTTCTGTTATGAGTGGTACCAGCTCTTCTTTCAGCCAGGATCACATGCCTGCGCATCCCCCAAACTATCTGAGTGAGCATCTTCTAAATTCCTCAATGGAGCAGTTTGAAGTAGACGAAACCGAAGTAGTGGCCACCCAAAAACGGTCTGTTTTCGCCCGGATTGCATTCGTATCGCGAAACACTTTCCATTGCATCAACGATAACGTTGTGAGCCCTGTGCGGCGCATGGTCGACCCGCTTCGGGAAGGCATTGCGTTCATAGATAGAACTTACGAGCTGCTAATCCTCAAACTAGGGAACCCGCTCGTGGTGAAGCGGCTTCTATATGTTTCGTTTGTAATAATTCTCATGAACTCCTTGTATTACGCCGAGCGCAACGACAGCGTCAAGGGCCTTAGTGGTGGCGGGCTCACCGACGGCAAACTCTTTGACATCGACTTGCTCGAAAACAATCTCCGGCAGTACATCGATCCGCTGGTGCTCAAGGAAAATATCCAGTACGTAAGCTCGGTCTCCCGGTTCCCCGGTTCTGTCGGCGACTTGACCGTAGCTCGATATGTCGAGTCTTATTTCTCCAACAACGGCTTGAAAGACGTTGATTTTGTAGAGCACAACACTTTTATAAACTATCCAAGCCCAGACGGGACATACCTAAAGTTTGCCGACGGTTCGTTCGAAGCCACGTTGATCGATGGCATGGACAGTGGCAATCAACATGATCCCCAGTACTTAGCATTCAACCCCGACGGACTCCATACCTCCGAAGAAATCGACGCGCCATATGTGTTTGCCAATTTCGGCTCTCAAAGTGACTTCATGCGTCTTTCAAACGAAGGAATCTCTCTTGAGGGCTGTATCCTTCTTGTCAAGTACGGCGGCAACTTCCCCGAGGCCATGAAGTTGTCTGTGGCGCACCTGTCAGGTGCTAAGGCTGTAGTGTTTATATCGCCTCCCACAGATTGGACTGGTTCCAAGAATGAGGAGCATATAAGTAAAATTGGCGTTGCAAAGACCCGCTATAGCGCGGGCGATATCCTTGACTCTCAATGGACAAAACACGTAACCAGTGCTCCAAAACAGGACTGGAACAGTTCGGGCACGACCCCCAAGATCCCTTCGGTTCCCATTTCTTGGAAAGATGGCCAATACTTGATAGATAAGCTTGGAAACCAAGGAATCCGTTTCGATGATGGGCCCTACTCCGGAACGATGGAATCTAGTCAACGCCTTAAACTAAACGTAAACTTGCACGAGATCAAACGCCAACCGATCTGGAACGTATTTGGGTCAATTAAGGGGCGAGAACAGGCCGGTAAAGGGATTGTTTTTGGAGCAGCTCGTGACTCGACTTGTAGCGGCGCATCAACGTCTGCCACGAGCACCGCTGTCTTGTTGGAGCTTGTAAAGGTTTTCGCATCGCTCCAACGGCAATACGATTGGTCACCGAGTCGCTCCATCTACTTTGTGTCGTTTGATGCCACCGACTATAATGTGGCTGGTTCTGCATTGTGGGTCAACGAAAGAAAGGCGGAGTTGATGGAGCAAGGGTACGCATACATTGATGTTAGTGATATACACTTGGGCGATTTTCTTTCGGTGACGGCCAACCCGTTATTGCATCCTGTTCTCTTGGAAGCACTCAATAAGGTAGCGATCGATCCCGCCCATTTTGGCGGGCTGCAGAACCTCTTCCAGCTCTATGTACAGCAGCACGGCGGTCAAACTTCCATTTCCAGCAATTTTCTCGAGAACAAAAACTATGTTCCGTTCTTGAACACGTTGAACATCCCTTCGATAGATATTGGGTTCCGGGCACAACACCCGGGTTACGAGCCCTTGAATTCGTGTCTCGATCTGTTTGAGAACTTAGACAAACACTTGGATGGACAAATGGAACATCAGATGGCCATCACGGAGCTTTTGGCTCGTGTTGGTTTACGTTTAGCTGAAGACCCGATGATTCCATACAACTTCAATCACTTTGCAAACCAGGTCGTGGCTTACAGAGACGACTTGCAAAACACGATTGACGAGCATCCGACTATGCATGGGCTCAGTTTGAGTGACTTGAACCGCGGCATTGCTAAGCTTCTTCAAGGAGCACAGGGACTCGAGGAGTTCAAGCAGGAATGGCGGGAGTTCTTAAAAAGCTCGGCCACAATGGAGCCTGTGATGTTGGCCAACACGCGGAAGTTCACAAACGAGAATGTCGTGGCATTTAATCGTATTTTTGTGGCACCAGACGAAACTCATGAAAGACCAGGTTATCACAACTTTTTGACAGGCACGACGTATATGGCCCCTCAAAGCATTGCGGGAGACCGCGAATGGAACTCATTTCCCTTTGTCCGTGACGCAATAATGGTTGACGATCCACAAAAAGCGGTGGCGGAGTTGGAGCGGTTGGGACAGGCCATGACGCAAGCGGCAGCGATTCTCATGACGTATGGTTAATAGAAATGAAAAGTAAAGAGGATATTTACTGAAGGGTGTGATATTAAGAAAGAGCGGGGGATCGGTATTGTTGTAGGACGTAATTCGTGACTTCTATGGTAGTGAATTTGCAGTAATTGAATGAGTCAAATACTAAATTAGTCAAATGAGCTTTTAAGAAACCTTTCGGTATATTTCGCTCTCTTTGCAAGGATTTAGTTGTATTTCAATGAATGTTACTGCATTGAAATGTACAAAAATTAGAATTCGCTTATGAGAACTAATAAGAAAAGAAAGAATTAAAGAAAGAATAAAACTCGATTAATATTACTTTGTTTAGCTAATCTATATATATAAGAGTTATAAAGCTCACAGTTCGTTATGCTTCTCTCATATTCTGTTGATCATGTCAGCATCACCAAACAGAGCTCAACATTTTACAAAATTTAATTAAAAAATCCTGCCTAGCACATTCTAACTGTTTTCCGACTTTTATTAAAGACTATTCAATGATTTGTCTTTCTTTAATTTTCATCGCATTTATACCCCAGATATTTTCGTAACCTGTCAGTTATCGCTATCAGATATACTACAAAACACGACTCGCTTCATAGCCATTTTCGATTGCATCAAAGTCACAAGTACTTCAGCCACATAATTTGCATCCCATACAACTTTTAAACTGCAGCGGCCTCTTTCATCCACAATAACATGCGCCCCAACTCGAATACTGAGCCCGAGGAGGCGGGCCTTCTTCACAACACCCAAGAAACGTCCTCAGAGTTATTCTCTGCTTCAGGCAATCCCCGTGACTCTGTAGACATGGCCACATTTAGTCTTTCGGACGAAGACGACTTTTCTGACGCTGCAGATCTCTCTGATGTAAACGACCTAGACCCTGAATATGACCCGGCGTTGCTTGAAGACGACGAATTAAACGTAGGCGACAGTACCAATAACAATGTAAGTCGAGGTCAGAATCGACCTCAGAATAGTAGACCTAGTGGGAGGGTAGAGTCGCCTGTTCTGCCCTACCCATCTATAAACGCTGTAGAAGGAAGCTCATCTCAAATCCCCGCTCGCAACTCAACCATGGATCTAGAGCTGCAGTTGCCCGAGACACAGCCTCCACAGCCACTAACGTACCAGCAGCGACTCGTCAATGTAGTCCTGTCGATATTCCCGATTAGGCAGACGTACGATCGGCTTAGTAACGGCATCTCCACCGGCCGACTCCAGGCCAACACGCCCGGCCGGTTCATTGGGCTGGGAACCGACGGTGTTTTCCGCAATTTGGCGGCAAAACCAGATCGTGAGCTGGACATTTTAAACCGTGAACAGCATCCACCCACATACGAGGAAGCCGCCGCCGACGCCGCGCCAGAGTACTGGGAGGTTGGCGTAGTAAACCCCGTCTTTGAGGACGAGGTTTTCGTGCGCGGTCTTCCTGTCGGCACGATCGGCATTCTTTTCTGGAACGTGATGATGACGGTTGCGTTCAAGATGGTGGCATTTGTATTGTGCTACCTCCTCCACACTTCTCATGCAGCAAAGGAGGGAACCCGTGTGGGTTTCGGTGCCATGCTCATTATGTATGGCTACAGCATTCTCCCCACGAATTTTGGCTCCCCCGACCGCATACCACCACGTTTCCTTCCTGAAAACGCTAACAACATTGTAGTTAGATCGCTGGCCATGAAAATTGCAGGCGACTTATCCACTTATGTACTGGATATTTCTGGGCCTGTGCACAAGGCGCTGTCGACGTTTATGTCGTCGCACGAGCCTTATGTGGCATATGGCGTAATTGCCTTTGGGCTCTTTACCATTATCCTGGCGTTCAACAACTTTTACCAGGTGAAACAGGACGAGCAGCGGATGTTGGCGCCTCCCCCACAGCAAGTGCAACACTCTAACACTGAGGCGATTTCTGTTGTTCCCGAGTAAGGTTGCAATTTCAAATTGGGTACTATTTATTGGATTCGGTGGGCATAATAGAATAAATTTTTAAAAAAATGCATAAAAGGTGTAGATTATATCTCGATTCATCTTTTTCTTAGTTTAATTGTCGTTTTTGACTACTTCTGCTTAACTTAATTATATTTGATTGACCTTATTGGGAGAGAAAGACCACTTCGTGTATGTTGTCTCTCTCTCAATGAACTAATTACATTACTAATTCCCCACTCCTAACCCATCAAAACAAGCATCTTCTCATATATCGTGAACACAATGCCTCCGCTCAATACAAGACGGCCCAACCGCGGCGTGGCACCTTTCCAGAAGGTGAGCAAGCCCTCTTCCTTGAAAATCTTCACAAAACAATTGAGCGTGGATGAGTATACTTTTTCGGCGCCCAACGCTTGCATCCGGGTCTTAACAGTATCAATAGGCATAGTTGAGTAGACAGTAACGATTCCAGCAAAAGATCCAACAGCGAACGTGGCCGCAGAAGAAAGAGGCTCGTTGGACTTCTTGCCGTACGCCAGCTGCACCATGGTCTTAAGGGCGTTATACGACCCCAACCGCACAGCCTGGTTAGCTGCTTGTCTCATGGAAACAGGCACTACTCCAGCGTACATTCCCTTGAGGCCCAAGTCACGCACAAGCTTCACGGTACCGGAAACAAGTCCGTTTTGATATTTTGGCTTTGCAGATTGTTTATCGTCGATGAGCGCAGTCTTAATGGCCTCAAAGGGCGTCACCGCCACGACCGACTCTAAAAGCCCGGCACCGAGCCCGGCGAGCACTCCACGAGGTCCAGACAACTTTCCATTCTTATCTGCCAACATGGCCTTGATCAGATCGAATCCCAAGAACCGCACAGAGGCCTTGACAGTGTTTCCTACGACGAAAGCCGGACATCCCACATATAACGACGAGACACCCTGCGTCTTGGCCACATTGTAGATCAAGACCAATGGGTTTCTGGACGCCTTGGATGACTTATCTACGAGCTGGAGACGGGTCTTGGCGAACTCAAATGGGTAGGTGATCACACCCTCGATAGCCCCGGCAGTTCCACCGGCGATAAACGACTTAAACGGGTCTGTTTTCTGAGAATAAGTTAGTGTTTGGTGGATCAGGGGGTCTTAATCAGCCTATGGTTTCCGATTTCGGACACCTGCTGGCGGTTAACGTACTTTTTGCGTGGACATGGCTGGGATGACTCTGAGTCAGGTGAAAAATCTCAGATGTGGAGGTGTTTCAGATCCAGATGAGTCACTAGCTGCAAAATGGAAAAGATTCTATAGGAATAAAGAGTGTTGAAATCGTTGAGAGATGAAACTGGACTATTGAGTTTTATGTTTTATGAGTAATTCGTGTTTTATGCGCTATGAGCCACTTCTTGGTAATGCGATAAGGGACCTGAAGGAAGAGCACCAGGCGTCTAGGGTGCAAAAAACAGTGAGGCTTTGAAGAAAAAGCAATTTGCGTAGATTCTCTGTATGCGAATGCTCGGTTTGTTTTGAGCAAAAGGTAACTTCGATGTGATGACAGGTTTACAAGAGTGCAACTAGGAACAGTTCAAAAAGAATCCGCTTGACTCATGGTGAATTAACCAATTTTGTTTATTCTTAACTGCCATGGCTACAGTTTCTGGTATTAATTATTGTTCAAATTTTCCCCGATGTCTCAACTTATTCTGATTCAAAACCCTACTGGAAGATCCTCAAGGTTATCAAAATCGTCATCGTCATCATCTTCCAAATCCTCTTCGGCCTCTTCGGCCTCTCTGTCTGCCAAATCTGCGTAGTAAGCAGCAAGAACGTCCTGCGCCTCTCTCTCTTTCCTTTCAGACTCTGGGATGGCCGCCACAGGAGCAGCCACATCGCCAGAAGCCGAATCTTCCGCCTTTATCTCGGTGCCAGCCTCCGCTTGTGCATCCTCGGTAGCCACGCCTACACCGTTGTTGTTACCCACAGTACTGGCAGAGTGCCAAGAAGGCAATGCATTCTGCTCCAACTTCTGCCGCCTCTCTTCCTTCTCCTTCTGCTCGCGCTCGTAATTCTCGTCGGACGCAGTGATGGAGACATGCAAGGTGGCGTTGGCCTTGGATGCAGCGTTCTGTAGCGATTGCGACATTTGGGCTTTGGAACGAGATCCCAGTGGCCTGGACGACAACAGGTACGACGCAGCCGAGCTTGATTGTGCGGGGATCATCTTACTTGCCGCACTGTCGAAGTCGTTGTCCTCCACGGTCAGATTATCTATCTTTTTCAAGTACGTGATAATAGGATCGACCTGTAACATAAGTCGCTCTAGTTTCTGCTGTTTAACCGACGCCTGCTGCAGGGTATCGTCCTCTACGAGCACTCCTCCACATGTGTCACAGATGAAGCTGGACTTATCGTCACTGAGCATGGAAATGGCGTCCAACTGGCTGACCTTCTTGCCACATCTCGAACAGTTGTAACCATGCGGATTTCCGTACAGCGACATTTCCTCCTTGATTGTCGACACAATGGAGTGCACGCGCCACTTGATGGCGTCGATTGCCTCGGTGATGTGGATGAAGTAGTACGTTCTGTTGATGTTTCTTTGTTGGTGCTCTTCCTTCTGGACATGGCTGACTATGAGTCTGTCCTCGACCAAGCGATGACAGTGCAGCCGGAGCTCCTTGCGTGCGATTCCAAGCAAGTACGCGAGATCGTCCTCGCAAAGCACCGCGTGGAGGAGAATGGCATCGAGAATGAGGATGTATGGTCTCGAGTAGAAACCTCGCGCCACGAACCGAATGAGCGACCGGATGGTTTCCTCGACTGCTGTGCTCATTCTGGGGATGCAGATGTGATGGTTGGACGAACTAAAGGAGGACTGTGGCGTAGGGTGATAGGGCCAAGGCGGGAAGAAGCCTTTGGTGAAGCGGAATGTGGAGGTGACAAATCGGGTGAGATGAGGAAATTGGAGGGTAGTCGTAAAGTGGTTTATATAGAAAAAGGATCGGATTGAATTTGCTCAAATTTTATTCTTTTAATCTTCACTGGCTCTGTTTTATTTTTGTTTGCTTTGCTGGCGTTGTATTGTTCTTTGCTGATTTGTTTGGATGACAGTGAAATTCAATTTCGGAACTGGCTCGGTCAAATGAGGAACGCTCAACTCAAAATCTTCTCACTAGTGAAAGCTTTATGTCTTCTCTACTAAGGAGCTGTTTCGACTTGAGCGACTTTAACAAAAGGGTGTTCATATGCTT
Source organism: Australozyma touchengensis (assembly GCA_030566735.1). NCBI lineage: Eukaryota > Fungi > Ascomycota > Pichiomycetes > Serinales > Metschnikowiaceae > Australozyma > Australozyma touchengensis. Next base: position 896,572 of record JAKUAS010000002.1, on the reverse strand, counting down.
GCCCAATCAAAACCGATAGTTCAGAAATCAGCCTCGCGTGCTTTTGGGAACTAAAGGCTGTTTGCAGAGGGTGAGCGTTTTTGAGCTTTAGAAGCCTTCTCGTTTGTTTGTTCCTTTGGGACAAGAATATTCTGCAAAATGGCCATTGCTGAGATACATTGATCGAATTGCAGAACTTGATGTCAAACATTATGGCCAGGGACATTCCTCTACTGGATGCATTCTCACCGCTCGAGTCTTCACAAAGTTACTGAAACACATAGGTCCAAACTAGGTTACCAGAGCGGAAACGAGTTACGCTTCTGCCGACCTTTTATTTCACCTCTCCGTCACAAGCGACGAGTCTTGCTTGACCTCGGCGCTGCAACAGCCTATAAATATGAGGAGCGGTACCATTGCAGCGCTCTTCCTAGGCTCTCATTTCGAGAGACGAAAATACTAATTCGATAAGATGTCGGCTATCTTCCCGGCACTGACTCATCACATTTTATCCCCTTTGCGCTTAGCCTCGCGTTCTCTCTCGCTCTACTCTCAGCACATGACCAAGCCGCATCTAACTTTTAACAGAATAGCCACGTCAAGGACACTTGCGCCATCGCTCAATTAACTAAGCAAGGTACGACAGAAAAACCTGTACACGGAGCTGCAAATTGTGTTTCCACGCGGTTGGCAGCTCTATACCCCGACTATTTCGGTTCTGTGCAGGAAGACACGGTAGCAGGCGCGTACTTATCCCTGCAACGCGTTATAATAAAGCCTTGCTAGGACTCCACAGAACAGAAGACCCTTTTTTTCTGCAAGTTCTTGTCTACAGAATCAACTACTACCACGTCTCTTTCTTGTTACCATATCCAAGCGAACAGTGACAGGCGTCTACGAATACCCATTGCGTTTCAGATCTGGTAGGGCCACACACAGGCGTCTCGTTTATCTAATCTGAAACATCGTAACGAACCAAAGAAGACAATAGCCCCGACGGCAACTATCTGATACTCTGGAGTCACGGCCGAACAGCGCCGAAATTTGCAAGGAGCGTCTTTGCCGCAATCGTACTCTTGAACGTTCCATTCTGGAGCCTCAAACAGGCAAGACTCAAGCCATCACATACGAAATGTCTAACAGAGCCTCAAACAGCTACGCGATGCGGCCCTATGGAAGCTTGGAAACTCCACACGGTCCCTCAACCAACATTCTGACGCCGCCACACACTGGCCACTCAAAGCGGCCGCATCTGCCTCACATCACCCCAGTCCGGCTCAGCGACGCGGACTCTCGGGCGCTTCTCATGTCGCCAGCTTTTTCTCTGCCGCAGCCGCCGCTTGCCCTCGAGAAGCAGCCGGGTTTCGGCTCTTCGTTGCTTCCTCCAACGCAGCCTATCCCCATGGGCATGATCGACACTGTATTCATGAACAAGGAGTCGTACGAAGACGAAAGCGCGCCCAACAGCGTTTTTGAGGGTGGGCTGAAAAAGAAGAAGGCGAAAAAGGCCCGCCGCGAGGGCCGCGAGGTTAGCTTCCTGATAGACTCTACCGACAAGCCTCCGTACTCGTATGCCACTCTAATTGGAATGGCCATTCTCTCGCATCCCGACAAGCAACTCACGTTATCACAGATCTATCAGTGGATCTCCGAAACGTTCAAATATTACCGCCAGGGTGACGTAGGCTGGCAAAATCTGATCCGGCACAATCTCTCGCTTAACAAGGCATTTGTTAAGGGAGAGAAGTCCAAGGACGGCAAGGGCCATCATTGGCTCGTACAGGAAGACTGCCAGGACACGTTTTTGAAAGCCAAGAATAATAAGCGCAGTTCTTATGAAGAGGTGATGGAACAGTTAGCTGCCGCCGAGAGTGCCAGAAATGGACATCTCCCGCTGTCCCCCAACAACTTGAGCGATGACGACGGCTATAGGCTGGTCAAATACAGAATCAACAACCACACGATCGTGAACAGGGCGCATAACAGCGCAAGGTCTGATCGAAGCACTGGTGCAGACTCTATCGAAGGAAATGGCTCGAGCCGCCACGCCCATGCGCGCAACGCCCGGGATGCTTCTGACAACGAAAGTGACTCCGGCCAGCTGACTCCCAACGACAACGCCATGGAAAGCAACGACTCTACAGACAGCGGCCGAATCGCGTTCCGAACTCCGACACAAGCGAATCACGCGAGCCGAGACGCGCTGCCTGTGCGTCCCATTCTCGCGGGCAAAAACTCACCCTTCACGCTGAGTTTCAGCTGTAGTCTGAACTTCGAGTTCCTGCCTCTCCCGCCCATGGAAACAGGGCCCTTGCTCGAGCCATTAACGCCAGGACGTCCGTCTCTTAGGCCGTACTCGAACAACGACATGAACATTATGTCCATGGGCTCGTTCAAAGGGTCTTATCCTGCCGACAGTCTAGATACGTCTCCCAGCATCATAGATTCCAAGAGCAGGAAGGGCAGTGTGATTTCAAGTACTCTTGCGGCAACGAATTCTGCGTCCGAGACTCCCAACCGGAGTTTAACCGTCGTGGGCCCTGGCGGTTCATCTACCACGACGAAGCACGCGGTCAAACTTCCTAGCGTCGGCGTGCTGTCCGAAACCAGTTTCAATTCACCTAATCCTGCTTACTCATCAAGGTCCATAAGGGCCTCCGATTCTGTAGCGCCTGTACCTCCCATTTCCAATACCACCACCTTGAACAACGCGGCACAGTTGCTTAATCCACAAAGCGGCTCTGGTCCGCACCCTTCTGCGGCACCTGCTCTTATCTTGTCACGGACGCCCAAGCAGGCAATCAGAACGCCTCTCCGAATCTTAAAGACCCCGATGAGCGGGTCGTTGGTTCGCAAGTTGGGCCAGTCGCCCTCTTACCTCGAAGACTTCTACCACTCGCCCTTTGTCAGTGAGAGGGCGTTCTTGAAGCTGTACGACGACGACGATATGATCTTGCGAGCCTTTGATAGTCCTGCAGCACAGAGAAGCTCCCGGCCAAATCTATTGGTGCAGTTGGAAAAACTACGTGCCGCCGAGGCTGATGAGCGTGGGAAGAGCGTCCAATAAGTTGACTCTAGAGATGGACTTTATGGTTTGATTATGCGTTAAGCACTAATGGCAATGGGGTCGTTATGACGATGCGGTGCTGCTCTTGTATTTTTTGTGTTTGTTTAATTCTCGGGCATAGGGCCCCTGTTTGTATTAATATATGTTCTGATAAGAAATGTTTAGATTGAGTAGCTTGCTCAGTACCTTGAACTGTGCTTCCTGCTTTCTTCTAATCCAGAACTTGTGTTGCGTGGTATTACCGTCTGACTCGCAGCGCCTAGGTTTCGTCAAATTGTGAAGATTTATCGATAAATATCCAAGTTTGATGTATCTAGTTGCTTGTGGTAACCCAGTGAGGAGCCAAGTTTCTTATTGTTGTGACGCCTTGAGCGCCGACCATGGCAACAATGCGTTTGAAAGTCAAGAAATTTCAATCACAACTTAGTTCTTGCCTATTTAATATTTGTTTTTCTGTGTATTCTTGGAGGTCGGGGGTCTCTATGCTTTATTATCGATGTTTTATGTTTTGCATTTTGTAATTGTTCCGAGTTGTCTAGTAAATATCGTAAAGGGACTCCACATTCTGACCTCAACATACAGAAAAATGAATAAAATGCAGACTTAGAACAGCCATACTATTTTCGTACAAAATCTGAGCCCAAAGCCAATTTGGCCAACACTAATGCGTAATGAGTTAGATTGCAACTCCATGAACGAAGGGAAGTGAAGGCTCTCAAATGAAACTGAAAAACGAGAGAAACACAAGAAGTGGCCAAATTTCCGAAACAAGGGCCATACAATTACGCCGCCATTATAGGCTGAACCATTAGTTCACTGTGTCCCTACAATGACTGACCCGAAATACTCACCAATACATTGACAAACAACGTCACTCTTTCTTCTTCTCGCTAGCACATCCTTTGCAGCCACAGGTTACACAGCCATCGGGGTTTCGATCTCCAACATCGCTGCTAGGAACACGACAAATGCAAGTGGACGCCAGCAGAGAAGCCCTAACTATACACTCCACACAGCACAACTTCTCATAGCCCTTTTTCTTCCATTTGGCAATCAAGTTGGCGTCCACGTCCTTCTGGGCTAGCAAAAACCCGTAAACCTCTTTCAGGATCATCCTGCGTTCATAGTACATCAGATAGACGTATCTCGAGATTTGCCGATGCAGCTGTAGAATGGGCCAGAGCGAAGACTGCTTCGACTCTGTCTTGAGCGACACGCGTTGCGCGTCCTTGAGCTTGGCTCGTAGTTTCTCTAGCGTTGGCCGCACGAGTTCGTAGCCCTCTGGAATAGACGGTTGTTTTCTCTTCTTCATCAGCTAAAAAGAAAGTATTAAAAAAAACGACATCAGCAGGATTCGAACCTGCGCGGGAAATCCCAATGCATCTCTCAAACAATTCGAGTGCATCGCCTTAACCACTCGGCCACAATGCCATTAGTTGCCGAGTTTCCATTGTGAACGAATATATTTGGTTGATTGTGTTTGTATGATGTGAAGAGAGGATGCCTCGAAGCTGATAAGGCGAGAATCGGATTCAAGAATGATTCAATCATTGCTTCAATTTTGATCCTATTATAGCTCAGACATCTCAATGCTTTGATTTTCCGTTAGTCGCATTAGTTGTGTGGGTTCAAACTGCTAGACTCTCGAGGAAGAAAGCGCTAAAAAGAGGTGCAGAAATGTGAGAGGAAGCATGATTTGGGATTTTCTTCTGTTTAATTCATCGCAGAAAAATACTGACTTGTACCGCAGTGCAAGTCGATTATGCAAAATGGAAGCTGACATGAAGCGCCTTGAAAGCAGGGAGAGCACAACTAATTATCTAGTCTACTAGAATCTTTTGTATAAAGAAGGTTTTCGATTTGACAAAGACCTCAAAGTGTCATTTCTTCTTCGTGAATAAGTTGCATTCCGTAGTACTATTGGTGCACAAGGTAAAATTCAGAGACATCCACATTTTGAAACTTACCGGGGTGGGTTCAGAATTGAAAGACTCGCTATAGAAGTCCTATAGAAGTCTAGGAGCCTGTGAGGCGTCGGGTTTCGAACAGAGACTTTCTGATGGTGGTCTAACAAACGTCGCAAGCTAAAGCCATGCAAGCAAAAAGCGCATGAGATCATTTGGAACCACTTCCGTTGGAGACTTTATAAATAAAGCCAGATTATTGTCGATATTGCCTAGAGTACTATACATTGATGTATCCACGAAACCAAAGACCGTCGCGCAACGAGGCTTACCAAAGCATGCAAGCAAATCTTTCCAAAATAAAAATATGCAATAGCGATCAATTCCCATATAAATCCAAAAAAATGACGACATCAGCAGGATTCGAACCTGCGCGGGAAATCCCAATGCATCTCTCAAATAATTCGAGTGCATCGCCTTAACCACTCGGCCACAATGCCTATTGTAATATGTACTTGCAATCAGAGAGATATGTAGAGTATGTTTTGGATTGGAAACTGAATCCATTTGAAAAAAAAGCGAACACTAGATCATACTTCAAACTAGTATGTGATCACTTTGGAAGCAACGCGGGCTAAGCGAAAACGCTCAACATGATGCAACAAGAAAATCGAAAATGGTTTTCTTGACACTTGAGCAAATTAGACGAGATTACCAAAACGGTACACTGTTGAGGTTTTCGGAAGCCGATAATAACACAAGCACACTACTAGACCTTTTGGGATAACCGCTGTGGCAGACGACAACACTCGAGCCGCAGACTCTGCAACGTAATAGGAAATTATACAGTTGTCACGGCACTCAATAAACTTCGACAAGACCAAAGACTCGGAAAATGTGGCCGCAGCCTCCGTATTCTAACGTGTTCAAGAAAGCACATGAACCCTCCGCTTCTTGAGCGTTGGATTTGCACTCACTAATTTATGCAACAGGGGCAAAAGATATCCGACAATGCAAACAGATCGTTTCGGATAACACTGCAGTAAAATCCGAAATACGCCTTCAAGACTAAGTATAGACAAAGTGCACGTCTAGACTGTTCAACGCCTAGTTATTTCATCGCCAAGATCATTCTGGGTTGCATCAGGCAAGAAAACCAAACCATTTGCCGTCCCAAAGAGCAATGCTGAATCCCCAACAAATTGCAAGCGGTATCGTGAGACTCCATTCGTTTCTGCACTACTCACGCTTCCTGGACGATTTGTTAGCTGATAGAAGGAGCACAATGAGTAACGATGCATGGACGTTCCTGACTCTTGCATATTTATAAGGCATGCACTTAAGATCGCCTTGTTATTGGAACTCATTCCTCGAGAACCATAGCAAGAATGTCAACCAGAATGTCAACCAGAACGCCTACCAGAACACCAACCAGAGTGATGCAAGGAATGTCAAGACAGTGATCACGAGTCTAACGGGCATGTGGCCGGTGAGACCGGTCTGTTTCACCGTTGCGCTAGCTGCAGGATTGACGCATTGTGGTGCACACAAGCAATTCTTTTTGGGTGCTCCATTGTTCCCCATGCCATACAATAGGCAATTGGTCAACATGAGTGACTTGCGTCTAGAACGGAGAAGTCGATTTGCAAAGGCACGTTTTGGAAAAGTGCGCCCGGCGCTTTTCCTCCGGTGTACGCCTCGAGACTCTCATTTGACACATGAGAAACCCTACATATTCCTGCAGCAAAGCACGTCATCCTCCCTGACGAGTGCGTACACCAAAACTACTGAGTACAATGGAAGAAATGGAAGCACAACGTGAGCACAATAAAAGTCAATGCAAACAGTCGTACAGTCCATGCCAGCTGATCGACGGCCACAGGGCTCCATCGCTTGGAGGGTTTCTTCCCTATGTTGCATCCATTGATCGCACTCGACCGATCTCGATTCACATGGACATGCCTCCTGACGACAGCGCCAAACTTTAATTTCCCATGACCGCTCCTGATACTATGGGAAGGCAATTTCAAAGGTAAGATCAATGCGGACCATGGCGCTGGCCCACTGTCCAAATGTGGGGCACTGCATACAGTGCGGCCCAGGTGGCATCCACTTCTCACGCCTCCTTCCCTTAAACGCACTAGTTTTAAGGTTCAGCGATTCTCGCCCTAATAAACTAATGACGAGCGTGATTTCGCTAGAAGCAGAAAATCCAGGGGCTCCAAGCCTCTTTCGGTTTAATATGGGCGTGTTCTCGCGTTCGATGGTGCCTGTCCCACTCCTGCGAGCGACGCGGCTCTGAGCCCTGACATGAGACTGCGTGCACTCCGTATCCAGCAATTATCGATCTACACACACGCGCCTGCAGACAGACGCGGACGCACAGGAGCAGCTGCAGGACAGCTAAAATTAGCGAGAGGGGCTATTCTTAGTTGAGGTGACGTGTATACACCACCTGCAGACCACGTACAGTTTTAATAAGTTAGTTTAAGGTGCTGATCACCATAGGGGTCAGTTAGACGGCGGTTCTTCTAGCCAGGATGCACTGCTGCTATAGCCAGAAAGCAGCGCGCCATTGGTGGTTCTAGGCGTCCCAAGACCGTTGTGCCATGTGTCATTAGGAGCTCCGCTTGTTTGTTTACAGAGGGGCGACCCAAAAGGGGCTCGAACCGTACCAGTCGATGACGCGCGGCGGGTATAGCGAGAGGCGCTATACATGGACGGACATTTCACACCGAAGCAAGAGCAGCCGGCTACGCCTGCCCTTGAATCTGTTGACGAATAGAGGCTTGGCAGGACGAAGAATTAAAGGTGCGTCTAGACTGGGGTGGATAAGCCAAGTGATTTGGGAGTCAGACGACCGAGGAGGTACGGGCCTATGAGAGAAGGACAAGAGAAGGCGACAAAGAAGGAAAGAGAAAGAGGAAAGAGAAAGAGGAAAGAGGAAAGAGAAAGAGGAAAGAGGAAGAGGAAAGAGAAAGCGACAACAGAAAGCGGCTTCATTGAAAAACGACAACAAGGCGGTGGATTGTGACAATTTTTAGATCGCACACAATAGGAAGCATGCGGGAATTAGGCAGAGGGTGCTATATGCGATAATCATCTAAACAAAAGACGAAAAGTACAGGATGGTGAGGCTTAGGCAGCGTCGACCATTCACAGAAGATTCGTTCTCGCTTGGAGTGCAGAGGATGAGCGAGAGAAGGAAAAACAAGGGAACAGAAGACAAGGAAACAAGAAATGCAGAAGAAGAGGAACTAAAGAAAGGCAGAAAACTCGGAAAAGAGCCGAAATAGACAGAAGAAGAGGCGGCGAAGGAGCTCGTGTGTTTGGAGCGATCTTGAAAGCGTTTAGTCTGACGAAAGTAGCGCCGAGGCACAGACAACGAACCATAATCAACGAGGAGGAAAGAGCGAAGCATTGATTGTCGAAGGGCCAGGAATTGTAGACGCTGCAACCCACGCACTTCTTCGATTCTCGCACTTCTTCCATTCTCGCACTTCCTCCATTCTCTCAGTCTTGCCTGGCGCTGAGCTAGAGTCTATTGAAAGATCTGCATTGCAGTAGTTCTACAGTAGTTCTACAGTAGTTGCATCGTAGAGCATTTGCGTTGAAGTCATTGATGTGCTTGGAGAAAGGATTGAATGAGGGCCTCAGAGTAGAATATCTCTTTCGGGAATTGTTTTCTTACAACAAGCTGCAGAGCAGGCGGACAAAGACGCCGTGGAACGAGCGGAAATCTCGTACTATAAATAATGCCTTTCATAAAGTTTGTGACTGTTGGTGTTGTTTCTGGCTTGTTCGAGAGGTAGTCAATGGCGAGGTCCTTGACAGTCAAGTGACAGTTTCTCGAATGCGAAACGACTAATACCAATGTAAACAATGGCTCGTCTTGGACAGCAGCCAGCCAGCCGAGGCATTATCAGTCATGTCCGTACGTCCCAAAATAGAACAGCCGCACCTTCAACTTCCACCAGCGAGGTTGCCCAGAATAGCCAGAGCAACAAAGGGTTACGAAGAGCCTCGGCGTCACCACTACAAACCCGGCATTGTGATTTGAACAAACGCTTGCTGAACACGTCAATATGACGTTGGCAACAAGAGGTGGACGGCCATTGGCGAGACTTTGACAGGTTGAGTGCCGCGCCGACGTCAAAGCGTAGGCTGTCAAGCGGAAAACACAAAGAAGTGCTGGAAATGAGGGAGAGAAGCCTGATAGAAGAGAAAGATGGAGAAGGTTGGAGAAAGATGGAGAAAGATGGAGAAAGATGGAGAAAGATGGAGAAAGGTAGAGAAAGGTAGTGGAAAGGTAGTAGAAAGGTGGATAGAAGGGATGATAGAAAGAGAGATAGACCTACAGAGGTGCAGCTGCCGTAACGCAATGAAACATAATAGAACAAATTAATAGAACAATAGGCTTCAACAATACCGACTACCGACAGAACAATTGGTTTCGTATGGCTGGCGCTGATCGTCCGGCGCTGACTGCGAAACAAGAACAAACAAACATCACACCAAGCACAACAACAAACAAGAACAAAACAAAGGATTGCGATCGCTCAATCCATCGTTCACAATAGCACACAAACAGACCCTACCTTCTTGACAGTGCAAACCATCTTGCTAACCGCATAGCACAAACAGCACAAACCCACCAACAAACACAACAAAACACAACAAAACACAACAAAATACAACAAACCACAAACAGCCCAAAACAGCACCGAACCGCACCCATCCGTCTACCACACCGACCCATATCCTCATATTCACAACATTGCAAACCAATCCAAGACAATTGCAGTTGCTCCACGTTGTCTGTGCATGCGGGATGATCTCACATCAACATCCATCAGCATCTATCAACAGAATCCACCACGCCTCCATCTGCAGATCTTGCCAACGTTGTGGTGCCATTGGCTTGACAGCGCAATTCATCCGGTCTGGTGGCCAGGGGCTGCAAACCATCAGGCTGGATCTGGTGCGGCCATGCCCCAAAACGTCGGCGTGGGTGGGAGCCCTAGCATTTGGAGGACCCTTTGTTCGAATCTAGAGCAAACAGCGACGTGTAGGGTTGATGATGTGGGTCCAGTGCTCTTGATTGTTGATGAATTGTGGTCTTGGTGCTTTGAGAGTTGGGATCCGAGTGCGCATGAATAGAGTGCATGTGCCAGAAGGATCGAGAAAGATAGGAGGAAGATGCATGAATGCGAGAATGGTAAAGGGAGAGTGTATGGAGAAGAGATAAATAAAGAGTGTACGGGATGGAGAATGTGCAAGGTAGTGTAAGGTAGAGTGTGCAAGTAGAATGTGCAAGAAAGTAGAATGTGCAAGAAAGTGAATGTGTGCAAGTAGAATGTGCAAGAAAGTGAATGTGTGCAAGTAGAATGTGTGCAAGTAGAATGCAACTGTAGTGTACGAGAGAAGAAAAATAGACGAATAGACGACGGAGAGTTTATTGGTAGCACAGCAGTAGAGTTGAGCGCTGCAGCTCGAGGTTGCCATTTGTGGTGTCCGTGCTAGGTAGTCTTACGCACTAGGGCCCAAATAGCACTTTCTTCACAAAACCGCAGCCCACACATCCGCATCTTCGTATCTGTCTTTCGCTGCGTCTGTTTTCAATTCTCTTTTGCACCCACTCGAGTACACGACTGCAGACAAGGCCCTTTACGCGCCACGCATGTTCTGATCCGGGTGTGCAGGCCAGAGAATCGGTGACCAGAAATCCGGACGTCAGTCCAGAACGTCAGTCCAGAAAGATGCCATCTCCACCAAAACACTCAAACGACGGTTGCCGCCACACTCGTATGTGTCGCAAATCCGCCTGTTTTGCTACCCACGTCACTATGTGGTGGTACTGCACACAGGAGGGCCAGGGACCCTAATTGTATGGTGCTCGCTCACCCACCCCTTGCAGCCCCTTGTTAATAGAGTTAAGCTCAATTTAGCACACAGCAGGAAGGACATTCTCGCCCCGTGCAGAGGTCTAGACGCACCGCCGTGCTGTGCAGCATTATGAACAAACATGTTCCAATGTTCTTCTGCTATTTGGTATACGATGCGCCCACGAGGGAACATCTGGTTAAGTCCCCCACGCACACAGGACTGTTTATAAAACAGATACGGTGGCCTGAAGCAGAACGACCCTGCAGGCGCACGGATTGACAAATAACCGTGAAACATCAACAGGTGGACCGGTATACAGAGTCCGCCACCACCAACACCCTAGGGTTGGGGCTGCCTGCAGGCCCCCACATGCACCCTCTAACCGTAACCCCCATGCACCAGGGGTTGCTGCCTGCTCCTGCAATGCACGGCGGGTAGACGCGCCGCCCGATTCGGATTGTTCGCCAGCCTGAATATGCGTCAATCTGGAGTAAATCCTAAAACATCCCTGACAGACCGTGCAGCAGCTAATAAGCCAGATTACTATAAAAAGGTGGCTGGCTCCCCCCCAATCCCTTCTTTTTTTTTTTATCATCAAGCTTCTACTTTTTCTTTCGTTAATACCAAAAACATGAAGTTCTCCTCTATCTTCGCAGCTGCATCTGTTGCATCCATCGCCTTCGCTGACGACAGCGACTGGGTCGGATGCCGTGTCAACGGTGTCCAGACCGACGTTGTCCTCAAGGCCACCGGTGTCTGTATGTTGAACATCGACAGCGCTTTCCCTGTCGACTTCACTTACAAGGATGCCTCCAACTACTTGGTCAATGCCTACTACATCTTGGGCCCTGACTCGCAGAAGTACTTCAACGACATCCAGAACGCCGGCCGTACCATTGCTTACCCAGCCCGTTTCCTTGCTGACTCCGCTGCTGCAGCCATGAACTTGGTTCACTTGCAAGAGACCACCTCCAACTCCACTCAAGCCATGAGAAAGAGATTCGAGGCCCAATTGCAAAAGAAGGAGGTTTCCGGTGGCATTGCCGGTCTTCTTGCCCTTGTCAAGTCCACCCCAGGTGTTCCTCAAGCAGCTCTTCAAGTTGTTGCCAACACCCCAGACCCAGGTACCATCCCAGGTTCTTCTTCCTCCTCCTCTGGTTCCTCTTCCGGCTCCTCCTCTGGCTCTGCTTCCGGCTCCTCCTCTGCCTCTGGCTCTTCCTCTGCTTCCGGCTCTTCTGCTTCTGGTTCCGGTTCTCTCACCACCACCTCTACTCTTACCTCTACTTCTCTCACCACCACCATGATCACCATTACCTCTTGTTCTGACAACGCCTGTGTGCCAACCGCTGTTCCAGCCACCCAGGGCCCAACCACCCAGACCATCAACGGTGTCGTTACCTCTTACACTACTTGGTGCCCATTGGACTGGTCCCCTAAGACCACCGTCATCACCATCACCTCTTGTAAGGAGGACAAGTGCAAGTACAAGACCAGCACCGCTACCATCCCAGTGATCACCACCACTGTCACCTTGTGTAACGCTGTCACCTGTACCGCCGTCGCTGTCCCAACCACCACCACCTACTACTACGGTCTTGTCCCACCAACCACCCAGGCTCCTGTTGTCACCATCACCACCTCTGTCTCCACTAAGGGTTCTGTATACGCCACTACCCTTACCACCCAGGCTCCAGCTGCCCCAGGTGCTCCAGGTGCTGCTGCTCCAGGCGGTGCTGCCCCAGGTGCTCCAGGTTCCGCTGCCCCAGGTGGTGCTGCTCCAGCTGCTCCAGGTTCTGCTGCTCCATACAAGCCTAACACTGTTGCTGCTGTCTCCACCATTGCCAACGCTGGTGCCGCTGTCAAGGGTTCCTTGCTCGCCGCTTTGGCTCTTCCTATTGCTTACTTGTTGTAAGTCATGTAATATGTATAAAGAAGTTCAGTGCATCAAAAAAAAAATATCTGACTTCTCGGGGATTATGTCTTTCTTCTTCTGCACAGCTTAATCGTGTTCATACAAAAGCACAAGCCTGTCCATCTTTTTGGTTTACCTTTTCATCTATTGATGGCTTTTTATTCGTTCAATAAATCTTCCATATAAATTTCATTGTAATTTTTCATAAGCACGCTCTTGGCCTGGTTCTTTAACTTTGCATGTTTTGTGATCAAAATAAACTTGGTCTAGATAGGTCTAACGGTTCAACGGTGAGGAGACGGGTACCTGCAGGATGAGGGAAGTCACCAAGCACTCGCTCTTTCTTGAATCTATATCACGCTTGTATTCTTTAAGTTGTCTTTTTGCTTTACAATTTGTGGTTGTCGCCGTCTTCCACTTCGTGTTGTTCCGGTTCCTGGACACATTCTATTCATAATTCTTGACACGGACCTGTCATCCTGCATGATATAATGTTTATTTCGGAATCCGTTTATTGTTTCCTAACTGGTCTAGGCACTTTCCCAATTTGTCTTGCATTGGATTAATTGGGATCATATGCGAGAAGGTTTATGTTTTTGGGAGTACGGCACCTCGACTTGTTTGTATTCTGTTTCTTTTTTGTTACCAAATCTAGACTACGAGTCGTAAAATGAAATCGAATGAGAGTTACTAGGATAAGCGTGACCAACCAAGGCAAGCAGGGCGGACTTCCTCAGGTGGTATCCCTCTGAAGTTTCACTAAATTTTCCTTTTTCGCTTCAGACGCTTAGTCTGTCCGTTTTGAATCCTCCTGGATATTCACCCGAAAAAAGGAACAAAGAACAAAATCAGGCCTTAATCAAATAACGACAAAAAAGATTGCAGCACCACAATTTCACACATGGTCTCCCACTGCATTACTCAGTGTGGCTCTAAGTGGCTTGACTAACGTTGATCGGACGGGAAACAGTATTTTCCACTTGATATGGCCGCAACCGGTAGATAAACATTCTCATGCGTTATCCCTATAGTGCATTTTATGTTCTAGGGGTCAGATAATTCTAAGATCTTCCGAAAGTACTTAAAAAGAGTAAATCACCTTGCTTCATCTGATCAACCAATCAAAAGGGCCATAATCAACGTATTTAAAAGCTCAATCTAGTAAATATTAGAATAGGCGATGAACCCTTCCAAATAAATGGTGTACGTTTGGGTAGCATCGAAATCATCTTTAAAGCATGTGTAACATACTCTCTCAACGTAAAATAAGCACAAATGTTTCTAACTCTACAAAGCATTATTGTCACTCTAACTGAAGTGCCTATAGCATGCAATAGGCATGTCAATGTATTTCTTACTCAGATACTTTATATGGTCTAGTTCGCTGCTTGAGGACTAGGTGTAAAGATTCGTCATCTTAGCGGCCAAACCTGACAAACAAAATACATATTTTTGAATGAGTTGCCTCTAATAATTGCGCATTTGTTTCTTAATCAAGTCTCGTAGCACCATTCGGTATCTCCTCATCGTATAATAACCAACAATGTAATTAAAGGGCTTTTAGATTTGACCATTCACTTCTGCGTAGAGTGTGCTGATATCTGTAACGCTTCCAGCAGATATTTCATACGTAATTTCAAACAACCATATATTAGCTTTGGTGGCGAATATGTAGTCAATTACAACAGTTCTCACTTAGATATTGTGGATGAATAGAAATGTTTTTTGCCATATCGTCTCACTTCTATTATGAATTCTCCCATGCAATTCCATACAAGACTACTTGATCATTCAGCCGCCATCGTCTATATAAACAACCAGTTCAATCGAATTTAGATTTCAAGTAACCAATAAATTCAAAGCAGTCTTCAGTATGCGTGAGTAATATGATCCAATAACAGTTTTTGACATTGCGCTAATTTCGCTCTTATGTTCTCTTTGTTCGGCCCTAGAGTGTCAATATACGAGCCTGCTATTGCAATAGCTACCTATTTATTGTTTAATCATAAATTTTTTTGACTATCTAATATCTGTGATAAGCTTTTGCGAGCTGGATGTTTCAGATGTTGCCAATAATAGCCTGGCCTGCAAATAAACCTCTTTGTGCACACCCTAGACTCACCACACAGACCGTTAGTGCATTATATACACTACATTTACGATACACAGGATTAAAACTTACGGTGATTTGCACCCATGGCTACAAGTTCGTCAAAGAACACACTCAAAGGCGCTTGAATTTCTTTAAAAAACAAAAAATTGTACAAAAGGATCAAAAATAACCACACATAGATTTTTAAAATCTTAAAAAGGTTGCGTTTGGACCCATTTACATCCACTACCAGTTGTGATCTCAGAACCTATCGTGTTTCAGGTTACACGCCCAAGAACTGCCCATTTACGAGGCGGTAGCACCTCGGTCGCAATTATAAAAGGCCCACTAAATCCACAATTCCCAAATCTTTTTCATCACCACGTTACTACTCACCCAAGTCTCTCGCTGATGTGGGTCCTTCTCTTGTTGTTTTCTTTGGCTGCCGCTGACCTCACGGTGATCACCCAAACAAGCTTTCAAACTTCATTGCAAACGATTACCATTTTATCATGTTCCGACCACCAGTGTCAAAACCCTGTAACCACGACATCGATCTCCATCTTGACGATTCCTGTTATCCAGACAGTATATTTGACAACATGCGACGAGAGTTCCACTTCGACCTCTACTTCGACTCCAAAAGCGGCTTCGACTTCAGTTTCCTCCTCAGCGTTAGTGTCGGCGTCCAGCTCTAGTTCAAGTTCAAGTACTTTTTGTCCGAGCACCAGTTTCAGTTCCAGTGTTAGTAGTTCCAGTAGTTCGAGTAGCACCAGTAGTTTCAGTCCTAGTAGTTCCAGTAGCAGTAGTTGTAGCAGCAGTATTCCTTATAGTAGTTCAAGTTGTTCTAGCAGTTCAAGTAGTTCAAGTACTTCAAGCAGTTCAAGCAGTTCAAGCAGTTCCAGTTCCAGTTCCATTGCTTCTTCCAGTTCCTCTTCTTCTACCTCTTCTTCCACATCTACTTCAACTTCATCTTCGACTTCATCTTCGACTTCATCTTCGACTCTTTCGTCGTTATCTTCGTCCTTGGCATCCACGTCAAGTTCTTCTACTTCTTCGTTGGCCACTTCTTCGAGGACGTCGTCGAGCTCTTCTTCTTCGTCAAGCTCTTCTCCTAGCTCTTCAAGTTCTTCAAGTTCGACAACTTCCGTAATTGCAACTACTTCTAGCTCGAGTCTCGCCACCTCGACCTCTAGAAGCTCTAGTAGTTCTAGCAGTACTTCATCTTCGACTCCCGTTACCTCGTCTGTTTCCTCTTGCACTGGAATAGATTGTGCGTCCACCACCGTTGATGCCAGATCAACATCAGTCCCTTCACCTTCCTCCTCTTCCTCCTCTTCCTCTTCCTCTTCCTCTGCCTCCTCTTCCTCCTCTTCCTCCTCTTTCTCAGCGACTTCTATGCCTTGTTCTGCCTCAAGCTGTGCCTCTACTGCATCTTCCTCTAATCAACCTAGCCAAGTTCCTCAACTGTCTTCTCTGTCTTCCACGCGCCCACTGTCAACTTTGAGTTCTTCTAACACTCAATCTTCTGCTTCAAGTTCGTCCAGCCCAATCTCTCCAAGTTTAACCAGTACGAGCCAAACTTCTAATACTGCTACAACTTCAACAACATCTTTGTCACCTACTTCTGCTTCCTATGGTAATTGCACAGGAACTGACTGCCCAAATGCTTGCACCCTTTACGCATTTTCAACAACATGTGTTTCTGGATACTGTTCAGCCGTCAGTTTGTGGAGTTGCCCAACTTCTTCCACATCCACAGCTACATCGTTGTCATCGTCGGTAGATATTCCATACCCAAGAACACCTTTGGGCTCTTCCCCACCAGGCACAAGTACAATGGGAGGTTCCAGCGGAGCAACCTCAGCTGCACCTAATTCAGTTTCTCAAACGGTTGCTTTTACTAAAACTTCCTCTATCGCCTATCCTGACGCTTCTACTTCCTCTACCAGTGTGTCTAATGAGTGTAAAGGCGTCGACTGTTCAGCTACACAATCAACCTTGATAAGCGTTGAGTGTACGGAAGCCACTTGTTTACCTATATCTTCAACCGCTGCGTCATCGATTGTACTGGGTGAGGATATTCCAGGCGCCAAGGTTCCTATTGTTCCCACGACTTCTTCAGCCGAGACAACCTATGGTACAGAGACTTCTGATTTTTCTGAATCTAGTTTCACCCCGGATACCTACACAACCTCGATAAACTCTCCGATCACTATCGCTTCAATTACTACGTTAGCTCCAACTTCACCTTTAGCACCCACCACAAATTTAAGCAGTACTCCAAGTATAACCACCTCACCAAGTCAGCTGCCCTTTATGCCTCCTGCAACTTTGGCATCTACTTCGCTGACTACTATTACAGGAACACTCACGTTGACGCCAGTCGTTGCCGCTGCCCCAACAATCGGATGCACATGGGCACTTGCCGTCTTGATGATGGCCATTTTCTAATCAAAACAACTCTTGCTGGTATTTTCTCTCTTTGATTTGCGCTTACAAATTTCCGACTTCGTCCTTCTTTTATAGTCTTTACTCAATGGATTTATTTCTTCTATCTTATGTAATAACAAAGGCAATGCCCAATATTTACGACTCAACTCAGTCTGTCGTAATCTGTCATATACTTTCTTATTTACTTACTCCCACCCTCTTTCATCTCTATAACTCCTTCATCCATCTACAATTTTAAAGTCCACCCTTTAATAAATATCTAATTAGCGTTCGCTTAGTAAACCTCCAACACATAACGGCCCTCTTCTTTCATGTCCTCGACAACTTTGGCCACGTCAGCGATTTCCTTGCCAGCCTTGGCGGCACCGTTCTTCACGATGTCCTCAAGACAAGCGGTGATATCAGGGACAGGCCATGTAGGACCACACAAGTAGAACGAACCGTTCTTGTCCACAATGGCGTCAGTCAAATCCTCAATGCTGCTACGAATCTTATCCTGGATGTAGATCTTGTGAGGCTGGTCACGAGAGAAGGCAGCACCGATGTGTGTCAAGATACCAGCCTCCTTATAAGCCTCCCACAACTCACCGTAAAGGTACTCCTCCTTCTTGTGTCTGGAACCCAAGTACAAATAGATTTCGCCGACGGTGTGGCCTTGAGCCTGTTGCCAAACCTTCTCCTCGATAAATGCCTTGAATGGAGCCAAACCGGTTCCCAAGCCAGACATGACGATAGGTTGCTCGGGCAACTTGGGGAGCTTCATCACCGAGGGCTTGACGCTAACTACCAATTCACTACCAATGGCCAAATCAGACAAGTACTTCGAACAGTGTCCGTAACGAGTACGTCCGCGGGAATCGACCCAGTCCACAACAACAATCAACAAATGGACGGCGTTGGGATGCATCTTTTGCGACGATGCGATCGAATACTCTCTACGCTTCAAAGGTGCGATGATTTTGACCAATTCGTCAAACGAAGGACGCGCAGACTTGAATTCATCCAAGATGTCAACGTAAGATACAAAATCAACGTCCTGCCTCTTCTTCAACTCTTCCGCACCTTCACCGGAAGCCAACTTCTCCAAAGCAGCTTTCTCCTTGTCGTCAGTGGCGAAAGGAGCCAAAGACTCGTAGAATCTCTTTGGTGGCTTACCCAAAAAGTCAACGTTGTCGGTCAAAGCCTGGCGGGCAGACCGGATCTCCCATAAGGAGGGGTCTTCCTTGTTGGAAACTTCAACCAACGAGTCGCCGTTGACACCATAGCTCTGTAAGAACTCTTCAACAGCGGCAGCGTTGTTACGACCATGGATACCCAAAGACTCACCGATCTCGTATTTCAAACCAGTACCGGTGATGTCGAACTCGATATGGAAGATGTTTCTCGAATATTCGGAAGGAGTAAGACGCTTGTTCTCTTGAACCTTAACGACGAAGTTCTTAACGGGCAAGTCGGGGCGCAAGTCACGGGAAACACCGTATGCTTCGGGGAATGTGATCTTGGCAGCCAAGTCCGAAACGCCAGTGTGTAAGGTCTCTTCGGTAGAAGGTGGCTGAACACGAGGGTTGGGGAAAAACGAGGTTTCCTTGGGGAAAAATGGCAATGGCTTAGCCTCTTCAGCGGCCTCTTCAGTGCCAACAGTACCGTTGGCAGGCTTATCTTCGTCCATATCGTCTGAGTCGACCTTCTTTTCCTCAATGTCAACTTCCATAGCCTCAGGAACATCAGCCCATTCTGGGAGCACTGCGACAGCCTTGAGCCCGTTCTTTTCCTCGGCAGTGGCAACAAACTTGTCCAAGACCGCGGCCAAGAGCTCAAAACCGTTGCCATTGGCTTGCAACAACTTGTTGACAACATATCCGCCCAATTCGGGCAAAGCGGCTCTCCAAAATCCAATCTGGGCCAAGAAGTCCGCGGAGAAGCCCTTGGTAGAGTCACTGACGGCATCCAACTCCTCGACGATCGAGAAGTCTACAACCACGAGCTGGAACTGGTTCTTGGCCAAGGCACGCTTGAACTCTTGAGGCAACTTTTCAACGACGTCAGCCTCAACAGAATTGGCGATTTTCTTGTGATTAACCAACAAAACAGTGGCACCAGGAGTGGCGGTGGCCAAAACGTCGAAATGGTCCAAGATCAGGGCATGTTCAATGATAACGACGTCAGCGGCGTCGACTGCAGAAGAACCAGGAATACCACGAGGCAGAGCCACGATTTGCGATTGGAACACACCGCCAGAGACAGAGGTGTCAAACTTGTTGCGCACGCTGACGTCTTTGGAATCGTCAAGCGACAAGGAGAGCGCCAACTTGCTAGCAGTTTGAACGAGGTCACTGTTATCGCGGGCCCAGATGAGGTACGAGCCGGCGGGAGAAGTGTTGGCCGTTACCGTGTCTACAATAGGCTTAGAAACAGCCAAAACGAGCAGCTCGTCCAAGCCCTGGTGGAACTGCCCCAAGACTTTCAATACAGTGATTGGGGTCCAAACAAAGTCAACAGGGTACTTGTACTCTTGGATTTGAACAGAAGAGAAGCGACCGCCGAAGAACAAGGAAGAGCTGACGTCTGCCTTCAATGAAGAAAATGAGTTTTCAGGAGATACTACAACTACAGAACGGGCAGAGGCAGGAATCGAGTCCAAGAACTGTTGTTTGGCAAAGGGGAACGGAACGCGCACTTTCAATACACCGACACGGGAAGATTGAGCGGTCTTAGCGACGACTTGAGCAATCTGCGTGGCCTCGTGAGCGCCATGGACGATGAAGACGGTCTCTGCAGAAGGAGACCCCTCGTACTCGAACGGAGCGATTTTGGTGCCGGCAACGCTGTTGAACAAGTCAATGGCGGTGGCAAGGGCCTCGTCAATGCTGGCAGGGACGGCTGGAGCCGAAGCAAGGAGCTGCTGGTACAAGCGACCAACTTCCTCAATGGCCAACACCGAGTTGAATCTACGGAACGTACGTGCGTACTCTGGGCCGTCATACAAGTGCACGGCAGGAGCACCGGTCCATGCAGCCAAGAACTGACTGAGCACGGCCGTGTTCTGGATATCGTTGGCGTCGTAGCTCACAGGAGAAACAACTGGAACACCCAAGCTTCTGGCGGTGGCAATGGGTCCAGAATAGTTGGAAAAGACGGCGCCGGTGTCGGCGTCGATGTCAACGGCACAAACGTTCAAGCTCAAGGGCAATTTGCCTGCGGAGGCCAACACTGGTTGCATGTAAGGTAACGTATTAGCGCCCAATACAGCGGTAATTGGCGAGGCAGCAACAGAGCCACCGGCGGCCTTCGCGTAACCAAAAATGGCGTTGGAAGCACCGGAGCGGGGCTCCAAGCGGTGGAAGAGTGGCACGGTACCTACAGCGTTCTGACGCTTGAAAGTTCCGGCCCAAAGTTGCAAATGAGCATCGACCAACGAACCAGCGCCCGCGGTTTCATACGAAAAAATCGAAGATGCCAAAGCATACACGGTCTGGCTGATGAGCGTGGATGCGCTAGTGTAAACAGAGTTCTTCAACGAGTGAGGATCAGCGGTGGCTCCAAATGGGTTGGCGCTGATAATGTGGGACAGAGGCACATCGCCCGAGACGCTTCCCGAGGCGGAATTAGCAGTGGCAGTGCTCATAACCTGGATACTGAACGATTCTTAAGGTGAGAAGCCACAAGATTGGAGACCAGAGGAACTTTTATAGTGTCTAGGTGTAGATCGCTCCTGTGAAATCAGTAGATTGGGTGCAAAAAAGATGCAACCCCACGTGACCAATAACCAAGTGTCACGTGACAAGGACGGTTTCAGGTTGATGTTTCAGGAGATTGAGGCAGAAAAACGAGAGGATTGGAGATGGGAAGGGGAAGCAAAGAATAAATCTGGTCGGATTCAAGGTGTCTGTGTGCGTTGTTAGGCATTTCAGGGTGATTGGATCGAGCGAACCCGATGTTGACGGCCATACTTCTGAGACAGCAATTATCACTTATGATAATTCGTCCCATTTCTACGTTAATTTTGTACTGATTTGCCGTGAATCGTTGTTGTATTAGTATTCTGGGTGCAGCGTGGAGGTGAAGATGGAGTGAAGATGGAGTGAAGATGGAGTGAAGATGGAGTGAAGATGGAGTGAAGATGGAGTGAAGATGGAGTGAAGATGGAGATGAAGAAGCAGGAGACACTTGGGAAATATCACAGGAAGAAATTCGTATTTACGGCGAAAGCCAGACCGCAGAGCATTTGTAGCCCATGTTTGTGCCCTGACTTTAGATGTTCTGTTTGATACAAGACAACCAATCGCCGCCTACGATGCTACAAGCCAATCTCGCAACAGACGAAACCAAAGACTTGCTTGACTCCTTTTGATATTGAGGTGATTCGACGGTTATAGTTGCCGTATGGCCGATTGCGCCAGGCCTCATCTTCTTCCTATAGTATCTATATGACCACCAGACTCGTCATTGTCTCTTTGCTTACCATACTAACGAACTTTTCCCCAAATATCCATTAAACCGCTTCCTCCGACTGCAACACCAGATTAGCTTTCCCAATTTGTACCTTTCGAGACTGACATTGACAGAGAGGGTCTACACCGGAAAAACAATTCAAATGTATGAACTGACCGTTGCAACAAATCTCCTAATTGCTTGCATTTATCCGGTAGAATGCCGTTAGTTTTAGTATTCCCGCAACCGATTCTGCACACCATCTTCCGTGGGTACATTCTACAAGAACAAAAATCCCAAGAATAATAAGAAATTAAACAAGTTTCAAAGCGAGAATTACCAGAATAGGAATTCTGCTCGTATATTTGCAACAAGCGTAAACGGCCGCTTCGTCTTTCCACATTGGTCCATTCGCTCCGCAATGCAGCCCCGCTAAAGGGCTCCGGTGCGACTGTTACCAGCTAAACTTGAGTCGGTGGTCAATGTAAATAGAAACAGCACCTTTTTTTGCTTTTCCACTCGAAGGGCAACTTCGGCCAGGGCTCACAACCAATTGTGTCTATTTAAGCTAATTGATCTCGCTCAACTCAACTGTCTAGTTGAAGGAACATCAGAACGATATATTCCATCCACGACGTCAGAAGATCGAAACCAAAGAAAAAACCAACAAACGAAAACCCAATGTTCTCGAGGACTGCGTCGAGATGTGCTCGTGGCATCCGCCTAGCAAGGGGCTACGCCTCTAACGCTACTCACACCAAAACAAATCCTGTCTCAGGAACGATATTGGTCGTAGCTGGAGCCATTGGCGGGTATATAATACAAAACCAGTTTGGAGACGTCCATAGTGATGCTAAGAAATTGACCAAGAGAGTGGACGAAGACCGGTCGACGACTCCCTTATCCACCGTTGATTTCCCCAGATATGCCAACGACGCCGAGTTTGAAGAGGCGCTCAAACTATTCAAGAAAATTGTGGGCGAAGAAAATGTGACTTCGGACGAGGCGGTCGTGTTGGAGCACGCAGATTCGTTTTTCAACACACATCACCCTCCAAAACCAGACGTTCAACGTCCGGCTGTGGTCATTTCTCCGAAAAGTACCGAACAGGTATCGGAAATCATGAAAGTCGCACACAAGTACCGTGTTCCTGTAGTTGCAAACTCGGGCCTTACGTCGCTCGAGGGCCACAACATGCATACCAGAGGACCCAACTCTGTTTCGCTAGCCTTTAACGATTTCGACAAAATCAAGGTCAACGCGGCTGACATGGACGCGGTTGTGCAGTCGGGTGTCGGGTGGAAGGAGTTGGACGAGTATTTGTTGGATAGTGACGATGCTAGCCATCTAATGTTCGGTCCAGACCCAGGTATTGGCGCCACCATTGGCGGTATGGTGGGTACGTCTGCATCAGGCACAAATGCGTACAGGTACGGAACAATGAAGGAAAACGTACTTAGCTTAACTGTAGTCTTAGCTGACGGCACGGTGGTCAAGACCAGGCAACGTCCTAGAAAGTCTTCTGCAGGGTACGATCTCACCCGTTTGTTTATTGGCTCCGAGGGCACTTTGGGAATCGTGACAGAAATTGTCGTTAAATTGCAGCCAAGACCCAAAAGGGAGCTTGTATCGATTGCAACTTTCCCGACGATCAAAGATGCTGCCTCTGCTGCGCAACACATCATCTCCCGTTCTGGAATCCACCCTAACGCTGTAGAATTGGTGAACGAAACGTCTATGTCGTTTGTAAATGCCAGTAACGTCTCTGACAAGAAATTCATGGAGAAGCCCTCCCTTCTTTTAAAGGTGGGCGGTCCCAGCCAATCAATCATCGCAGAACAGTTAGAGATCATCATGCGGATCGTTAAGGAGCACCATTCCATCTCGTTCGAATCCTCAAAGACCGAGGACGAGAACGAAATCTTGTGGGCCGCTAGAAGAGCAGGCTTATGGTCCACTTTCGACTACGGAAAGACGGTCTTGGAGGATAAGAACGATGTTCAATTGTGGACCACCGACTTTGCAGTCCCTATTTCCAAAATGGCAAACCTCATAAATGAGACCAATGACGATTTAAACGCGCTGGGATTTAAAGACAGATTCTCGGTTTTGGGCCACATAGGTGACGGCAACTGCCACTTCTTGCTACTTTACAACTCCAAAGATTACCTGAAAGCAAAAGAGGTCGTCGATAGGATGGTCGATCGAGCAATCGGCTATGAGGGCACTTGCACAGGAGAACATGGTGTGGGTGTAGGTAAGAGACCTTACTTGGGGCCCGAGCTCGGCAAGACTACCGTGGACTTGATGCGTCACGTTAAATTCTCTTTGGATCCACGAGCCATCTTAAATCCAGACAAAATCTTCAAGATAGACCCTAATGAGGATTTGGACTCGTTATTGAACGAGGGTCATGTTTTCCAAGCACCAAAATGTTGTTAGACGATAAGGGTTGAGGAGGGAAAATGTACTTACGAATAGAAACAAAGTGAATTCTTGAATTATGAATCAACTTGTTGGCCAAGATGTAGATGCTGTGCCGTGTGAACTTCCCCTGGCCAAGCACCACTTGCCACGGCGCTAGCAGTTAAACAACCATAGTGGGCATATTAGCAGAACTTGTTTTGATTGTCTTCTTTTTTTCTGGCGCTATTCTCTTGGGACAAATGGTGCAGTTGATTTGAATCAGACCATATCGATTAATGTCGCCAGTTGAGAGTACTATATTTGTTATTCAGCACCTGATGAAGAAATAAGGTGAATATTTTTTTTGAACCAGTTCCGTTTTTCCATTCAATTATACTCGGCGTAGTACTTGGGTGTGCATTGTAACGTTTGCAGCCAGTGTTCGACCACCCTTCTCAACCCTTTTTCTCAATGAGTTGCAATAATCAGAACTATTTTTCTTCTAGATTCATCGATAATCCTTTTTGTTTATCTATGCCTGTATGCCATGTGGATACCTTATCGTCTTCTGCAATCATAGCATGGCTTGCTCAGTCAGCAACTTAGCAAAGATATTAAAAACCAAGATTTAAAAGCTTCTCTCAAATAGACAAGTTGAGAAGATTTCTTTTAGGCCTGAAAGACTACCTTTTTGCAACCACCACCTACCACGTGCTCGCACACTGTTATCGTGACCTCTCCAAACACAACAATAGTAGTGCAAACATAACAACTATTTAGGCAAACTGGCCAGTTTCTTCACCGTCAACACTCAAGAACATCTTCTGTCACTGAAGGAAAACAATCGACTCAATTGCTGGCAATTGGAGAGACCTGCTGATCATTTGAACCCTAACTACAACTGATCCGTAAAGTGCCCGATAAGAAGCCAAGACGCTTGATCTGTGTTACCAAACACCCAAAGTGATTGGGAAACCGAATAACTTTCATCTCTGATTGAATCTATTTGTTCCCTTAGGAACTGGTGGCCGATTTCGACCTAGAGACTACCTAAAGAACACATAGCCGTTGAAAATGTCTGATAATGGCGCAGAGAAAAGCTCTGCTTCGTCAACGCCATCTCTAACGCACAGAAGACCGGGCGAAAGTGACCAGGGGGATATCGATATCGACTCCATCCCTGATATAGCTACCCCTTTGCGCAGAAGTAGTTCCTCCCATAGTGTTTCATTTGTGGATATGTCACGTCTCTTGCTTGTTCCAGATTTCGACTTTGGCTCCGGGTTCCTGGAGATGAGCGACTCCACAATGAAGAAAATTAACGACATGAAGAATAAAACCAAAGAGACGCTCCGTAAACTAAAAGACGACAACGCAGTAGGAAAGGCGAGCCGAAGATTCACTTCACAAGATGCTGCCAAGTTCCTGGCCAGTCTCAATAGACGTTTAAGCAGATTCGATGAGCGGGTGCATAAAAGTCTCCAGAGCTCAACTACCGAGAAAGCATTCTACGCGGCCGCGGTCCTGCTGATTGCAATCGGCGGTTTCATTATAGGCAAGTACCCTACGTACTTCCCTGTGTTCCACACGGTGTTATTTTGTGCACTTATGCCCATTAGGTTCTATACGTACTTCAAGCAGAGCTTTCAGTACTACTTGGCAGACTTGTGCTACTACGTCAACGTGCTTCTTCTTCTATTTTTGTGGGTATTTCCCTACTCGCGGTCCCTATTCGTTAGTGTGTTTTCGTTGACTCTAGGAACGCTCTGTTTTGCAGTGATTACATGGAGAAACTCACTAGTGCTTCATCTGATTGACAAAACCACGAGCTCTATTATCCATTTCATGCCTCCCATCACTATCTTCGTTCTTGTTCACGAGACACCTAAGGAATACATTGCTCAGAATTATCCCGCTATTGCAGAAGTGGAAAGCTGGAACTTTGTAAACGGAATCATTGTCACGTCTATTTATTACACCATCTGGCAAGTTTCGTACCATTATTTCATTACTGTGCGCCGTAAGGAGCAGATTGCCAAGGGAAGGGTGACTTCCTTCACTTACTTGAAGAAGAAGAACAGTCTGACTATCTTGGGAAGAATTGTAAATGGATTGCCATACACATGGATGCAAGTAACCGCATTTACATTGATTCAGTTCTTTTACCAGATTCTTACGATGTTGCCATGCCCACTCTGGTTTAAATACAAACACCTCTGTGGAGCGTTTGTTCTGTTTATTTTTGCGTGGTCTGCTTATAACGGAGCTACGTACTATATTGAGGTGTTCGGCAAGCGGTTCGAGAAGGAAGTGGCTACTTTGAAGCTCGAGATTAACGACTTGCAGCAGCAGATCAGTCGCCACGAGGCTGAAAGAAGTACGCCTTCGTTTTCGCCTGTTTTGGAGCCCTTACCGCTGGAACCAATGGACGAGCTCCGTCTTCTGCGCGATTCTCCCAGATTCGGACCACAGAGGTAGAATGTTTCGGAGGTGGCCGGCTGATGATACTAGTTGTGAGTGAGAACATAAAGACTATTTATTTCATGAAACGTAGGAATCTGATTAGTTAAGCACTGTGAGTCGATATTTAGGGTTGTTTGTTCTTTGCTAACGTATCTTGTTGGTTAGCGTGGTTCTACTAGGACTCTGAGCTCCTCAGTGAAAGGGAAATGTGGCCCTAAGGGCCAGTGCTATGTCTTTCGTAGCAAGTGCGAGACTATTAAATAGACGAAAATGTATAATGAGAATGTCCATCTTTCAAGTTTCATTATTGGCTAAATTATGACCTATGATTGAACTGGCTCTTCTTGGCTTCAAAGGTCTAATTGAGATGAAAGCATCACAAATTTGAACTTTTTCAAGAAGATTGAGTAGTTGCTAGTTTCTTTTCAAACCTCCATTCTGCCGCTTACAATGATAACCTTTGTTTGAATGATTCTTCAAACCCTCAGTTCTTATCTAAATAACGTCTAAAGGTGGAAAATAATTCAGGCTCTCAAAGCTTGAACCTGATGCCCCAAATTGTTAATTTATTTAGCAAGTTCGTATACATGTATTGTTCTCTTGTATAACAAGCTTATGTGTGATCTACATAATCAGGGAGGAAAAAACAGAATAGCGCCTTAAAAAACAAATATCGTCAATTGCTTTTTTCCGGTGAACTGTCAAAAAATCCTGGGATCTGCTTTTCTATAAATTTTAACTACCGATCAAGCAAACAAGCAACGCTACCCACACAAACACAGAACAGTTTAAATTCTAAGCGTATCCATTTTTCTCCTATAGACGAAAGCAGATAATTATTTAAAAATAATGATTTTTACTCGTAATTGGCAGAGCATACTTCCCCAAATCTACCTCCCCCTCCTGCAGGACCACACCCCAAAGTGAAAAATTCACATCACTCCAACTCTGCAACGGTCACAAATGTTCAGGACAGCATTCGCCCGGACCTTCACGAGAGTGACGTCGCTGCGTCTCCTCGGCACGGCGGCAAAGGATGCCGCTGAGAGCCTGGAAAAGGTCGCCCAGCACGTCGAGTACTTGCTGAAGTTCTACACCCCTCAACTCTTACAAAGTATCCAAATCACCGAGTCTTTGGTGACTCCTCAGGACTACTTGGACTTGCAGAAAAGAGGCGACAGTGCCAAGTCTCGTGTGGCCCCCGATATTAACAAGGATCTCTCGAAAGCAGACCCAGAATGGGATGAGCCTATCTTGTACCCTAACCAAGGAACCAATGCCACACCATACCCCCGGATCCCACAAATGCAAGCTTCCGATAACTTGAGCATGCAGCTCCGGTTTTCCGAGCAGCTGAGCACCCGTGGTCCTGCCAGACGGTCCAAGAACCAACTCTACGACGAATTGCACAGATTGACCGGTATGGACATCAACTACATGCGCTCATTGTACGTGCGTCCGATCCTCATGAAACGTGTTTCGTGCCAGACCTCCAAGGGCAAGATCCCAAACTTTTTCTGCATTACGGTAGTTGGAGACAAGAACGGTATGCTTGGTTTGGGCCAAGGTAAGTCAAGAGATGGTATGCGTATGGCGCTCGAAAAGGCCCACTGGGACGCTATCAAGAACTTGAAGCCCATTCCTCGTTACGAGAAAAGAACAATCATCGGTGAGATGAACTACAAATATCACGCCGTAAAGTTGTTCATGAAGCCAGCACCTCCTGGTTTCGGGTTGAGAGTTAATCACAACATTTTCGAGATTTGCCAAGCCGCTGGTATCAAGGACTTGCGTGGGAAAATCTACAAGTCGAGAAACTCCATGAACGTGATTAAAGGTTTCATCGAAGCCTTGTACAAGCAGAGCTCTTTGGAGGACTTGGCTGCCGGCAGAGGAAAGAAGGTTGTAGACTTGCGTAAGGTGTATTACTCTGCTTAATCTTGTATATAATAGTAAGGGTTCTTGGCTAGGGTAGCCTCACAACAGAAGGCTTATGTATTGTGGTTGAACCATGAATAGGAATAAAGGCATTCTGATTTGAAGATTCGAAACCCGGAAGTAACGCTTGAGATGTTGGGTTATTGTTAAATAAATTGATAAAAAAAGATCTTCAAAGGATCCGCCAAGTAGTCACAGTTGAACCACTAAAGGTAAGACGTGAAGAATGGAGGGTTCAATTTCGTAATGTGTTGAATTTTGAGAAATTGAATTGCTTTGCTATGAAAAATCTAAAGTTTGTAGTTCTTTCGCCGTTTTCAGTTTTACATGAAAATAACAGAAGCACTTATACACAAGGATAGTCAAATACGGCAAGCGGGTAGAGATTTAATCATCATAAGATTTTTAAAAAAAGTCTTCTCTTTGCCTATATAATCTACTGAAGTAGCAACATGTTTTAGATAATGTTGATGAAGATAAGATTATGAAAGGTTACCCAATTCTTCAATATTTGCGGAACTTATCATAAGCCAACTCATGTTGGATAAGTGTTCCTATTGAGAGCGCATTATCTTTTTTATCGCCGATAATTTCTTTCACTGCCCATTCATTATCTTCCACAATGTTTCGACCAGCGCAATAACGGCAAAACCCTCAAAGCTTCAAAGTTCATTTGTGATATTTATTGCACCATCCATCTGAGCTCTTCCCTGATTTTTTTATTGCGCCAAAGACTTTTCAACCACCAAGGCAAATACTAGCCAAACTGGCTAAACAAAGCAGATGAAACCAAGATTCCTACCTTCCCGAACGCCAGGAGGAAGGAGGGACCGATTACAATAAAAGCAATTCACCAGCAAAAACACCTAAAACAACGTTACTTTCGAAGATAAATCGCAGTCAGAATAACATCCTTTCCTCGAGTCAGTGAGTCAAAAAGGCAGAATCCGAGATGCCCCATACCAGAGCCGTTAAAAAAAAGAAAAAATAAGGCTCTTAAACAACGAAGCTTTCTTCTATTTCCCATAGCATATCGATGCATGTGCATAATCCCAACCTCATCTCGCTTCTATCGCTTTATCTCCTCCATAACCTTCTCCAGCTTCTATATAAAGGTCACAGAGCATCTATCAACTCCGACAACACTCCAAATACCCACACCAATAGACATTTCGGCCCCAAAGCAGACGCTGAAATAACACCTATTCCCTCTATTTCTACATATCCATTTTCCTGAAGCACAGACTCCATGGTTGTAGACACGAAGTACTACGACCTATTGGGGTTGCAACCCTCCGCCACCGCCCTCGAAATCAAAAAGGCTTACCGGAAATCGGCCGTGCGTTTACATCCCGATAAGAACCCTGATGACCCACAAGCTGCGGCCAAGTTTCAAGAAGTGGGCCATGCGTACCAGGTGTTATCGGATGAAAAGCTTCGAGAGCGGTATGACCGATACGGAATCGAGGAGTCGATTCCGAAGGAAGGGTTTGAGGACCCTGCGGAGTTCTTTAGTATGATTTTCGGTGGAGAGGCGTTCCACGACTGGATTGGAGAGTTGTCGCTTCTTCTGGAGATGTCTAAATCAGCAGAGCTCTCAGGCTATGGCGATGAGCCCACAAAGCCCACTGACAAGGAGAAGGAGGCCCATAAGGGACACAGCAGTAACAGTAATAACGTAGATAAAGAGCCGATGGCCACCAATGGCGGTGCTGGAGCCAATGGCTACGGCGCATCCAAGAAGAACACCACATTTTCATCATCCGTGGACAAATCCTCTTCAGACAATCTCGATTACGCACCGGACCATCGGGCTACGGGAAATCTCTTTTTGGAGCACGGTCTGGACTCAGCGTTGTCGCTGGAAGACGAAGAGAAACGCCGGAAACAAGAGGAGTTGGAGAAGTACGAGGAGGAGTGCAGAATCAAGAAGATCGAGACCCGTAACGAGCTCGCGAAGAAGCTCATTACAAAGCTTCTGCTTTTCACAGAGACGGACATGGCCGAGGACGTTGCACAATCGTTCCGTCAAAAGTTAACGTACGAAGCCGAGTCTCTTAAAATGGAAAGTTTCGGATTGGAGATCTTACATTGTATCGGCGCCATATACAAGACCAAAGCCAAAATCTTGCTCAAAAGCCAGACGTTTCTCGGCGGGTTGGGCGGATTATGGTGGTCGATGAAGGACAAAGGCGGAGTGATCAGGGATACGTTCAACACTGTGTCGTCGGCCCTAGATGCTCAACTGACGATGCAGGAGTACACTAAGATGCAAGAAGATAACGAGTATCACGCAAGGAAGGAGGCCGAGATCGATGAGGCTAAGAAAGCAGATTCGATTGTAGATGAAGCAGGCGAGGCCCTCAAGGCAGAACAGGAGAAGGCAAGGGCACAGAAGGAGGTTGAGGACTTGGAGAAGAAGTTGCAGGAGTTGCACACCGAACAGTCAGACGAGAAGAAGAAGGACAATGGGAAAGAAAAAGAGAAAGAGAAAGAGAAAGAGCCCGAAAAGCATACCGCGGAGGAACTCGCAGAGATGGAGAAGTTTTTATTGGGAAAAGTGCTTGCAGCTGCGTGGTCTGGGTCCAAATTTGAAATCCAGGGCACCGTTCGGGCCGTTTGCGACCAGGTTCTTTACGACAAGGAAGCAACGCTCGAAACCAGGATTGCACGAGCCAAGGGTTTGAAGATAATAGGGCAGGTATTCTGCGAGGCCGATAGAACCGAGGCGGAGGCGGAGGAAGCACGCATGTTTGAGGAGTTGGTGGCGGAAGCTTCTCAAAAGCGTAAGAGAAGGCCCAAGACGGAGAAGGCTGCTGCCGAGTAGATACAGATACAGCGGTCGGAACACTTAATACAGTAATATTTATATCAATACAGACCAACCGTAGTTAAGGGTACAAACCAAGTAAATGTAAAGAGCGCCTTTATTACATTGGATGCAATTCTACGTACATTAATCGAACAATGGATAGACCGACAATACAACATACAAACACGAATTATACCACGTTCGCTTGCTTGAAATTCTCTACCTACATCTACAACCATGAAGTCCATAATCTACTGTGTTTGCATCAATACAACCTCGTCTTATTTACAGGTTCTCCTTCCGGAACTTATCCAAGCGGGTCTGGTGCTCCTGAATAAACCGGATCACCTTGCGTCTGTTTTCCCGCAAAACATCGTTGCCTGCAACGTCTACACCGTCGAGCTTCATCAATTCCTTCAATAACATCTCCTGGAAGTAGCTGAACTTGAACTCCTTATCCTGGTCAGACAAGGCACTGTAATTTTCGATATACTCGTCAATTTGCGGCACATAACTTTCCTCCACGAAGTCCAATATCCGTTGGATCTCACGGTTGGCCTTCTGAGCGCGGGTAACCTTCGTCTTCTTCTTCTTTTTCGGCTTCTTCTGCTTTGTTTCGCCGCCCAGCGATGCCATCAACAAAACAGCCACTGTAGCGGCAGTTACAGCTAAAGTCCCCGTGGCAGCAGTCAAGCGGAAATCCCGTACGTCACGAACGAGCTCTTGTGTCGTGGTGGCCGAAATATCACTGGCATACTGCTTGAGAGTGTGTTGGACATGAGGAGGAATCACCTGCTCGAGCTGTACGTAAAGCTGCTGTGAAGCACGCACAACGGCGTCTTTAGCCCACTGCACATGATTTTTCAATTCGTCCATGATACTGAAGAGAGTTTTTTATGATGCTCTTTAGACTTGGAGGTCTTGTGGTGACGTGCATACACCTGGAAAACAGACGAGTACTGCAGACAGAACGACCTCCAAAATAATAAACAGAATAGGTATAGGGACATCTTGAATTGGTTAGAATTAAGTGAATATTAAGTGGAGGAAGTGGGTTCTCAAGAATTGAGCGTTTTAAAGTCTGGTTTGCGGCCCTTGGGCGGCGGTGCCTTACGTGGTTTCGGGGGCTGCAAATTGTCGCTTCGGAAAGATTCAACAGGAGAAACAACAGAGGAGACTGCGGTTTTATGCGAATTCGATACATTATTTCTAGTCGCAGTGTTGTGTACTACAGATTCTTCCGAGGGTGTCGTCATTGTAGCTGCCCTAGAGGCAGTCTTCTGTGTATCCTTCGGAAGACGTCTTTTCGGACCCTTGGACCGCCCCTTGTTCGGATGCGTAAGTTTTTCAGGCTTAGACGAGTCTTTGGAAGTCTCTGGTACGGTATGAGCCCTGGCTATGGTCATCTGAGCGGTTTTCGTGGAGAGTTGTGGGCTGGTTTGAGCACGGATAACAGATGAGAGCGCCGCGCGGAAATCAGGCAATGGGTTGGCGTTTTCAGCACCGGTAGGAAGAGTCGGTTGATTAATTGGAAGCACAGCGGGTGCTCTCTTCACTGGCACCACAGGTTTCAGAGCGCCTACGTTTGACGACGCTTCAATAGGCTTCGAAAGGTCAATGGGCAGTTTTTCATCGGAAAAAGAATTAGTAACAGTTTTTGTCATTTTTTTGGAATCATGGGCTTCATTGCCGGCTTTAAGGGTAGTTGAATAGCCAGGTCAGTAGCCACATCCGTAGGCGGCTTAATAGGATGAACTGAGGGTTTAAGAGGAAGCTTAGCTGGCTTAACAGGTTTAAAGGACAGTTTTATAGGGATAACAACTGGTGCGGGATGTTTATACCCGTTTGTTTCAGTGATGTCGCTTTTGAAAAGGCTTTTAGCTTCGTTCAAGGTAGCGGCCGAATTTACATACTCACCCAGCAAGCTTCTGAGTCCTGTAGGCTTATTTGGCTTTGGTGGAAGTTTCACGCCGTCTACATCTACGCATCCATTTATAGGGTCCTTTCGCACATCTATCACATCGTGTTTCACAAGAAGTTTGATTGGCTTGGGCGGCGGCGACGTCTTATTTGCTCCAATTGCATTAAGACGACTTCTACTGGGCAACACAGGAGGTTCAGGGCTCTTTGGACGTGCTACATAAGTAGGGAGCTCAAGCAGAATGTTTATGCGCTGTCGCTCCACGGAAAGGGCGGCTGGCGCTTGATTATTCGAAGGTCGTAGAGGGAGTGAGGGAGCCTCCGGTTCCGGGGCCTTTGTTCTTTCAGCAAGCCTCTTTGGCTTTGCTGGTAGTTTTGGAGCCAGTTTCTCGATGGAAGTCAACGAACCGGCATTCGAAGAATTGTTCATATTTGACGAGGCCGCTTGTTGTCCATTGGTAACTTCGTTTGTATTTTCCAAGTCGTGCCGTGTTTCACTGGCTGAGACTCGATTTTTACTTGTGTACAACGGTCTCTGTGGTTTGTGATAAGTAGGCTGCACGCCCATGGAACCCCGTGCCTCCAGGAGCTTTATTGTATCTTGAGATTGTTTAGAAAGCCGCAGCAAGAAGGATTCGGTCTTTCTGTCTCCTATCGGCGCGGGCACAGGTGTCTTTAGAGACATTGGAGGTTCAAGGTCACGATAACGAATTGTGGGAAATAAGTGAGAGAAGGCCACAGGAGAAACTCAGGTAAGGAGGCTAATGGAACGTCAACTAGTCATCCAAAGGATATTCTGTAGTAGGGAGTGAATCGAGTCCAGTTCGTAAGAAGAAAGTGGTGATGGTTGGATCCAGGAGTTCTGTGGAGAGTATAACGAGTGACAAGGAGACGAAAGTCATAAAGTTGGGGAGGGTCATCAGAAAAACCTGAAAATTCCAGTATGAATTTGTTTGTTTACAACCCTAAGTATGTGTCTACGTATGCCATTCTTTGCTTCTATTGCAATATCCAACAACACCAGAACTGGACAATCACACCCAACAAAAACAGCCAAAATCATTGAAAATGGATTCAAGAAATGAATTCGAATTATTTGAGAATATTGGTGCACTGAACACTTCCTCGCATCACCTCCACACTGGACGTTCCTACTACTTCAACTCTGGTTGATCCAAGCTACTACACTAGCAAAGACATATATTTTCTTCAACGCTACGATTCAATTGACTACTAGGAGTTAACTCACCGCATACCTGCTCACCGGTGCTTTCACACATACGTATTCACGCATTGTCCTGGTCACATATCCTACATCAGTATGGCCGATATTCTCTTTGTGGCATTCATCAGCAGAGATGCCAAGCCCTTGTACATGCAAATGTTCGATTCGCCTCCCAAACGTCTAGATCAGCCCACTCTGAGGCCTGAAGATGCTGCATCTGAGAGTACGGCCATGCCCAACCAAGAAGCCACTAAGAACCAGCCCAAAAACGAGGCAGGAACGTTTCTCAAGTACAACTTCCTTGCCCACATGGCACTTGATATCTTTTCAGCGCCTGTATCCCTCTCGTCACGCGAAAGTCTGCCGGATGGTGTTATTCTTCTATTTGTACAAGATGACGTCGCCGTTTACGGAATGGAGTCCAATAGCGGGCTTAAAATAGTCGTGGGGACAAATGAAGAGATGGATCCTGGAGCACTGCTGCGGTTGTTCCGGCGTCTCCATCGTGCTTACGTCCGTACGGTGTGCAATCCGTTTTCAGAAGTCTTGAGCGCTCCTGACTGCGAAAACATGCTCCAGACAGATAGCTTTGATGCAAAAATTCGCGGAGCCATCAGTGATCAGTAGGGTAATGTTATCGATTGAGGTTTACCGATGATCGCTGGCTATAGGCGAGATAGTGTAGATTGAGACGAAGGATTACGCGTGCTGCGATACACGAAATTGACTGCTCAAAAAGGGAATATATGCCATTTTAAATCAAAATGGAGGTCGAAGCTTCGTCTTGAAGTTGTACGGCCAGTATGTATTGAAGAGAGTTATCAAAGGATGAGAAGATGGGACAAAGAAGGCGCTACGGCCGGAAGATATAGAAAAGGGATAAGGATTGAAGCAAATGAATCAAAGGGAGAGCCGCCATTTGTTGTCTTAGCGAATATCAATAATCGTCGTGATTATCTTATTGAGGCGGGCATACTCGCTATAATGCTCACTGCCTTCATCCGCTTCCGAATTTGATGAGAAAGCAATTCAAAGGAATTCAATCCTACATTCGCCTCTAATGTAGCGTTCTCTTGGTAATAGTCATTTTACCTGCTGCGATGCCTGTTGAAGAAAAGCCAGAGGAAGTGACAAATTGCAAATTAACTCCGAATGCAGAACAATTGTCCAGCCTTATTAATGAACTAAATTCTGTCGCTAATTTCTATGAGTTGAGAGGAGAGCTTCAGTTGAACTATTGTCGCCGGGCCCTCATGCGTGGGATTGACTAGATAGGGAGCCTAGGTTTAATTCATGGCAAATAGAATTATTAACGGGCTGGGCAGGAATAACACAATCACTAGACTAGTGGTTTTTAAACAAAGAACCAGACGAATTAGACGATGTAGCTACTTATGTAATATAACACTAGTAAGACCTACATAAGTTATTCGAAGAGTTTCACTTTGGCGTAGAAGATTTGACGAGAAGGTAATTCCATTATCGAGGGTCTCATAAATGCCCTGGCAACAAAGAATGTAGCGCGGCCATTAAGTCGTATTGCAGATTGTTTGCTTGTTTTCATCAAGTTGAAAATAATTATGAGCTCCCTTAGTAACCGACCAAGGAGGCCACCAGAGTACACGCCACCGAAATTCTTCGAAATGATCAACCTGATTCTCACAATAGTAATATTAATTGCTTTAATGACCAGCGGGACGTTTGGCTCTAACACTTAAGAGGAACAACCACACAGGTGAGAAAGAGAATCGAGAATGAAGAGAATCAAGAATAAAGAGGACAAACACAAACAATTTTGTAAAGCGGAAACCTCACAATTGATTGGGCGAATTGAGGAGATCTGCAAGCAATAAGAGAGCCAACAGCCACAACTGTAACCACCCTCCACTGATTCGAGCAGAATATCTCAAACAAAAAGGAAAACGAAAAGACGAAACGAATCAAACCCTTCACTCAATTCCTGATCATTTTCAAGACACGTACACCTTCGGCGCCATCCACCCAAGAAAGATGAATTCTATAGAGAACAGCCATAATAGCCATCTGCCGGAATCATCTACATACACTTCCATCGCTTCCCTCGCCGACCCTCATAACTCTTCTCTCCTTCCTGTAGATACAGCGATGACTTAACGTCTAACGGTGACGTCTTCTTTCGTCGCACGACACCACCAAAGGGCATTTTGAAGG
Organism: Australozyma touchengensis; assembly: GCA_030566735.1. Lineage (NCBI taxonomy): Eukaryota > Fungi > Ascomycota > Pichiomycetes > Serinales > Metschnikowiaceae > Australozyma > Australozyma touchengensis. The sequence continues at coordinate 859,893 of JAKUAS010000002.1, read as the reverse complement.
GATCTTGCTGGTGTGCATACAGCGCTTCGACTAATAGAGCAGCAGCACAGCGGAAGCAGCCGCAACAGGGCCACAATCGAGGAACTTTTGAGATAGGCACATCCGGACGGGCACGCAACCCCATGCCCAACCACACTATAAATGCTGCGCTTCTTTTGCTTCTTCGCTGCTGTCTCATCGCATCGCAAGACGCAGCACCCATTACGTCTACCCCCGGTGGACCTGCACACAAGCACAGCGGTGCGTCTCTGCACACCTGTCCGAGGGCACCTAAAAATTTTTCGAACACTGCCCTCCATATAAAAGCCCAGGGCCTTGTCGCCCTCTCTCAGTCTCCTCTCCTCTCCTCTCTTCTCTCTCTTTCCAACATAAGGCATTCCTTGTTGCTGTTCTTTGAACTAGTTGAGCCACGTCCGTGACCAGTATGTATCAGCAGAGTGCGCTATGTTGGGAAGAGTCGTAGACTGTAGTCCCAGCGTGCTTGTAGAAATTAGAGAAAGAAGAGATGAAGGAAGATCAGAAAAGAAAAGAGAAGAAGAAAGAGGACGAAGAGAAAGAAGAAAGTGAAGAAAGAGAAGGATAGAGAAGAAACAGAAGAGAACAGAAAGAACGAACGGAGGTGAACGGTTTCATGCGTTGACACGAACTTGAACTTGAACTGCAATGGATTTCACTGCTTGCAAACGCAATCCATCAATTCTGTGCTCAATTCATTTCTCTTTGCTTGAAATGTCATTTCCGTTTTTCTTTTGCTTTGGTATCGCATCCTCCTTCTCCCCTCGTCATCTCATCTCATCGCATCGCATCTCATCTCAGTTCTCACCTCACTCTTCACCTCCCACCCTTTGCATCATTTATTAACATCGTAGCTTGCAATTCATAACTGATCCCCCCACTCAGTTGCCGAAGCAATTTTTATCTCCACTTTTCGTATTCGTTGCTGAGCTCTTTTGCAAATTACTCGTTCAAAGATGGCTACATTGTCTGCTCCTATCTCTCCCCCCATGGACGCCACCGGCAACACGTTGATGACCTTGGAGACCCACGATGGCCATGCTTTGCAAGGTTACTCGTTCGGTGCCCCCGTGTCCGCTGCCGGTGAGGTGGTGTTCCAGACCGGTATGGTCGGCTACCCCGAGTCCATCACCGACCCTTCGTACGAGGGCCAGATCTTGGTCATCACGTACCCATTGGTGGGTAACTACGGTGTCCCCGACCAAGACTTGAAGTGTGACGTGGTCGACCAATTGCCCAAATACTTCGAGTCGAACCGCATCCACATTGCCGGTTTGGTCGTAGCCCACTACACTGAGGAGTACTCGCACTACTTGGCCAAGTCGTCGTTGGGTCAGTGGTTGCAAAGGGAGGGTATCCCCGCCATCTACGGTGTGGACACCCGTGCGTTGACCAAGAAGTTGAGAACCGAGGGTTCCACTTTGGGACGTCTCGCCATCCAAAAGTCTTCCGTCGACCACGACGCCGCCGTGGGCCAATTGGACTGGAAGCAGTTTTTCGACGTCCCTGAATGGGTCGACCCTAACGTCAAGAACTTGGTCGAGGTTGTTTCTACGAAAGAACCTGTCTTGTACACCCCCAAAACCAACGTTAAAACCGACAAGAACGGCAAGCCCATCCGTATCGTTGCCGTCGATGTAGGTATGAAATACAACCAGATCCGTTGTTTCGTGGCCCGTGGTGTAGAGTTGAAGGTCGTCCCTTGGGACTACGACCTCACCGCCGAAGAATACGACGGTTTATTCATCTCCAACGGTCCCGGTGACCCTCAAATCTTGTCCGCGCTCGTTGGACGTTTGGAGAAGGTTTTGAAGGAGGCCAAAACTCCTGTTTTCGGTATCTGTTTGGGTCACCAGTTATTGGCCCGTGCTACTGGTGCCTCGACTTTGAAATTGAAGTACGGTAACCGTGGTCACAACATCCCTTGTACGTCGACCATCTCTGGCCGGTGTTACATCACCTCTCAGAACCACGGTTTCGCTGTAGACACCACTACCTTGACCCCTGGCTGGAAGGAGTTGTTCGTCAACGCCAACGACAACTCCAACGAGGGTATCTACCACGAGAGCATGCCCTTCTTCTCAGTGCAGTTCCACCCTGAGTCCACTCCTGGTCCTAGAGACACCGAGTTCTTGTTTGACGTGTTCATTGACGCTGTTGTCGACTACAAGAACACGGGTGTATACAAGCAAGTTTCGTTCCCAGGCGGTCTTCTTGCCGAGAACAGAGCTGCACACCCACGCGAGGATGTCAAGAAGGTGCTTGTTTTGGGTTCTGGAGGTTTATCTATTGGTCAGGCCGGTGAGTTTGATTACTCCGGTTCTCAAGCCATCAAGGCCTTGAAGGAAGAAGGCATTTACACGATTTTGATCAACCCCAACATCGCCACGATCCAAACCTCGAAAGGTTTAGCCGACAAGGTGTACTTCTTGCCTGTAAACCCTGAGTTTGTTCGTAAAGTTATCGAGTACGAGCGCCCAGACGGTATCTACTGTACTTTCGGTGGCCAGACCGCTCTTTCTGTCGGTATTGCCTTGAAGGACGAATTCGCCTCCTTGGGCGTTAAAGTTTTGGGTACGCCAATCGAAACTGTCATCACCACCGAGGACCGTGAATTGTTTGCCCAAGCCATGGACGAAATCAACGAAAAGTGCGCCAGATCCGAGGCCTGCTCTACCGTTGACGAGTGTGTGGCTGCCGCCAATGCTATTGGGTACCCATTGATTGTTAGAGCCGCCTATGCTTTGGGAGGTTTGGGTTCTGGTTTCGCCGACAACGAGCAGGAGTTGGTGGCCTTGTGCTCCAAGGCCTTTGCTACCTCTCCACAGGTCTTGGTCGAGAGATCGATGAAGGGCTGGAAAGAGGTTGAATACGAAGTTGTTCGTGACGCTTTCGACAACTGTATCACTGTCTGTAACATGGAGAACTTTGACCCATTGGGTATCCATACCGGAGATTCCATCGTCGTGGCACCTTCCCAAACGTTATCTGATGAAGACTACAACATGTTGAGAACGACCGCCGTGAATGTGATTCGTCACTTGGGTGTTGTTGGTGAATGTAACATCCAGTATGCTTTGAACCCATTCTCTAAGGAATACTGTATTATCGAGGTGAATGCTCGTCTTTCGCGTTCTTCCGCCTTGGCCTCGAAAGCTACCGGTTACCCCTTGGCATACACTGCTGCCAAGTTGGGTTTGAACATCCCCTTGAACGAAATCAAGAACTCTGTGACTAAATCTACGTGCGCATGCTTCGAACCATCGTTGGACTATGTCGTCGTAAAGATTCCACGTTGGGACTTGAAAAAATTCACCCGTGTTTCTTCTCTTTTGTCCTCTTCGATGAAATCCGTCGGTGAAGTTATGTCCATTGGCCGTACCTTTGAGGAAGCTATTCAGAAGGCTATTCGTTCTACTGACTATCACAACTTGGGTTTCAACAAAACCAGTGCTTTGATGTCCATTGATATCGACACAGAGCTTCAAACCCCTTCGGACCAGCGTTTGTTTGCGATCGCTAACGCCTTGACTGACGGCTACTCAGTCGACAAGGTATGGCGCCTCACGAACATCGACAAGTGGTTCTTGAACAAATTGGACGGTTTGGTCAAGTTCGGCAAGTTGATTGCCAGCTACGGTGACAAAGAGAAGCTTCCTGTTTCGATCTTGCGCCAGGCCAAACAGTTGGGCTTTGAGGACAGACAAATCGCCAAGTTCTTGGACTCCAACGAGGTGGCCATCCGTAGATTGCGTAAGGAGGCTGGTGTTGTTCCGTTCGTGAAGCAAATTGATACCGTCGCTGCTGAATTCCCTGCTTTCACCAACTACTTGTATGTCACTTACAACGCTGACTGTTCGGATGTTGACTTCGAGGACCACGGAGTTATTGTTTTGGGATCCGGTGTTTACCGTATCGGATCTTCTGTAGAGTTTGATTGGTGTGCGGTTCGTGCCATCCGTACTTTACGTGAAAACAACATCAAGACCGTTATGATCAACTACAACCCGGAAACCGTGTCTACAGACTACGACGAGGCAGACAGATTGTACTTCGAGACAATCAACTTGGAGCGTGTGCTTGATATCTACGATTTGGAGAACTCTTCTGGAGTTATCATCTCGATGGGTGGACAAACCTCCAATAACATCGCCTTGACTCTTCACCGTCAAAACGTCAAGATCTTGGGTACCAGCCCTGAAATGATTGACTCCGCAGAGAACCGTTATAAGTTCTCGCGTATGTTGGATAAAATCGGCGTTGATCAGCCCGCCTGGAAGGAATTGACCTCCATTGAAGAGGCCGAGGAATTCGCCGAAATGGTCACTTACCCAGTCCTCGTGCGTCCCTCGTACGTCTTGTCTGGTGCTGCCATGAACACCGTCTACTCGAAGGCCGACTTGGCGCTGTACTTGTCTCAAGCTGTTGACGTTTCTCCCGACTACCCTGTCGTTCTTACCAAATATATCGAGAACGCCAAGGAAATCGAGATGGACGCCGTTGCCAAGGACGGTAAGATGATCATGCACGTCGTTTCCGAGCACGTAGAGAACGCTGGTGTTCACTCTGGTGACGCCACTCTTATCGTTCCTCCTCAGGATTTGGACCCAGAAACTGTTCGTCGTATTGTTGAGGCCACCGCCAAGATCGGTAAGGCTTTGGACATTACTGGTCCATACAACATCCAATTTATTGCCAAGGACAACGACATCAAGGTCATTGAATGTAACGTTCGTGCTTCTCGTTCGTTCCCATTCATTTCCAAGGTGGTTGGAACTGACTTGATTGAAATGGCCACCAAGGCCATCATGGACCTCCCCGTGACTCCTTACCCTGGCGAGAAACTTCCTGAGGACTACTGTGCCGTCAAGGTGCCTCAATTCTCTTTCTCGCGTTTGGCAGGTGCCGACCCAATCTTGGGTGTGGAGATGGCTTCCACCGGTGAAGTGGCCACCTTCGGAAAGAACAAGTACGAGGCATACTTGAAGTCTTTGATTTCCACCGGCTTCAAATTACCCCAAAAGAACATCTTGTTCTCGATTGGTTCTTACAAGGAGAAGGTCGAACTTTTACCTTCAATCAAGAAGCTCCACGATATGGGCTACAAGATCTTTGCCACTGCCGGTACTGCCGACTTCATCAAGGAGCACGGTGTCCCCGTACACTACTTGGAGGTTTTGGGTAAGGAAGACGACCAAAAATCCGAGTACTCGTTGACGCAGCACTTGTCGAACCACTTGATCGACTTGTACATCAACTTGCCCTCGTCCAACCGTTTCCGTCGTCCTGCCAACTACATGTCCAAGGGATACGAGTCGCGTCGTTTGGCCGTGGACTACTCGGTGCCTCTCGTGACCAATGTCAAGTGTGCCAAGTTGTTGATTGAGGCACTTTCCAGAAACATCGATTTGCAAGTGTCCAACGCCGACGCCCAGACTTCGCACTCGACTTCGATTATCCCTGGATTGGTAAACATTTCCTCTTTTGTTCCTTCGCTTGACGATTTCGAAAACACCACCAAGCAGGCTTTATCGTCTGGTTTCACCTTCAACTCGTTTTTGCCACAAACTCTTTCCGGATCGTCCGTGCACGACCTCGACACATTGACCGCCGCTGTCGAAGCTGCTGCCGAGGGTGCATACACTGATTTCTCCGTTTACGTTGCTGGATCCGAGACTAACGCTGAAGACTCCGCCGACGCCGCTGAGGCTGCAGGTGCGCTCTTCTTGCCGTTCAACGAGTTCGCCAACTCAAAGGTTTCCTCAATTTCCGCACACTTTGCCTCATGGCCCACCGGAAAGCCCATTGTCACCGACGCCCGTGCCACTGATTTGGCTTCCGTGTTGTTGTTGGCTTCCTTGCATGGCCGTTCAATTCATATCACTGGCGTGTCTTCCGAAGACGACTTGGAGTTGATTAAGATGGCCAAGGCTAAGGACCTTCAGGTAACATGCGACGTTGCTGTATTTTCTCTCTTCTTGTCGCAACAACAGTTCCCTAACTTTTCTTTCTTGCCTACACAAAAGGACCAGGATGCGCTCTGGGCAGGGCTCGAACATATCGACTGTTTTTCTGTTGGTGTTGTTCCATTTTTGGTTGCCAAGGGACTTGGGTATGACATCGTACCTGGTTTCGGAATCAAGGAGACCTTGCCCTTGTTATGTTCCGCCGTCAAGGCCGGCCGCCTTACGCTTGCCGACGTTGTCGCTCGTTTCCACACCAACCCAGTACGTATCTTTTCTCTTCCTAAACAAAATGCTTTCGTGGACTTGGATCTTGACCGTGTTTTCATCGGTGACGACTTCACCGCCGCTCTTTTCAAGGACTTGTCCTTGACTGGATTCATCGAGCGTGTGTCGCACCAGGGCGAGACCGTTTGCTTGGATGGTGCTGTATTGGCCGCTCAAGCTTCTGGTCAAAACGGTGTTCAAGCACGCGACCGTTTCGGCCTGATTTCCGGCGTTCCACCTTCTCCTATGATGGGTCACAAGAAGCGTGTGTCGTTCAACGACGGCGCACGCAGACCCTCTTTCGCCAAGGAGAGGGATGTTTCCGAACACACCGACTTGGAGAAGTTGGGTGCCGAATTGGTATCTCAACCTCCAGCTGGCCATTTGTCCGAGGCCAATGCCTTGGTCAACTACATTCGCCAGAACAACACTTTCTTGCGTACCAGCGTCTTGTCGGTTAAGACTTTCACTCGTCTGGACTTACGTTCGTTGTTTACCGTAGCTCAAGAGATGCGTTTGGCTGTTGAGCGTCAAGGTGTTTTGGACATCTTGCGCGGCCGTGTTCTCGCCACAATGTTCTACGAGCCTTCTACCCGTACTTCCTCTTCGTTTGATGCCGCCATGCAAAGATTGGGTGGCCGTGTTGTTGCTGTAGCTGCACACTCATCCTCGGTCAAGAAGGGCGAAACTTTACAGGACACTATCCGTACTTTGGCCTGCTACTCAGACGCCATTGTATTGAGACACCCTTCGGAAGAGTCCGCCGAAATTGCCGCCAAATACTCGCCAGTGCCTATCATTAATGGAGGTAACGGTTCTAAGGAACACCCAACACAAGCCTTGCTCGACTTGTTCACGATCCGTGAGGAGTTGGGTACCGTCAACGGTATCACCGTCACGTTCATGGGTGACTTGAAGTACGGCAGACCTGTCCACTCCTTGTTGTACTTGTTGCGTCACTACCATGTCCGCGTGCAATTGGTTTCTCCTAAAGAGTTGCGCTTGCCAGCCTCACTCAAAGAGATGCTCATCGAATACAACATGCTTGTTTGTGAAGTTGAGGAGTTAACTCCAGACTTGATTGCCAAGTCCGACGTGTTGTACTGTACTAGAGTCCAAGAAGAACGTTTCGAAAACAAGGACGAGTACCACAGATTGAAGGACACGTACATTGTCGACAACAAGATCTTGTCGCACGCCAAACAACACATGTGTGTCATGCACCCCTTGCCTAGAACATCTGAGATCAAGGAGGAGGTGGACTTCGACCAAAGAGCCGCCTACTTCAGACAGATGAGATACGGCTTGTACGTGAGAATGGCGTTGTTGTCGATGGTCCTTGGCGTGGATTTCTAGGCCAACGGACGCTTTTTGCGGTAATCACGGTGTATCGTTTGGGGGAATGATCACCGCTGCCACCGTTGTTTGCATCCAGAATATTCGGTATTCTAAGAGTATATAGATAATGTTTTTTAATAAGCGAAATGTAGAGTTTAGGATAAATAGCTTGGTTTGAACGGGTTAAGGAGAGCGATTGAATGTTAGACCGGGCAAGCATTAGTGATTCAAGACAATACGGCCAGGAGCTGACAATTCGTGACGTCGTATATAGTTCTTCAGAAATCAAAGATAAGCAAACTTTATCTGGAGCTTGTTTTCCATCTAGATCTTTAAATTGCTGCTTCACTTCTGGTGCCTACGAGGGAGTAACAAGAATCAAGCAGCTTGCCATCGCATTTCACTACTACCAGGACCCTGATTCACTGAATTAAGTAATGGTAGTCTCCTTGGGTGATTCTTTACCTCCAATTATGGCTTCCCTGTGCAGCGCCCTGTTGCTGTTTGCCATGGCAACCAGACAAGAGAAGTCTATTGAAATGGAGGTGCCTGGCTCCAAACTTGTAAAAACGCTTCAGAGCCCCTTGAAAACAATTACCTGATACCACCACAGATGGGTCAGGTAGTTAGTTAGAGAGAGTTTCGTGGCCCCCTTCTGACCAAATCCAGACCTAGCCAGATTCGAACAATACCGGTATTTCCTCGGTCGCCAAAGAGCCAGAGAATTGAAGAATGCAAGTGTCCAATATGACTCTTGATTTCTTACTTTTGGGTGAATTCAGACCCTGTAGTCGGCTTGTTCATTCGTGCCTCTGGCAAGATCAAACTTCATATCCATTGCGATACTCGTGAGGTTAAAATCCATCTGAGTCACTAAGATAATGAAATGCTAGAGGAGATCGTTAGTTCTATTGCTATATCTTCAATCCAGGTTGTGGTTATGAAATGAACTTACTAGTATGTCTCTGCGTTGGCTGAATGAGCACTTAGGTTCACCCGAGGTTCTACAAGCTCACATTATTCTACTAGGCCAGTGGCAATACGCTAAATCTTGTACAATGCTTATCAATAGTTTCAGTTCTAAGTGTGCGGACAGTTGGGAAAATTTGTCTAAGTGGCCCTAATTGTACGACAGTAAGTTTACACCAACCAACTATATAAGAACAAAGCAAATTCAGTCTCGACAAGATGCAAAAAAAGGTAAAACAAGTCAGGAATTGAAGAGAGACTCAAGCGCCGTGGAGACGTTCGAGTTAATGGAGATAAACTAGGGAATCCTGCCATGAAATAGGTCTTTCATTCCTTTCTTGAAAACCTTCCATGCAATCACCAATGGAGCTATTCCGGAATTCAGATACAAGACTAAAGAGAAAGTCAGGATATTAATTATAATTTTTATTCGAAATTGGTATTAACCAACCCCATTATGTTATGACTATCTTACTGGGCATGTTGGTTTTCAATCGCACCATGCAAATATAACGGCCTCGCCAATTCTTTGCTAGAAGTCGTTCTGATTAAGGAATGTTCCAAAACTTAGTTTCCATATCCTTACACCGGGTAAGACTCGCGGTTATGGAACGAAGGAGACTTGCGAGTCACGTACTTCACACTTAGTCGTTCTTAAAATACAAGTTGTTATCACTGCTTCGCTCGGCCTTATCCCCGCGCCGCTGTCCGTGCCTGTCGTCTACGTTATTTGAATGAAGCAACGCTTGTGCTATAGCTATCTCATCGCCGCCCGAATCGACGTTATGATCGTAAGCAGACACATCTGGATCAACAGGGACATTGTCACGGGAGGAATCTCGGCTTTTGGACAGGTATTTGTTCGAGTAAGAGTTCAGAAACTGATTCAGGTAGTACAGGTGTCCCTGCTGGTTTCCAACAGCGTTTGCAATAGCTGCGGCGGCAACGGGGGCGTAACTCTGCAGATTCTGGTATGCGAGCTGTCGCAGTGGGGTCTGGTCATGTCTCATGTTGCCATCCGTTCTCTGGCCCCTGTTTTTGACGTTTTCGACGGCGGCCATCAAGCCCTCGTCCAAATTGAGATCATGCAGTAGAAGGCCTTCAGGGTCTCTATTGGACATATGATGCAATGAAGAAATCGAGTCCACGTCTTCAGGATCTCGGCGGTAGGGGCCGCGGATATCGTGCATCTCCTTGCGATGCATATCCGAGAGCGCAATGTGTTTCTTTGCAGGCGTCGAGCGTTTCATGACGGGTTCATCCTTCAATGATTCCCTACAGGTTATGCAGTTTTTAATGGCAGCTGCAACCGTATCTTTGATACGGGTCCAGTGGTACTTTTCTGCCACTGCCGAGGTAGTTTTGTTAATACCTCCATGATTCGAAAGATGGATCTCCGTGCAAATCTGTAATTGCTGGACCGGATCCGAGACAACTTCCTTATCACGCAACATCAACTTGCCCTTTTCCAAACGGTAATGGGATGCGGACGAGCGGAGACGAGACTTTTCCTGGCGGTCGGCCATGGCAGGATACTTACCAGTTTCGAGATATAGCTTGATCTTGTCGAAACGGTAAGCACCCAATGACGAGTCTGAGAGTGCCACAAGTTCTCGCCCGTAAATAATCGCATCCACAGCAGTCTCGTGGCCCTTCAAAATACCGGCAGATTTGACGCGACCAATGCGCTTGAAGTTGAGCGACTCCCAGATCCTACGAGCGGCCACGTTGGTCTCAAATACCAAATTGAAAACACAATACGTGTATCCGAGTCGTGGGGCCCACTGCAAGAAACAGTCCGTCAACGTCCGCCCAATTCCCTTTCCTCTAATACCGGCGTTTACCAAGAACCCCGCCGTACACACGTGCGACGCTCTACCGGGATAATTTGGTTTGATGAAAAACGTACCCAAGCACTCCTTTTCCCACTGCTTCGGGCTCTCCAATGTGGGCAGGTCGCCCAAGACCATCACTCCAGCGAACGCACCAAACCAATAGTTCAGAAACGCCTCGACGTGCAACGCGTCAAAAAACGAAAAGGTGTCGCCGCGCTCAATCTCAATGTTGAATTCGTCGCAGAGAAACGCCAATAGTCCGGCTGGGAGGTCGCTTGGACCCTGGATCGGGTAGATGGTGGCGGTTGTTTCTCCGTCCTTCAACAAAACCGAGTAGCGCTCGATGCTGGACATGGGATTATAATCTAGTTGTGGCCGGTAGTGCGCCGGCTGCAATACGTCGTCGAATTCGGGCATGGTGGGCGAGTTGGTGGTGGGTTTGTGTGGAATTTGCAGCCACTGGTAGATTTTGTACTGTTGTGTATTTTGTGAACCTGACACTTGGGTGCGTGATGGGGTGGTGCATACAAGTGGCCCAAATACGAACGGTCGAGATAAGGAAAGGAGGCCAAGGCGGAGCGATTTCCAAATTTTGAGGCTGAGTTTGGTTTGAATGGGCGCTGAATTTGGAATTGTCTATTGAGTGGCCGATGGTTATGAGCGTAGTGCTTGTATTCTGGTGTCAGCACGCGCGGGCAGCTAACCACGGCTGCAAATGGTAGAATGTCGTAGTCTAAGTTGATACATCTATACCTAAAATATTTCAGAACACGCATCATGGTCCTCTTTCTCTGCAGACTCTTGTGCTTTTATCCTCTATGCTGCAAATCCTTTCCGTAAATGTATGCACCTACCAACTTGGATTGACCCCGAAGAACACCCACATTTTTGACATAACCTATCCGCTCGAACCCCAAAGAGTCCCAGATCTTCCAACTAGCAACGTTGGTTTCGTACACCAAGTTGAACACCGAGTACGCATACCCTAAGCGAGGCGCGTACTCCAAATACTTGATGCCCATCTCCTTACCCAAACCGAGGCCCCTTTTGAGATGATTGACAACGAACCCGCCGTTACACACGTGCGAGCTTCTGCCTACATAGTTGGGCTTGACGTAGAAATAACCGAGGAACCGCTCGTGCCAGAATTCTTCCGAGCGATCGTCCCAGTCTGGGCTATATTCTCCCTCAACTAACATGGCGGAAAACCCTTCAAAGAGGTACTTAAGGAAGTCTTCGTACCCAAAAGGGTTGAGGAAAGGATAGGTATTGCCCTCTTCTACAACATAGTTAAATTCCTGGAAGGCGTTTTTGAGCAATTGGCTGGGGAAGTCGGAGGGACAATGGCCAGTGAGGAGAGAAACTGTTTGGCCTGTTTTTGACAAAGTAAACACCTCTTTTCCGACAATATGCGGAGTGTTTGTGAAGGTCCTATCGGCAAAGGGGAGAGCAGAATAGAATTGATAATCGAAGGTCATGAAGAGAAGAAGTTGAGGCGTAGATGAAGTTGGAGCGTCGATCGGTAGAGGATAAGAGGTGATGAGTTAGGAAAATATAGGTGGGCGACAAAACAAAAGACAAAAATGGGGAAAAGAGAGCCAGGTACATGTTGAACAGAATTTGATTTTGAAATGGTTTTGGATTTACGTATTAGTGGGGAGTTTCAGTTTCTGCAAATCGAGGCAAGTGTAACCAAAGGAGACCAAAAACCAAGCCATGAAACGAGAATGGGAACGTCAAATTGAGGTATATGGAAGGAGCTTCAAATCTTCTTTTCTAGGAACGAATCCGGATGGCTGGCGTTCCAGACACAACAATACCGATACTAGAAGCACTTACACGCAATCAATAAAATAATGAAGATGCAAAAAAGAAATTCAAAAAATTATATATATATCCCTGGCTCTTCTCTTGCACGTTATCACCCTTCGTAATAATCAGTGCCCATGTCTTATCCCATTACAGATCTGGGGTAATCTGCAGTTACTACTATCCTACTTCACCACAATGGACGACTACAGCCGAAACGGTAACAAAAGTATGTTAAAAACAAAAGGACGTACTCATTCATGAGTACTGGGCACGCCATCTCTCAATTCTGACCGGAACACCGGATCTTCGCAGCTCATCTCTGACCAGCACTTACTAACTTCAGCTAACAAACGAGACAAAAGACGGCACCATGTGGCCACCAAACTCAGCAAGCTCGAATCCACGTTCGCCGAAGACCGCAACAACTTCTACCGCGCCATCCTCATTCACTTGCAGACGACGTTGGCGTCGATCCAGCTGGGTGTCAACGAAGACTTCTGCGCTCGCCGGGCCGAGCAAGAAGAGGTTCGTGACTACGAGTTGACCCGACTCCGGCTCTGGGAGGAGTACCAGGTGAAACGTGTCGAGGACGAGTACAAAAAAGATATGGCGGCCACCAAGGAAAACTACGATATGCTCATTCGACTTCTCAAGGAAAAGTTCTACGATAAGCTACAGAAACAGGTCAAGCAGCTCAAGGAAGATAAGCTCCTTCTCAACTTGGTAAATGCCAGCCTGTGGAGCCTGAACGGATCTCAGTATTCCACCGCGTCGGCGCTTGCAGCTGCCGCTTCTGCCCCATCGCTTAGCTTCAATGACCGTCGGTCTCTCCGAAAGCGTGAACTCCACTCCCGGTTCCTTCCTGGCGAAGCAGACGATTTATCGGACAATAACCTGAACTCTGGCGCGGGGCGCAGCAGTGCCAGCGGGTACGTGTCGGCGTCCGGTAAGCGCCGAAGACACTACTCTACACGCTACCTGTCTAACGATGAACTCTCTTCGGGTGTTACAAGCGCGGGCAACAGCAATCACGGCGGCGAGAAGCTGCATCATTTAATGGGTAACGGGACCGATAGCAACCTTAGCGATAAGGACTACGATACGTTGAACCACTTGATTTCCAATAAGGAGGATGGGGGAGTCTCGGGGATTTTCGCAAGCCGAGGCAAGACGAGCTCGCGCTCTTCCACGCGACAGAAACAATTTGTAGGCGTCCAGGGCCTTAAACCTGAAGAGTTGAACGACGACTTGACGCTTCTTCGGAACGCAGTAGGCATCAAGAAGAGCTAGTCGAAGGACTATGAGGAATGGCTGGCGAGGCTATTTTGACATATGCTAAGACGCTGCGTCCAGAAAGTGTCTTGGTGTCATAAGTTTGGATAGTTATTGGATGTTATTGGATAGTTATTGTATCGGTTAGTCTGAGTTAGCCCAATAGAGAACGAGATTACTGTAAGCAAGAACAAAAAAAAAAAGAAATAAAACAAAGAAGTATCGCAACAGCGAAAAAAATCATAAACATCTCGTTTCATGCGCTTCACATTACTTGTTCTACCCAAGACCGGTTAACCATCGTCACCCCTTATCCTTTTTTAAGCGAAAGCCTTATCTCGATTTGACTACTCGCAATAACCCCAAGCCACTAACCCCTCTTTCAACGACAAAAAAAAAACATATAAATAGGCGTCGATTTCCTCCTCGAACTTTCTCCTTTTCACCCCATTTATCCCGGTCTGCGTCGATTTTCTGCCCTTTGTGGCCCCGCGTTCTTCGCATCGCAGATTACTCCCCTTTAAAAGTTCCAGGACACTGCATCCTTTCCCCTGCGTCCACTTTTTATACATAAATGAGACCAGTGCTGCCGGCGTACGAGCGACCTTCGTCGCCGCTGTGGCCGCTGTTCAGCCAGATGCGTCTCCGCGTGGCTCACCAGGTGTCCAGGGTCAGGTCCAGCCGCCGGTTCTCGTTTGCAATCCTACGAAGAGTCCTCTGTATCTTGGTGGCGGTGCTCATAACCGTCGTTGTGACCGTGATGGTTGTCAAATATCAAATCAACGAGCGAAAAGCAGCCGCCGATTTGCCAGATTACGACACCGAGGAGAACATTCCCTTGAGCAGAAAGAACTTGGCCTCAAAGTACGATTTCCCATTCGAGGTTGGCTGTAGAGAGATCGATACGCTGGGCGCCCGTGCCAACGCGGCGTTTGTGATGTTGGCGCGTAACTCGGAGCTTGAAGATGTGGTGAGCTCCATGCGGTCGATGGAGCGACACTTCAACCAGTGGTTCCAGTACCCGTGGGTTTTCTTGAACGACGAGGCCTTCAGCGCCGAATTCATGGCCGAGGTACGTAAGCACACAAAGGCCGAGGTCGAGTTTGGCACTGTACCGCAAGAACACTGGGATTTCCCGGCGGACGTCGATCGCGACGAACTCCACGAGTTCATCCAGGGCCAGGGCGACCGTGAGGTCATGTATGGAAACTTGGAGTCGTACCACAAGATGTGCCGGTTCTACTCTGGCCATTTCTATGACCATCCGCTCGTTCGGAAGCGGACGTGGTACTGGCGCGTGGAACCAGACGTGCAGTTTTTCTGCGACCTTACGTACGACCCGTTTATAGAGATGGAGAAGCACAACAAGAAATACGGTTTCAACGTTATTTTGGAGGAGCTCTACTACACGGTCCCGTCGCTCTTTTTGGAGACCAAGTCCTTCATCAATTATAACAACATACGAGTGAAATCCGCTTGGGACATTATGGTGAAAAAGTACCAGACACTCCGGGACAAGACAGACTTTAGCTATTTCACGTGGCGCCTGTTTGACGACCTACGGGAACAGGTCGAACGTAGTCTTAATCTCAATCGGTTCCTTAAGAAGAAAAACAAGACAAACAAGGATCTTGAGCAAGTCATGCAGTTCAAGAACTTGCGTAATGTATTTGAAGATTCGTACAAAATGCCCTGGTTGTTGCTTGACAAAATAGAAGACGAAGAATACAATTTGTGTCACTTCTGGTCAAACTTCGAGATTGCGCGCACAGACTTGTTTCTTTCAGAAACGTACCAGATGTACTTCAAGCATTTGGAAAAAGTTGGCGGGTTTTATAAGGAGCGCTGGGGTGATGCCCCAGTACATTCATTGGCGGTGGCTATGATGCTCCTGCGAGAAGAACTCCATTATTTCCGAGACATTGGCTACAAGCACTCGACATTGGGCCACTGTCCCAACAACGCACCTGGAAAACAACTCCCATATGTGGGCAACGGCTACGACGAATTCGAGCCGCAACCTTGGTTCAAGACCTTTTCTTCCAGAGCCCACGATTCCCCCATGAAAAACGGCGTGGGTTGTAGATGCGAGTGCCCGCGCAACTTCGAGAACTTAGAGGACACGGCGCCAATGTGTATTAAGCGGTATTCAGAAGTTCTCTCTGATGATTACAGGGCCTTCCGTCCGATCGACATGAACTCGCTCCAGGCAGAGGTCGAAAAAGACATTGATCAGCACTTGGCGTCGGGCGGCACGTTGGGCGACGGCGGAAAGATTAAGAAGTCTGCCAGCAAAAGCAACAGCGTGAAGAGGCAATGAGGCGGTGCATGCCTTCGTTGAACATTCCTTTCTCATTAATAGATTTAGCAAGAACATACCAAAATAAAGGTGTGGTTGAAAGAAACGAGTCTACGAAAATATCTAAAAGGCCGACATTTGGTTAGATATGAGCTATATAAACGACAGCTGCATTGAAGTAGAACACTATTTGCACCGAGTACAGGAGAAGTCAGACCCATTCCAGACTTACACCTACGTTCCATCAAAGTCAAGTCACTCTTGTTCAACATCAACAACTCGTCTTTAGTTCACATTCTACTAACAGCTCTCTACAACAATTATTTTCTGATGATATATCTAATATACACTGCATAAGCACTAGTAATACATGGCGATAAACACTGTTTAACCACCGAAACCGTACAAGGTTCTACCTTGTCTCTTCAAAGCGTAGACAACGTCCAAAGAAGTGACGGTCTTTCTCTTGGCGTGCTCGGTGTAAGTGACAGCGTCTCTGATGACGTTCTCCAAGAAAACCTTCAAAACGTTTCTGACTTCCTCGTAGATCAAAGCAGAGATACGCTTGACACCACCTCTTCTGGCCAATCTTCTGATAGCTGGCTTTGTGATACCTTGAATGTTGTCTCTCAAGATTTTTCTGTGACGCTTAGCGCCACCCTTTCCAAGACCTTTTCCACCTTTTCCTCTACCGGACATTGTTAGTTAATAATATTTGTATGATAAGAAGGGAGACAAGAAGGGCGGCAAGGGCTATATATATACTGGCTGCAAAATGACTGTAGACACGAAAATGGTAGGCCAAGCGGGCCTGCAGGGAGAAAGTTGTTGTTTCGCCAGTGAGCGACGCGTGTATATACCGGCTTCGACGATTCCAGTCGCTTTTCCTAGGGCCCAAAAGCTAGCGATTCGGGCCATAATTGGTGGGAGCGCTGTGGGTGGTGCTGACGTTTACAGGGGGTGGTGCGGAATCGTGGGACTGGCTGCAACCGTTGCGAAGCGCTGCATATAGGAGCCATATGCGAGAGTTGGTGCTTATATACCCGATATTACGGCATATACGCCCTTCATGCCGTATTCGCGTACGTAAATGGCAATAATATTGTTCCTGCAGGAAGCCGCCAGGCCCATAATGTACATTGAATACCGTGCCAAAAGACGAGCTTTTCCTGGAGCGAAAAGCGTCGCCGTTATGGACCCGGTACTGCAGAAAGAGACAGTTCTGAGATGTGCGCACTGAGTGTCGCTCATTTACGCAAACAGTGGCCGTGCAGAAGCGGCTATATGGGGGAAAACGCAAAGAGACACCACCGAAAAGCGTGTCTTTTCACTACAGTGTACGATCGACCTGCTGCCACTCCTGCATAACCCGCTTGTGCTTTTGTTGGTGTTTCTTGCGAATTTGCACCCTTATATAAGACGTTCGCACCCACCCTTAGTTTTGTATTATCTATACCAAACACAATGGCTAGAACCAAGCAAACCGCAAGAAAGTCTACTGGTGGTAAGGCACCAAGAAAGCAATTGGCCTCCAAGGCCGCCAGAAAGTCCGCCCCATCTACTGGTGGTGTCAAGAAGCCTCACAGATATAAGCCAGGTACCGTTGCCTTGAGAGAAATCAGAAGATTCCAAAAGTCCACTGAGCTTTTGATCAGAAAGTTGCCCTTCCAGAGATTGGTCAGAGAAATCGCCCAGGACTTCAAGACCGACTTGAGATTCCAGTCCTCTGCCATCGGTGCTTTGCAAGAATCCGTTGAGGCTTACTTGGTCTCCTTGTTCGAGGACACCAACTTGTGTGCTATCCACGCCAAGAGAGTCACCATCCAGAAGAAGGACATCCAATTGGCTAGAAGATTGAGAGGCGAGAGATCCTAGATGGTTTCTTTTGTTTCTATGTAAATTAGTGTACAATACACGATCAGGTATATCGAAATAGCAGAGTAGGAGTTTTAAAGAGATGGTTGTCTTGATGTAGGTGGTTCGGTTTGGTCGTATTGCCCAGACAGCTGTTTTTGCTATGTAGTCTGTAAGATGGCTGAGGATGGTGCGCAAACCGGTCTCGTCAAAGGTGATTTCGAGTTGCCGAGTATTCTGTTTCACATGTAGTCATGTTTGCAGCCGTTCATGTCTTAGAGTCCCTTGGGTCCTCTTTAATGCAGATATGAAAAGAGACTTCTAGCTTACAGATCCAGTCGACGAAGCAAAGACTCGAAAACTTTATAGTGCACTTGGCGTTGTCTTTATATACCTCAAAGACAAAGAGTGGAATGCTTCATGGTCCATTAGCGCCGAAGCCAAGGACACACGCAAAAAGGCGGACCAAGGGAAAAGGAGCTTTGAGAGCCGTAGGATTCTAAAAGCTGAAACTGACCGTTGTTCAATAACGGGCTAGGCTGCTTACTGAACGGTCTCTAATGTGCGTTCAAGCTTAGAGCAACAAATAGACTCGAACACAAGCCTATGACGTTTGGTGATAAAAAGAATGTGCAACAAAAAGTAAGTTTGTATTCTATGGGGGATAACATTTGCAATAAAGCCACATTGAGACCAGAGACTATGTACGGACAGAGTGTTGTTTTGTCTCTCGTAAGATTACCTATGGTGTATTCAAGGCCGCTGAAGGTGTTTACATCACCACCAAGCATGCGTTCAAGAACATGTCTTTCCAGAAATTGACCCCTATCCAGCAGTGCTCCTTCTAATAAGACTATCACTATTCAATCAAGCTGAACACGCCTACAATAAGAAAGAAGTAATTCATACCCCTAGCAAGACATTAATGGAACCTCCTAAGCATCTGGATGGTCAGAGACAATGCGTGGCTCGCATCTTTTGGTAAACACCTTCAATCAAGTACAACAAAGCCTGTTACCCAACACTTCTGTCAATATTGTAGTAGCAGAGACCTAGGGCCCAATAGAGTGATTTCCTTTAAGTTCTCTTTCGTAAGGCATTGCGTGAATCAGGCACCCCCAGCACCACAATCAGCCATTCTCCCCAAAATTCAACCCTACAGAATGTCTAATCAAAGCCTCGCATAGAAGTCTCCGTTTTTCCATTAATTATCAGGAAAGGACCATACTGGTGCCTTCCTCTTTAGGATAAGGGTGCGGTACGGGTGTTCTGAAATCCGGGGTCAAGCAGGGCTAGCAACTACAAATTGTCACAGATTATCCTAAAACACATCCTCGATTACCACCCACAGACTCAAAATAGTAAACATTCGCCATGTCCGATACCATCTCTTCTGTCAAAAAATACACAGCAGTTGCTGGAGAGTCGCCCCTTCCGGCCTGGGTCTTTGCTACTGGCCTTGCACATACTGCTTACTCGATTCCTTGGAAAATGGCCCAGACAGAGGGCTCCTCGGGCGGCTCGTACCTGTTTCACAAATCCGCCGTCTTTCAGAAACCGTCACGTAATATGTGCTTGTTGTTTGCTGCCACGCATGCTCTCGGCGGCTATATGGTCTATGACGGAGACGAGACGAATGGGGCTGGCTTCACATTTGCGTGGTCCACATTGTACTTGATTGTAAACGGAAGAGCGTCGCTCCGTAGTCTTGTGTCGGGCCGAGTCACGCCTATGTCGTTGAGCTTGCTTGCATTGGGTAACGCGGGGATATACGGGAAAGCATTTTTCTGGCCATAAGACTGCTGAAAGGAAGGATCCAATCTTAAAAAAGAGGCTTTATGAAAGTGCAAGCGCAAGTGCGACGATTTGCCGTGATGACAGCAATTTGGTAATGCGGCGGCACACGATTTGATTCGAACACTGGTTAATCATATATAGTACACCCGTGATTGGTAACAAGTTGGTTGAAAAACCCTTCCGACTATTCTTATTTGCGTAAAGTCTTGTAGTTGTTAATGATAGGGGATAGTATTATGTGCTTCTGGACCGCCTGGGCATACCAATTTACAATTAACTACAAGAAGTAACTTGTTCTCCAATCATAATGTTCATTCGTTTATGCCCCGTTCACCGCGATTAGTGCCACGGTAGCGGTAGGTAGTTGTGCTCGTTGGCGTACCGTAGTATATCCGTTTGATCGTAGAGCTCTATGAATTGCTGGTCCATAGACCGTTCCTTGGGCGCGGCAAATTTGCGGTACTCGTCAAAAATGATGGTAAGCGACCACCCCTGGAGCCTACGCAAGGCGCCCACCAAGCAGCCAGTCCGATGTTTCCCTCGGTTACAATGAATAAGTATCGGGTGGTTTTCAGGGTTGAGAAGAATCTTCATCGCTTCCGTGACAAGGTCCGCGCTGATCTTGACAAAAGGCTCCTTGTTTCCCGCCATGCCAAGCTGGAAAAGCCGGATGCCCTCTTGTTCAAAGAACTCCTCATGGCTCTGGGGATACTCCTCGGGAATGAGGCAGAGAACCGATCGGAGTCGAAGCTTTTGAAGGAACGGGAAGTTCTGCGCCTGCGGGAACGAAGACCGGTAGATGTTATTGATCACTGGAGCGAAGTTCTCGGGCGGAGTTAGTGGCAGAGTCTGCAACGTCGCTTGCAGGGCCTTAAACTCGGCATTAAGCCGAGCTGCGGCCTCTTTGTCGAACTTGTCGTCTACGTCCTCCTCGTATGTCATCTCGTCTTCTTCGGTGGTGGTGCCGGCACCCTCCTCGGTCTTGAGGTACCCCAATCTCGTCTGGAGCTTCCGCGCCACTTGAAGCTCTGGTTCCAGAAGCATATGGCAGTCGCTATTGAGAGCCTGGTGAGGCTCCTGGTTTGGCAACTGTAGGCGAGGGTCCATCAACGGCTGGACAAGTGCTACACCATTGGCTGTTGAAGCATGGTGTTGGGCCGGCAAGCACGGGCCGTCCTCGGCCAAGTCCTCGTCCATCTGGAACGGGCTTTCGACATACTCGGTCATGTATATGGCTGAGGTTTAGGGATCAGGGATCGGGATGTGTGGATTGATTTGACACTAGGCTATGGTGTAGAGATTAATTAAGGGAGTATGTGCACACTAAGAAAACAGGAGAGAGAAATGGCAACGAAGGAAGAAAAAAAGATAATACAAGTGGGGCTCAGATGAGAATTACTTGGACAATTTCTATGGGCTTTTTCAACCAAAAATTTCCTCTTTCGTCCTCTGAAATGAGGCATCTTACAATCTACAGATAATGGGTTGCGCTCAGAAAAAATGGTCGAATAGGTATTGCAGTTACTAAAGTATTTCAAATCGAATAGAGAATAATGTTTGAATGTTTCGTTTTGACCTGGCTCAGGTCTGGGGTGGTACAGCTTAAGCATGTATTGACAGCAGAAGGTGGCAGCAAACAGTACCTGAGCTGAAATATTGGCAGGATTCTGAGCCAAATTGTCTTTTTCGAAAACTCTTAGGCCAACAAGATGATCATCAAATCGTTTTCAGAACTGAGTACTCGCCCGCTGAACAAACGTTGCCTAACATTCAAACGAAACCAAGAACCAACGGCGAACAACTGATTTGGAATGCCTCAATGTCTCAAAATCAAATCGGACACAAAAATTAACTAAAAAATCTATGCTTTAGGCGCCGTAAAGCACAATCATCGAAGAAGTCTCAAATTCAGTCTTCAAGTGGACCGAATCCTCAGCTCCATTTCTATCTCCTGGAGGATTCGACCGATCGTCGTGTCATCGCCATCTGAGGCGCCGGACTTGTCCATATACTCTTTAGAATGGCCAGCCATTTCCTTTGCGCTTGCCCTACTCCGGAACGAGAACGCCAACGTCTCGTTGGATTCTCTACTTGGAACTCTGCTGAAAACGCTGTTGTTACACGAGTTGGGCGTTGACGTATTGTTGGCGGTCGACGCCCATAAAGAACTGAACGGCAAGTTGCACACAATCACAATCACACTCAAGTTGACAAACACAGGCGAACTCTCCGACAGGCAGTAGTTGTAGATAACCATCGCCGATGGGATAATACAAGTCTGTAATGTCATAATCAACAAAATGTGGAGAGCATTAAACTGCTTGAGACCCAAAACCCTTCGGGTCCGGATGGCCATGATGAGTTTGCCAACGAGAAGAATGCTCAAGACGTTTATCGAAGTGCAGAATAAAAGAAAGGGCAAGTTGTTTCGCCAGTGGGTTGCCTTGGGGATCGCCATGAAGTCGTCCCAAGTGTCCCTAAGATTAAACACCGTTTCAATCACGTACATGATAAACACACAGAGCGCAAGCGCCGAGGAAAACGCAAGCATTGCATAGAAATAGAGCCTATTTTTGCACGACTTGAACATGACGTACACTTGGAATACAAAGAGACATTCGATGGCGGCAATGAGGAGCACGTAGATGACGCTGACGGCGATGGTAACACTAAAGTCCGACTGGAAATTCTCAGAGGCTCCCGTGAACGCATAGGTCACCGACGACATCAGCGACGTCAAGAACACCATGAACAATACACAGCGGACCACCAAAAACGCCAAACAAATCTGGTTTAAAACGAACACGGGAGTTTTCCGGTTGGTAATACTGAACCACGATACGAACGCAAGAATAACGCCGCAGCCAATGCCGATTCCTTGGATCAAACACTTTTGGGCCCGGGTATTGACGAACTGGTCCAAGGCTGCAAAAGTCACAGAGAGCGGTGTGCCGTCAACCGTATAATTGAGGCGAATGTCAGAGAAAAGCGTAGGATCCATGTTCTGAGAAAGAGCGGTAGTACCTCACAAGTGAGCGGGGCGAGGCGGGCCTCATTTATGGCTGAGGTGGATGTGCAACCTGTGTTTCACATTTCCAAATCGGGACGCACAAGAGGAAATCAAGTGTATCGACGTTTGAGGCTGGCATATAAGCCAAGGGAACATACTGGGCCAATCTGATGGGTATGTCCAAAAGAGGTGTAATTAGACTCTTGGCAGTTGTCCAGGAGCTTAGGAAATGTGCAGTTGTGTTTTTTCTTTTGGATTTTTGCTAGCAGGTGGAGGCGAACAGGAGTGGATGCAGCAAGAGAAACTATGGATGAGGTACAATCCGCGTTTCTAGCATGTAGGTATATAGGGCTATTGAATGCCCTTGCGTGTTTTCTTGTGTTTCTCATCTGTCTTCAATTCTGGACAGCAGGGTAGTCAGTTGTATGGCTCAATGCTAAAAAGGGCTCTTAGAGCGCTTCATGCCTAATTGATTTTAGCTCTACCAACTCAAGGATGCAAAGAAGAGGACTATGAAGTTAGCGAGTGTGACCTGCCTTGATGTCGAACGCTCTTCTGTGTAGAAGTAAGATGTAACGAGTGCCATGGAAAACCATTCTAGCAGCTACACATGGAAGCAACGATTTCCATGCGAAGAATAAGATGTAACCAGTTTCATGGAAACCATTCTAGCAGCTATACATAGGAAAGCAACGATTTCCATGCCAAGGTATAGAGTGCATTCACCGTTGTCCGTCGCTTCGACATTCGAAGAGACTATGGCGAACGTCGAAACACACACTTCAAGAAAGACTTATTTGTTCGCAGATTCGGGATAAAGCATGAAATCGCCGTTTGTGTCTATGGAGGACTAGTCCGGCGCCTATACTCTAGGTACGGCGGGCGCCAAAGACCATTTACGCCTTACTCCACATGTATCCTCCTCCACGTTCTACAAGTCGATTGCCGAGGCTGGGACAATCTGTACTAGCGTCTCACATCATTTCATTTACGGCTGTCATTTCATTTACGGCTGTCATGTCATTTACGGCTCTCATTTCATTTACGGCTTCTCACAGCCCACCATCACCATACGTGAAATATCCGTCACAAAAATTCGACCAAAATGCGAGGGAAATAGAAAACAAAATAGTCCTTCGATTCACTGTCCCCTCTAGGCGCATATCTGAAGTCCGAACTTCCTTCCGAGACCCTTCCTTCAATTAGTCAGGTACCCCAGGAACAAACTACAACACCCGAAAAAACACGCCACACAGCCAGTCCCACAAAAACCAACAAAATTCCGGTCCCTTCGCTCCTGCTCTTCTTTCTCCCAATTCGGCATCCGTTCCGACCGAACCTTCGGTACTCGTCTGCGTGCACACTGCCACTCAACGTTGTCCACAGACTTGATAACAACTCACATCTTCACCCTACACCCCAGGCAACCCACTCATCGCACCCTTTGTTTTCACGTCTTGCATTCTTGCCTTTTGTCTCTGGGTTGGTCACGTGCCGATTACACCTCCTTTCCTTTCGTAGCCTCGGCGTTTCCCCACGAATCCTTCTCTCGCGTGGTCATCGACCCTGGCTTCATCGAAATCCACGCAAGTACCATAGCGCCACACACTCGCCCTCGCCATATCGCAAGCCCCGTACCTCCAGCAGCACCGCATCGACCCTGTCGCAATGTCCGAGCAAAATGACATCTCTATGTTGGATGTCTCCGAAGCCCTTAACAGCATCTCGCAGACCGACGGCGAGCAGTCCACCGCCGCTCCGGTCAGACGGAAGTCCACGCTCATCTTGACCGACGAAAAGGACTCGGAGACGTCGGAGAAAATGCACGTGGAGCTGGACTTGTCGTCGTCGTCTGGCCAGAACACCCCCCGCACGGCTCAAACACCTATGGAGGCAGAGGGCCTGGCAGAACAGCAGCAGCAGCGGCAATCTCAGCAGCAACAGCAGTCCCAACCGCAGCCACTGTCGCAGCAGCAGCAGCAGCAGCAGCCTCCTGTACCTGACCCTTCCTTGACCGTCCCATTTGACATCAAATGGGTCCAGGGCGGTGAGAAGGTTTACGTGACTGGCTCCTTTACGGGATGGCGGAAGATGATAGGCTTACAGAAGCAGCCAGACGGAACACATGTAGTCACTTTAGGCTTGCCCGTAGGCACCCATAGATTCCGGTTTGTGATCGACAACGAGTTGCGCTTCTCGGACTTTTTGCCGACCGCCACCGACCAGATGGGTAATTTCGTTAATTACGTGGAGGTGACCCCAGAAAACGTGCAAATGCACTTGAAGCAAAAACTGCAGCTCGAGCAAGAACAGCAGCAGCACGAGCGCGAGGTACAAGAAAAGCGTAACCAGTCGAGGGGCCGCTTGGGCCGCGCACGAGCAGATTCCACGTTCGGGTTGACGAATGATGACGACGACATGGGCAACGGGTACCTGCGGTACTACGACGACGAAGGCGACCTGGGAATCAAATCTTACCACTACATAAACGACATCCCGCCTATTTTCGTGGAACCCAAAGTCATGGAGCAATACTACTTGGCGATAGACGAGCAATCGCGTCTGAAAAACGGACAACAGCAGGCATGGCTCCATCCACCACAGCTACCTCCGCATTTGGAAAACGTGATTTTGAACAACTTCAACCAGATGGATAAGGACAATAATTCCGGCGCGTTGCCCATTCCGAACCATGTTGTTCTCAATCATCTAGCGACCACCAGCATCAAGCACAATACGCTAGCCGTTGCGTCTGTGGTGAGATATAAACGGAAGTACGTGACCCAGGTGTTGTATGCGCCTTTGCAACAGTAACACATAGCATTAATAAAGAGAATACGAAGTTAGATGATAAAAGCTGGAGAGTATACGAATGAAGACTAAAGAGCTCAAATGGAAAAAAAACTAGGGGCGATTTGGGAGCTGGTCTTGCAGTTCTCTATCCTTTGGACGCCCGGTTCCCTGTTTTTATGATAAAATGCTTCCTACTTTTGTGAGCGGTTCGTGGTCCCTCTGAGCTTTGTTTCCTTCGCCCTAGATTCCGTCAACAATGAAAGACAATCCTATTCCAATAGATTCCTATTAACTAGCCATTTCAAATCGGGCTAGTGCGTTGTTTTTCCAGTCAACCGAGCTCACATGGCAATATGCGGCTGAAACAAATAATTAGATCCAAACAGTCCGAGTCACTCCCTTTTGGGATAAACGGTTGCGCCGTACGCCCTATCCAGCAACTGAACCTGCAGCCTTTGCAAAACCAACACAAACTAGCCTCGGTATAAATGAAACATAATCTTATATGCTTCCCCTTGGGTTTTGTGCATCTCGTTAATTGTTGCGTGTCTTACTTCGCATATAGCACCCTGTACATGACACATGCGGCCAATATTAGAATGTCCCGAGACGTCTGCAACTTGGAAGCGTGGCACCTTCCTGATCAAAGTCTGTATCATTTTCGAGATCTACGTCGTTTCCACCCATGGGCGCTTTTTTGGGCAAATTTAGCCGCAGGTACCGCCATGCGCTTGTCCGGGTTTACCCCAGATGAAAAATTTCGAGGGGCTGTGTACAGGATCCACTATGGGGCACATATATTACCATCAAATGGAGCTTTTTCCTACAACGCCTCGTTTGACTTTGCAGGAGCTCTAAGCAACATCAGTCCCGCTTATCACTATGGGTTTCAGCCTGTTTCTAAAGGACAACTTCGTCCCTATCATCCCTCCGAAGAGCACCCATGTGCACTACAAGGCCAGCGCCAATAACGAGAAGTTGGCAGAACAGGAGACAATTGAGACGACCTCGACGGATGATGGTGCAAACAGACTCCATCGTAAGTTGAGGGGCCGCCATGTGCAATTGCTCGGAATCGGTGCCACGATCGGATCAGCTCTTTTCGTCTCCATTGGCCTTGGGTTGGCCAACGGTGGCCCGCTCTCGTTGCTTCTTGCGTTCATCATCTGGTCGTTCCCGATCTTGTTCATCACAATTTCGACCGCTGAGATGGTCACGTACTTGCCCATCACCTCGCCTTTCGTTCGTATGGCTGGTAGGTGCTGCGACTCGGCCCTAGAGGTGACGACCGCATGGAACTTTTGGTTCTTGTGCTCGGCGCAAATTCCGTTTGAGGTCATTACCGTAAACAGTATTATTCATTTCTGGAGAGACGACTACTCGCCCGCCATCCCGCTTTCTATTCAAATGGTCATCTACTTCGTAATTGCCGTTTTCGGAGTGGGTCTTTACGGAGAGGTCGAATTTTGGCTTAGTTTGGGTAAAGTTATTATGGCCGTTGGCCTTATTTTCTTCACGTTCATTACCATGGTGGGCGGCAACCCTAAACACTGGGCGTTCGGATTCACGTACTGGCAAAATCCAGGTGTCATGAACACTTTATATGCCACTGGAGCATTGGGTCGTTTTGAAGGGTTTTTGTCCTGTCTCATTAGAGCCACCTTCATGTTCTCTGGCCCCGAGTACGTGTCCTTGGTGGCCAGTGAAACCATCAACCCCAGAAAGACGTTGCCCTCTGCATACAAACAAGTCTTTCTTAGATTGACCATTTTCTTCATTGGCGGCGCTCTTTGTGTCGGCATCCTCGTTCCTTACAATGACCCTACGTTGCAGACCACCTTGGGAGTCACCAAGCCGGGCGCTGCTGGCTCCCCATACGTAATTGCCATGCAAAACCTTGGTATTTCCGTTTTGCCTGACATTATGAACATTCTTTTGATCACCTCTGCGTTTTCCGCCGGTAACTCATACACATTCTGCTCGTCCCGTACTTTGTACGGATTTGCCTTGGATGGTTACGCCCCAAGATTCTTAACTGCCACCACCAAGACAGGTGTTCCCATCTACTGTGTCATGGCTGCCTTAGCATGGGCTCTTATCTCGTTTCTTCAACTCAATGAGGGGTCAGCGGCTGTCCTTAACTGGATTATCAATTTGATCACTTCCTGTCAATTGATCAACTACACGATCATGTCCTTTACTTACGTTTTCTTCTACCGTGCCTTAAAGGCGCAAGGTATTGACCGTCAGCTGCTCCCGTTTGTGGGTTGGTGCCAGCCATGGCTCGCAATCATTGGGGGTGTGCTGGCGTTTGTCATGACCTTTGTGGGCACATACACATTATTTATGCCCGGTAACTGGGATTACCAGTCCTTCCTTTTCTCTTACTTGATGATTTTTATTGACATTGCCATCTTTGTGCTCTACAAACTTATTGCCAGAACGAAGTGGGTGAAGCCAGAAGACGCCGATTTGGTGACCGGCTTGAAAGAAGTCGAGGAGCACGAAGAGTTGTTCTACGAAAAGTTGGCTGCCGAGGGAAAGCTCGACGAGAATGGAAATGTCAAGAAATCGCATTTGCAGAAGTTCTTCACGGTCATTTTTGGTAGCGAAATGAAGTAGATGCTACCGAAATAGTTACAGCCACTTTCTATTTATTCAATTCATATGAATCTTTTTTTGTTTTTGTATTTAACAGTAGTCACTAATAGAGATTTCCGCAATGCAGATCTTGCAAAACAGTGGCAGTGTTCAAGACACATACTTGCGCGAAGAAAGGCATGGGCCACTTTGATGAGGTATTCCTGAAAGTCATCAAGTTTATTTTGCTTTCATAGCTATCTTGGACTCGTTTCTTCGCTGAGTTAAATATTGAACAAATATGGCAATAGGTGCTACTAAATGGGTTAATTTAATATAATCACAACAAACAAGATGAATTCATCAGTAATAGTAAGAGTAGGCACCGTGAGCACGTGGAATATACGAAATGAAAGGAATTAACGTGGTATGGCGATAAATGATATGATTCTTGTTCACAGACCTGAGTGAATTGGCTCTTGCTTAAAAACCTCGTTTGACAGTGCGTCTAAAAATTGGGTATAAGCTCTGACTTTGGTGTTTGCCTGTGCTCTTTCGGCTCTTTTTCAAGCAAAACGTATTGTAGCGCTCAGTGAATGTATGATTTGTGGTCAAGCGCACCCTAGCAGGTCAAAACCTTTGTCGCAGTTCCAAAAGCAGGCATAAAAGCTCTGACAATCATATTATTCGTCACGTTTACAGGAGCCGACGCCAGCTTGGTTTTCGGCATCACCCCTTGACTATTGTATCAATCAGCATAACCGATGTCATAGGTAACGGTCATGGCTTTCTTCGTCATCCATTATCTAAGAATCCAGTGCTACTGCTTAAGGAATATTCTTCTCTCTACACGTATTGTGTCGCTTTCAGAAACGCCATTGTTCGATAAAAACGGATCTGCAACTGACTTGACTACTTTCACAACTCCGGTTCGACCCCGAACGACGGAAGCACTAATTTTAGCGCAAAATATGCTAGCTTTCATTTCCTCGCAGTCTTTTCTCTTCAGTTTCGTCTAATGCCTACACGCTAACCGTGCCGCCAAACTACAGCCAAGACCGAACGGCAAAACCGGACCACATAATCACTAGACAAGGCAATATACAAGAACAAGGCACTTTGGCAAGCAATTGTTGGTGGTAGAAGTCTATTGCTCCTTCCATTCAACTTACGTGACTATTGCTATACGATCTACGATGGAACGCCACTATGACCAACGCTTCCATCCATAGAAATCGGCTGTGCTTCGGCACCAACTCGTACAACAATGACGTTGGTGTGGATCCAGAGCGCCTGGCATCAGCGTCATCGATGGCAAATGGCACAACCCTCTGGCGGGGCCACTGGTTCAATTTTGGTTTGAGCGGGCTCCATATAACTTCGGCCCAGCGCGAAACAAAACGTCCACACAAATGATTCCGAGTGCGGAAATAAACAGCACCGTTGTTTCGGAATTCGTAGGTGCAACCTCCGCTTTTGCAGCCGTGACTGTATTTTACGACACCTAAGCTTGCAGTAGAAGGGCCCCGAGTTCGCTACCAATTGTCTGCAGGCCGTGCATGATGGGTATATATAGCCGTGCGGAAACCGTCCCGCCAAAGAAAGCTAAGCTTAAATTTTTGGGGGTCGAATTTCTCCTCGAATACTTTAATTTGCAGGCGCTGTTGCACTCGCTTTCGCATACTCTTGGCGGCAACCCTTGCCGCGCGGCGTTAGCCATATATCCGAACTGCAAACGCCCGAAAAAAATTTAAAGAAAATAAAAAAAAAGAGACATTGCGACAGGCCCGTTTCAAAAAAATTCTCTTTTAAAATAGGTCCTCTCGGCGTCCACTTTGGCCGTATCGCATCTTCCTGTTTGCTCCATTTTTTTCGCCTGGGACTGTCCTATTAGGTTCCACTGACCAGGTGCTTCCCGTCAAAAGTCTCCACCAGTCTTCGAACCGTGTGACGCCGAACCTCAGCTGCGAGTCAATCCGAGCTTGTGTGTATTCGTGCCTCTTAGCCTTATTTGCCCGTCGTCCGTTGGCCATTGACCAATAGGGCCAGCCAGCAAGACGAAGGAATTGGGCACAGCTCACCATCACCCCTCCAGCTTCAACGCACGAACTCGGACCCAGTGTATTTGGCGAGTTTTTGTGCTTCCTGCCCTCGTAGCGTGTTTCATAGAAGGCTGGCTCTTCTGCAGATACACGAGGAACGTCTCAGGAACACGCCCCTATCATACCCATCGAACGATAGAACGTGGCGGTTGGTTTGAATCGTGGACTTTGATGGCCACACATCTTTCGTTCGATTGCCGGCCGTTTCTTGGATAATTCACCGCCTCTTCTGAGCCCGAAAAACACTCATTTAGCAGTATCTGGACAATCTCCTCATCCCACATAGACTCTCTTGTAGACTGTGTCTCACTCTCGAACGGAATATCTACTAATTGTCGTTGCCATGTTCGATTGGCTGAGTATATCCCACATCTTTGGTGCTCTCGCCAAACGACTAGAAGACGACCAGATTCAACAATTCACGTCTCGTCAGATCGAACTTCAGCGTAGCCTCGCGATTGCGGCGTCTTCCACGTCGATTTTCTTCTGTCTCGTCGCCATCTACTGCTTCCTCGCCATAGACCCGAAACGGTTGGTGTTCCGACACCAGCTCATCGCGTTCCTCATCCTTTTCGATCTTCTTAAAGGTGTAGTGCTCCTAATCTTCCCGTCTCGGGTAATTACGCATCCAACGTCATACTATAGTGACTCGTTCTGCCAGGTAATTGGCTTCTTCACTGCTACGTGCATCGAGGGCGCCGACTTGGCCATTCTAAGTTTCGCGATTCATACGTTTCTCTTAATTTTCAAGCCTACGCTCACCATGAAAATCCCAAATTCCGACAGGGTCGAAGGTGGGCTCTACAGGTTTAGATACTATGTCTATGGTCTCTCTTTTCTTATTCCGCTAGCACTCGCTAGCTTTCCGTACATAGGCTTGGGCTACAAATCCTTTGTATGCTGGTGCTACTTGCCCCAACGGCCGGTATGGTATCGTCTTGCGCTCTCTTGGGTGCCACGGTTTCTTATCGTAGTCATCATTCTAGCCGTGTATGTTCTGATATACGTGCATGTTTTGCGCGAGTTCCGCACCTTGGGCGGAGTCTTTTCAACGATGCATCGCCTGAGGCACAAGAACGTGCTACATCCGACTGCGCTGATGTCGAAACCATCGTTTTTCTCGGCGTTGATGTACTTTGTAGAAACCGTGCGCGACCATATCTTCCCAAAACTAGTTTTACCCGGGGATAGCGCCGACGTGACGCCTACAGAGTCTTCGTCGGATTCGAATATTGATCCGATTGCCTTGGAAGCCTATAACACTCACAACAACGATTTCAACAACCAGAGAGCTGCTGCTGACGATGAACACACAGTCGGCACTGATGCGTTCCAGGTGGCCAACTTGGAAAACTTTCGCCATCGACAAAAGGTCATCGAGAAGCAGATGAAGTCGATTTTCGTGTACCCTTTCGCGTACATTTTGATGTGGCTTTTCCCGTTCATCTTACAGTGCACGCAGATCAACTACGAGTTCCATCACGGTCCGATTGTGTGGCTTAACTGCGTAAGTGCGTTCATGCAACCTTTTTATGGAACCGTAGACTCGATGGTGTTCTTTTATCGTGAACAGCCATGGAGACATACAATCATCGAGAACTTTAGCAAGCAATATGACCAGCAGCTTGAATCGATGTACATGCGCACCAACAGCTGCGGCGACACGGACTCGTCGCTTACAGCTACCAATTTGGCGAAAGGAGCACACGTTGACATCTCGCAGTACTCCAAATGGCGCCAGATCTTGTGTAAGCTTCGGTTCCCACTAATGCAGCTCCCTACACCACGTAACGTAGCAAAGCTCCAAGCCACATTCGCTACGCGCCGTAAACTGAAGAAGCATCACCATGTGCCACATCCTACGTTCGCTGCCGGCCCAACCGACCCGGTGACAGATTTCAATGACTTGCTGGGCAAGCACGACTTCTCAAACCTTCTTCTGGACAGTTTCTCGGATGCGGACTTCCGCCAATCGCTCGGCAAGTACTCGTTGTCGTTTTCCAACGAGCCGCGTCAGTACGGTGGGAATGCATCTAACTCGCTGAATAACGGAAACCAATCGGGGGGCAGGCGCTCCAGTGTCGCGTCTACCCTGAACCCGTCCGCCAAATCGCGCCGGTACTCTGTGATCAACGACGCGGAGACAATTCCCGAGGAAAAAGCGTTTAGCCCGGGCCCAGGCAAGCCGCGTGCTGGAACCAGTGTTTCGGGCCACAAGGCTCTTACACGAGCTTCTTTGGGCAACGATTCGCTAGGCGGGTCTATCGATACGGAAACAAACGATATGGAACTTGATTTATTTGAGTTTCTTCTGAAGTAAATCACTCAGAACCCTAATTAATTTATTACAATGTACACAATATGGTAGAGAAAATTAATACATTTGCTATTTCTTTCAAGGTTGAATTCTTCTATTGTATCATTGTGTTGGTACTGGTCTCTAAAATTCCTAGCTTGAGCTTCTATATCCTGCATCCATACCTGCTAATTCGTCTAGTGCGAAACTTGTTCCCAATTGGGACGCCCACATGCCGTTTACGAACTAATTTGCGGTGGTGACACGTTCTATGTGCAGTACCGTGCAGCCCTGGTCTAGAATGCAACCCTCGAAAGAAGCGACTATATATAATGTGTAATCCGGCTGATGACGATAAGCGCATTTCCCCGCGAATTCTGTTATTCTTCTAGTGTCTAATACATTTCTTTCGTCATAGATCTTCCTTTGCTGGCCACTGTGCGATGAAACTGAGATAAACATACAATACAATCGCATGCAACGAAACGAGAGCTTTCTAAGTGAATGTAGACCGCCAAAGTTCATCCAGAGCGATGCTGGTGACGGTACTCGTGCGGAAGACCATTACCTATACGGAATTTCGCTCTATGGCACAGTGTTCAGCTTGTTAATCCTCATCTTTGTGGTGGCACTAGACTATACAATTATTTCTACGCTTTTGACCACAATCAGTGTTGAATTCGCGGCATTTGATAAGATTGGGTGGCTTATCAGTGGGTTCATGCTCCCCGTGGCATGTTTGGCGCCGTCATATGGAAGGATCTCGATAGCGTTCGGGCGCAAACCCACCATTTTGGTGGGAATCACATTCTTTGCAATTGGGTCGCTCATTTGCGCCCTCTCCAAATCCATGAACATGCTCATTGGCGGACGTGTTGTCTCTGGGCTTGGTGCCGGCGCCATTTATGCCATGGTCTACATCACGCTTTCTGAATGTATCCCAATACACAGAAGATCCATATCATTGGCCACGTTTGGAATCGTCAACTTGGTGGCGTCTGTCGTTGGACCGATTATTGGAGGTGCATTCGTCCAGAATAACTCGTGGCGGTGGTGCTTCTACCTCAACCTTCCGTTTGGGGTCACAGCCTTCTTAATTCTTCTCGTGTTTTTCCATCCCCCTTCCGTGAAAATGGCGTTCAAGGAGCGGCTTGCCCTTTTGGACATTGTGGGCACGCTTTTGTTGACTACCGGGCTTACACTCGTACTCATGGCGTTTGCTCTCGGTGGAAGCCAGTTCCCTTGGAGCTCTCCGCAAATTATTAGTTTCTTTGTCGCTGGCGGCTTTTTTCTCCTTATATTTATCATCTGGAACTTCAAGTTATCCAAGGTTCCACTTTTCGTCAAAGAAGTAGTCTTTGTTCCACAGGTATTGGCCGCCACTCTCTGTAGCTTCTTTATCAACGCAGTTTTCTATGCCGTGATGAACTTTATGGCGATTTTTCTTCAGGTTGTGCACGAGAAATCTGCTTACGAGACCGGGGTCGACTTGCTACCCTTAATGATCTCTGTTTCTGTTGCAGCTATCCTCAACGGCATCGTGATGCAATACACCTACTACGTAAAGGTCCCGCTAATGATTGCTGGAATTCTCGCCCCCGTCGGCGCCGGCGTACTACTCCTCTTGGATCTGGAAACGCCCAGTCTCGGGCAGATGTGTTTGCTTGTGCCAATTGGAATAGCAATGGGTCTTCTGCACCAAGCGACATTGATCTCTGCGCAACTCGTGGCTCCTGGCCACATACCTGGGTCTACCATCACTGTGACCAACTTCATGTTGTTCATGCGGACGTTGGGTGCCATCGTCGGCGTGTTCACGTCGCAAAACATGCTTTTTGGACAAATAACACTGTATCTCACATCCTATGTGCGGAAACATCAGAAGTTTGCTCCATTTCTTGATACAGACCCAAGGGTTTTGCTTCGGTCGCCCCAAGCGCTTTGGAACTTGCCGCCGAATGAGAAAAAGGTCGCGATCCAGGCTTTCATGAAAGGGACACACGGTGTTTTTTGCTTAAACTTGGGGTATGCCCTGGTGGCTTTTGTCTGTGCGCTTTTCACGACGAACAAGTGGATCCCACATAAGGACGAGATTAAGTATAACGAGAACGCCGAGACCGCAGGCTCTGATTCAAAAACTGAATCGGATACGAAAACAGTGTCCGATGTTTCAGAAGAACCTAAGAAGCGAGAGGATGTATAAGCTGAAATTAAGGAAGCAATTTGTTTATAGCTATTTATACACGGAAGATTAATTGAAAGAGAAGTAATAAAGAAAACAAAAGTGACCGAAAAATTGCATTTCAATCATTTATTTTTCCGTAATCACCGAACGTATTTCGCCGATGTAATCACGGATGAGCAGATTAAGTTTTGCCAACTCATCCAGCGCTTCGTTATACTCATGTTGATACTGGTCTTGTAAGTAGCCCGTTTGTGCCGAAAGCTGCTCGTTCTCCTTTTTTATCTCATCAAGGTCCGCTTGATGTTGTTCTCGCATAGAAGAAAGTTGATCGTA
The DNA here is from genome assembly GCA_030566735.1 of Australozyma touchengensis. Lineage (NCBI taxonomy): Eukaryota > Fungi > Ascomycota > Pichiomycetes > Serinales > Metschnikowiaceae > Australozyma > Australozyma touchengensis. The sequence continues at coordinate 825,173 of JAKUAS010000002.1, read as the reverse complement.
TTCGGCGTAAAGTTCTGTTTGTCGCAGCTGAACCTCCTCCTCGCGCTGCTTTGCAATTTCTTGAAGACTATGTAGCTTTTCCTCCGACGCGCTTACTTTCTTTTCTAAGCCCTGCTGTTGCACATGAAGGCGTTCGAGTTTATGCTTATAAGTGCCTAGCTCATCCTTCGAGCGCAGCACCTGATCCACGCTCAGATCAACCGTTTTCGAAGTCTCTAAAATGCTGTTTCCAACTTTGATCAACTTCTGGAGCTCCTCGTCGAGCCACCGCATCACTTGTGCCGTTCTGCTGACGTTCCGCTCCGCGGCATCTAAATTGCGAAGCTCTTCCTCCTCCGAGCGAAGCGTAGTACGCAAATCTTCCAAGGCCCTATTGATTTCGTCCAGGTTCATCTGAGAGTAACTTTGGAGCCGCGAACGTTCTTCTTCCTTGGCAGATATCTGTTCCTCTAAGGACACAATTTTTTGGTACTTCAGCGTTACCGCCACCTTCATGGCCTTACACTTATCGAGCCATGCGTTCGAAAGGTCCGATAAGCGCTTCACCTCGGTTCTTAGCCCGTCATTTAATTGGTTGGCACGGACCCATTTAGGACTACGATTATACTCACTTATCAGCGAAGAGGCCAGCTCGCCGCTTAGTTCAAGAATCCCACGCAAGCGCTGGATCTCATTGCTGATGCCAGTCAACTGCACATCCATCTCCAACACCTTTTGTTGTGCCACTGTGATCTCTTGGATAGGTTCTCTCCACCGGACAGATTGTTCATCACGGAAACGCACAAAGTTAATAATCGCGCTCAGAATACGAACTACACGCGCTGACTCGGGCCGCAATAAGTCCATGAGCGTGAAGTCGTACATTGCCAACTTATTCATCATATGTTTTGAAGCCTTGAAGTGTACCATCAGACGAACCGCCGGGAGCAAGTCAGCGACCATGTCCGGCCGGTCTGAGTCAGACTCTGGTTCGCTGGCATCTCGGGGCTGGAGAATCGTCTGTTTCAGGAGCGTGTCTATGAGAAGGTCCTCGTCTGTAGGTGAGAAACTAAGAAGCTCTTCGACCCAGAACTCAAGGAACTTCAGAATGAACTCGAACGTGGGTTTTTCGAGTTGTTCACGTGGTACGGGATACCCCATCGCCCAGAAAGTATCGGAAATCTCTTGAATTCGAAGAATGGGGAACGCATCTTTTAAATATGGGAGCCGGGGGTTATGCGGCCCTGGCTGTGCAAGAAAGCTCTGGCGAGCCATATCGATGTCAGCAGCTGAAGAAGAGAAATATTGATAGGGCTGTGGAGAAATACGAAGCCAATGGGCAGGGATGGGGTTCTGAAAGGAAGCTTATGGGTTTGTTTATGTCTACGAGTTGATGCGTGGTCGGTATGCAGGAGATCTTTGCAGCCAAAGACAATAAGAGAAAGAGAACTTGGAAATGAGGGCAACAAGAGGAAGAAAAAAGATTAACAAAAAATGAAAAGTTTTAAAAGAGAATAAGGGAACTGTTTCAGTGTGGCATCGGGCCCCGGTCCACTTGGTTATCGTTCGTTTATCATATCTATATACTCTCATGAACAAACTACAACCCTTGCTTATGGGCTATATCCTCTCTGCGGTCCATATGGCTCCCCTACACACCAACTTGATCGTTTCCGTTAACAACATGTACGGGACAGCCTTTTTTGCATCGTGCGCCACCGCCGTGTCCAAATGTTCAAGCTCGTCGTCACGGAACGTGCTAATCGTCTCGGACATTTGACGTAACTCAGGTGACACCTTTATGAGCTCCAGGAGCTTATTAGGGTCAAGTTTAGCGCCAGTTTCCTTATCATACACATCTACTCCATACTGGTTCATTAATACGCGCAATTGTTGGTTATAGTGGCCCCCAATCACAGTTTCGACAGCTACAGTGCATGCCATCGCGGCCTCCTTACCAATTAACGCTGTCCCTGCGCCAATGGCCACAGCGCCGGCCTTCCAAAGCGGAGTTAAGAGCGAGGGCCGTACACGCCGTTGTGTTTGAAGACGATTGAACGTGTCATGATGGTGGATCTCCTGGTCCCACATGTGACGCAACACGGGCTTGAGATGGGGGTATTTGGCTGCCAAAACGCCGTATTGGCCCATGTAGATATAGTTGGCGCCGAGCTCGCCCGCCTGGTCCACGCGGATGACCCTATCGAGATATGCTTTTTGTGCGCGCGAGAGTGGGCCGTAAGTGACTTCCTCGGCAGTGTACTCCTTGTGTTTCTTGGGCTCCTGGGGCTGTTTACCTTTGTGCTCTTTGTGCTCCTTAGGGAGCTTGGCTCGGGTCGCTCTAGTAGACGATAGACGTCTGAGAGATGTTCTTGCAAGCATTTAGTGGGTACTGTGCGAGGATTCAAGCGCTATAGAAGTGAATCTTGTAGTTTTGTGCGGTTCTGGCTTGGTCGCTGAAGTTCTTGTGGTTGTACAAGGTGGACCGATAATCGCATTGAAAGGACAAGGGAAATAAAGTGAGAGAACATTCAAATTTTAACTGTTCTATAGGATATTCGGTAATTGTTTCTTTCTTATTTAATCTAGTTTTTATTTTATTAGCCTTTCTTTGCGCCTTTGGTATCTTTTTTGGTTTAGGTTGGTGGGTCTTGAAAGGAAAAGGATTCTGAGGATAAATGATAACCAGGATTCAAGAGGCCGATTTTTCCGGAAATCCATTTCTTGTGTGGTTTGTTGGTGCCTAACTTCATTTTCTTACACATTCGATTGCCAAATAAGCATTTGAACTAAAGCCAAGAGGCATAAAATAATTGAAAACCCATAAAAACACCTTAGACCGCACATTTTTAAAAGCCACTATCTAGGCTGCATATACCAGCAGTTGCATGAATCATCTCCTCTGTATGTTTAGGGTACTCTCCACTCAACAGTATTTGCAGCCATCTCCTAATCGGGTAGCCCGTTATACTTCAAACACGGTCATTTGATACTTTTCCACTGTCTACCCCTTAGCGACCTGCCATCTATCTACATACATATACATAGATCGTCTTCCGCCGGTCACTGCTGCTGTTAATGACTACAGACACTAAGAACAAAAAGCTTCTACGGAAGCTCTGGAAGGAGCCTGTCGACATCAACAAAGTCAAGACGGAAGTCATCAAGGACTGGATATCGGCTCATCTCCAAAAGCTCCTACCAGATGACGATGTGGCCGTGGAGTTTATCTTCGAGCTTCTCGTAAGTGCCGAGAACGGTAGGCCAGACATACAGAACATCCGCGAACAGCTCAATGACTTTATCGGGAAAGAAGAAAGCGATGTGTTTTGCGGGGAATTGTGGGAACTTCTAGTGGACGCACAACAGAACCCAGATGGGCTCCCGAAGAAGCTAGTGGAGGAGCGGGCACGAAAGCTCGAGGAACAGGCCGAGGCAACTGCCAGGAGAGAAGCGAGCGCGATTCTTACACTGATCCGGTCGCAGGCGATGGACGGAAGGAAGGCGAAGGGAAGGACGTGGGTCAAGGGTACAAGTCAAAGAACTGGCCAATCAACAAGTCCCAGGACGGAGAGAAAGGGCAGGGTCGACAAAAGGGGGGAAGAAAAGGCAAAGGGAAGAATCAAGGGGAAGGTCGTGGAGAAAGGGCTGGAAAGAGGAGTAGTGGCCGATAAAGAGAAGGGGAAGTATGAGCGAACGAGTGAGCGAACAAGTGAGAGGAATGCCAAGACAAACTACAATAGGAGCTAGGTTTTGAGCGGATGTACGAGAGGATTGAAGATTGCAGAGCCCATGATCCCAAGTCATGAAGGACGAAGTTTGGGTATCTTCCCACAGTGCAGTGGAGCTGTCTGAATCCTCTTCTCCGGCTGATGCTCTATCTCAGCAACTGTTTGCAATGGTTCTTAGTACTAAGCAATTTATTACGTACATCCGCCGAGGTTTGGTTCAGAACAAGGCACTCTAATCCGGGCACTTTGGATGATGAAAACGACAGTGGTACATACACTGGCATCCGAGTTACGCGAATAAAAGTCTTGGTGGCGAAAACTTCAATAGTGGTTGCGTCTCTTCGATTCCGTGCTACTGGAAACAACGTACTAAACACCATGGTCCATCCGATCCACAAAGCAAAGTGCAACAATTCGATACAACAATTCGATACAAGACGTAACCTTTCCAGATTCGGTCCTGGACACACCTATTTTATTGAATTGACACCCCATCACCTTATCTATGCGCCAGGATAGCCTACTGGACAGAGATGACCAGCAACAACCCAATACAAATAAAATAAAAAAAATAAACATGCAAACTCTGATCTTGTAAGTACCTCCTCCGATTGGCCGGTTGCCAGCCAATTCCACGACCCATTTTCATATCTGCTCCACTGCGTGTCCTGCCTAACCCACCTACTGATAATCTCCACTCCACTCCGAAGCTACCACCCTAACCATGTCTGAAATCCCACCGGAGCAGCTGCAGGAACAACAAGAACATCGCCACCACCACCACCACCACCACCATCACCATGATGCACCCGTAGACGCCAAGGCCAACCGCATCGGAAAGTACCAGGTTATCAAGACCCTAGGAGAAGGCTCGTTCGGAAAGGTCAAGTTGGCCCAGCACTTGACCACAGGACAGCGCGTGGCCCTTAAGATCATCAATAAGAAGACGTTGGCCAAGTCGGACATGCAGGGTCGTGTGGAGCGGGAGATCTCGTACTTGCGGTTGTTGAGACACCCACACATCATCAAACTCTACGACGTGATCAAGTCCAAGGACGAGATCATCATGGTGATTGAGTTTGCCGGAAAGGAGCTTTTTGATTACATAGTGCAGCGCGGGCGCATGCCCGAGGACGAGGCCCGGCGCTTCTTCCAACAGATTATCGCTGCTGTAGAATACTGCCACCGTCACAAGATCGTACACAGAGACTTGAAACCCGAGAACTTGCTATTGGACGACCACTTGAACGTGAAAATCGCAGACTTCGGGTTGTCCAACATCATGACCGACGGTAACTTCTTGAAAACCTCGTGTGGCTCGCCCAACTACGCGGCGCCTGAAGTTATTAGTGGTAAGTTGTACGCGGGCCCGGAGGTCGACGTGTGGTCGTCCGGTGTCATTTTGTATGTCATGCTCTGTGGCCGGTTGCCCTTTGACGACGACTTCATCCCTGCGTTGTTTAAGAAGATTAGCAACGGTGTGTACACTTTGCCCAACTACTTGTCGCCTGGAGCCAAGAGCTTGCTTACACGCATGCTTGTGGTGAATCCCTTAAACCGTATCACGATCCACGAAATCATGGAGGACGAGTGGTTCAAGCAGGGGATCGAAGAGTATCTTTTGCCGCCAGATTTGTCGAAAACGATCCACAACAAGATCGAGGTCGACGAGGATGTCATCAGTGCGTTGACAATGGCCATGGGCTACGACCACGACGAGATCTTGAACGTGATCTACTCGTGTAACAAGCAGCAGTATCCACACCAACAATCCAATGAGATCTTGGACGCTTACTTGTTGATGAAAGAAAACCACTCTTTGGTGAAGGACTTGAAAAAGAACAAGACCGAGAAGATGGAGACGTTCTTGTCTCAGAGCCCTCCGCCATCGTGGAACACCACCATCGACAACATTCCATCGTCACACAAGGCACCGGGCGTGCTGCAGTCGTTGACATACCAGACGTTGCTGACTGTGCCTGATTTATCGACACTTCCCAACTCCACGATTGCCATTTTGCCATCGTCTCTCCCCTCTATCCATCGCGCTTATATGATGCAACAAAACGACAATAGCCAGTTCAAGATCAACGCAATTTCGTCCAAGAAACTGAAGACGAAGTGGCACTTTGGTATCCGCTCACGTTCGTACCCGTTGGACGTGATGGGCGAGATCTATCGCGCGCTAAAAAATTTGGGTGCCGAGTGGTCGAAACCAACTGAGGAAGAACTCTGGACGATACGTGTGCGGTGGAGATACGGACCCAGCGAAGTTGACGAGACTGTCAAGGCTGGCGAGTGCGTGCCACCAGATTTGATGAAGATGCGGATCCAGCTTTTCCAGTTGGAACCTAACAACTACCTTGTAGACTTTAAGTTCGATGGCTGGGAGAATTCTTCGGGCGAACAGCCCGCAAGACAAGATGTAGACGAAATGAGTTCGTTTTCGGCTTATCCATTTTTGCACTTGGCAACTCGTCTAATCATGGAGTTGGCGGTCAATTCGACGCAGGCATAAACATAGGAGAATTAAATTTAATGATAAGGATATTGCAGATGTAGTAGAAAGTGCAGTTGTAGATGTGGGGAAGTGTTTGGAAGTATTGATTCAACAGTCAATTTGTTTTTTCTTGTATCCGTTAGAAGTTTCGATTCAAGGCTCTAATGATTTGGTTCTTCACATACCCGGTCAACCTGAGAAAATCAACCTTAAGACGTAGAAATCGTTTCGGAAAAACGAAAGTAGAGATTAACTGGGACAAATTGTCCTTTTCCTTTCATATTCGTTCTTTGATCATGTATTGATTGTCTACGGAAGCAGCAGTGCCCCCTATCTTCGTAATTACTTATTAATACTCGTGAATGTCCGGCACTTTCCCGCTACACGTAAGATAATTCAGCTACCAATGGGATATGGTCGGATGGAAACTGCTTATCGGGAAACCCTTGAACCTTTCCACTATACTCTGGATCCACCTTCCCCAAAACCTTACACACCTTGAAGTTACCCGAGCTGAACCATATGTGATCGAGCACCGCGGTGAACGTCGTCGAGAAGCTGGTAAAGTCAAGTTTCTCGGTACAATCTTCCTGTAGAAGCGCCTTGTACGCCGGCGTGATCTCCAACAGACACCGGATCTTATCGTGGCACTCCTCCCCATCAAATACGTGACCGTAGTCTTTACCTCTAAACTCCGGGCTGTGTTCTACATCGATTGGCTTTCCCTCTAAGTAGTTGTACACCAACAGATCGGGCGTTGAGTTGAAATCACCACACATGACGATATTGTACTTTCCTGGATCGTCACTGGCAACAAAGCGCCGGAGCTCATTGAGTAGCAATTTTGTCTGCAAGAGCTTGACGTCGTTAAACAGTGGCAGCCAGTACAAGTGGGTGTTTGTGACGTACAACACTTGCTTCGTCTGCTTATCCCAGAGCTTCAAGAGTAAACCGACCGTATTGCGCAGAACCACACGCTTCGTGAAATCCGTGGTGAATTCGAACCGCAGCTTGTGCTGCATTATGTAGTCACGGAACACGAGCTCTCGGTGTGCCAACACGTCGAACCTGTCTTGGTTTATAAATATCCCTACGCCGTCCATGTGATCTAAAGGCTTGTTGCCCCAATACGCCGGCGAAGGTTTGCGCACGTAGAACAGCGCATAGTTCGGAAGTGGGAAGTTGTGCTGCCACAGCGAATGGTACACATTACTCTCCAACTCCTGGAAACACATGATGTCACACGACAATTGGGCAATCGTTTTGTTTATTAGGGGGAGCCGATACTGGTTCCAGTCAAGGTACCGCTGGTCCAAGCTCCCAAACACCTGTTTCCAGACGTAGTGCTGCGAGAGAAGGTTAAAGGACATGACTGACACCTTTGGGTTGTCCAGCCGTGCGAGATCGATCCATTTGCGGTACCGAGTCGCATCGAAGTCTGAGGGTAGCACGGCTTTCGCTAGAACCGGTAGCGGGGCTCTTTTGATCTTGAGCATTGGTTGTTTTGAGCTAAGTCCGGGGAAGCCAAGGGAGAGAAAGCTGGGATATGCAAGCGATCTGGTGGAGTGCGTACAAAACAGATGTCAAAATATACGAGTGTCAAGTGGTCTGCAGCTGGAGCTTTCCTTCCTTTGGAATAACGCTATGTGGACGCTTTCCTATTGTAATGTGGACGCTTGCTTTATCAGGAAGACCGCGTAGTTGTAAATTAGTTCGGATTGCAATTACCGAGATGCAGCTACTCCGGCTGTCTGCAGGATCGTTTCGGAGATTTGCAGCCAATAAGAACCGATTGGGAACTGATGAGATTTGATAACTTAAGTCCGAAAGGGGTCAAAGCTCCGATGGTGGGTCAATCAGTGGGAAACGTTTGGGCAGTGGCGCTAGTTGGACTTTGTGTGTTTAGTCGTGTGCTTCAAGGTGTATTTTGCGATGCAGTAGGTTTCGGTGTGGATAAATAACGAATGGCGATAAAGAGAGATCAACGAAAAGCAAATTGTGAAGAGGAAAAAAAATAAGCTATTCTTGAAGATTATAATAGTTACGATCTAGGAAGTGTTCATAGCTCAAGTTGATCTGATATCGAACGCCTATATCTATGACGAAATGCAAGTCAAGATCGAAAAGCCTCGCAGCCAACGAACCTTTATGTTGATGTGATTCACTCGTCTATTCGTAATACCCAATAATTTTTAATCTATAGCCTCTGTCTTTGCTTTATCCAACTGTGTCCGCAATTCAATCAAACCTGCTAGATTCCCACGCAGCTGCGCCAACTTCTCGATACGTTTCTCGGTGAGCTCCAGCTTCGCCAACTTCTTGTTTGCACTTTTGCACAACCCGTTCGAGAGCGTACACACATCGCAGTGGTTTGCCTTGATAGCACACACAGACTGCCCAAACCCTACAAGTAACGGATTGATATCCGCCCAAACCTCGCGCGGGAGCCAGTCCTCAAGCGCGGCTCGGGTTGTCTCGGGTTTATCCGACTTGGGAACCCATCCCCACATCTGTGCGAGGCGATGGATGTGAACATCGACGCCTATTCCCAAGTTGATGTTCCACCCGTTTTGGAGGAGTAAATGGCCCATCTTCGGGCCGACACCGGGCAAAGATACCACCTCTTCGATTGTCTTTGGCACGTCAGAGTCGAACTTGTCGCGAAGGAGCTCACACGCCTTCTTAATGTACATTGCCTTCCGTGTATGGAAGCCCACTTTGGCGATGCATTTGTCGATCTCCTGCTCGGTCAGCGCCAACACCGCATCTAGGCAAAGACCGCGGAATCCTCGCTGGCGATAGTGTTCGTGGAGCGTCGAGATGGCCGCAAAATTGACTTCATCCTTCGTTTGCGACGAAAGCATGAGCGCGATGAGGAGTTGGAATCGGTAGACGCGGCGGTCCGACACGTCGGTATTGTTGGTGAGCGAGGTTGGCATAGTGCCGCAGCCCATGCGGTCTACGGGCGTTTCGATCAATGCCCGCATGCGTACGATTTCGTTGTAGATGCCGATCCAGTTGGCGGGCTGCTTTTCCAAGAGCGGTTTGCTGTAAGGACGAAAGACGTTAGGAGGGATTACCTCTGCAGGTGGAATGGAGTCGCTCTCCTCCTTTTTTACGAATTCATCATGTACTATCCTCTCAATACGGGCGGTGGTATCGACCGACTCAGCAACGATACCCTGCTCAGACTCGTACTCGACCTTGATTAGAGGTTCGTCTGGTGAGACCGTCGGAGGCAGAACAGGCGTGAGAGGAATTTCCTCCTGCTTGATGGATTGGATGGAGCTTATGCGCTTACTACGGCGAGTAGATACGCGCGACGCCGTGCGCTTCATCGAAAGAGGAATTTGAACGGTGCAAGAAGTGAAGAAAGTAAAGAAGCCAGGAATCAATAGAGATGAAGAGATGAAGCCGCAGGGACGGAGTGGCGACGGACTTCGGATCCACTAGTAGGTCGATGAGATGAGGCTACGCGCAGGTCGGATGTGTCAAATCACATCGATGTCTAGGAACGGCGAGATTTTGAATAGGTAGATATTGACGGCAAGTTTTGTTCTTTGTATTTAAGCTTTAGTTGTTTAGGACGCGTCTTGAAGCCATTACTTGTGCTGTAAACACCAACGATACAACGTCACACGAGGTCGAGTCGTCGAGTCGGTTTCCTCCATGTTCTGGTTTTAGTTTTGATCGCCCAGATAGGAAACAGATAGGAAATAGCGAGTTCTCCTATCTTTCGGCCCCAGTCACAACACGCCATATCCAATCGAGCAGCTCTTATTGGTCATGTTCACGAGATCGCCTAGGACAATTTCTGCCATTACTCACCCCTCTTCATCCAGATTCTTGGCCCCATTTGCTGCATCTTTACTTCCACAAACTCGACCTCGTGACATCTCATCGCCCATCCACTTAGATCAGCCAAAGTCCATCTTCACTCTTTAGCCGTCCGTACTCCTAACGCTAACCCCGGATTTCGGCAAAAGTCCGAGCCCTGTGTGCACTCCGTATCGTTTCTGTGGGGGACGGTGCTTAACGCCTGTGACTCGTAGTCACTGACTCATACAGTCTTCCAGATTCAAAATTTTCCAACCAGTTTCTTTCCACCAACTTTCAAACTCCCGTGTGCTGCCCTATGCTCTCGACGGACATGCCCTCTGCAAATATCGAGCCACGCTCGCCCCAACCCGTAGACATCCAGGCCAAACGCCTGAAGCTGAAAAACTCACCTCGCACAAAGTCAGCTCCGAAAATCATCAAGGCTCCTGGCCAAGTCATTGTACGCACAGCACAGGCTTGTGACCGATGTCGCGCGAAAAAGTCTCGCTGTGACGGAAAGGTGCCCGACTGTTCGTCGTGTTTGGCGGTTGGGATCAAATGCATAGTCTCTGACAAGTTGTCGCGCAGAGCGTTCCCAAAGGGATACACAGAGACGTTGGAAGAATACGTGCGGCAGTTGGAAGCGGAAAACACAAAGTTGCAGGGCCTCGTCCACCTTCGTGACGAGCAATTGGCCCGTTCGGGTGACTCTGCAGCCTCAGCGGCCATCCCATCCAACACGGCGCAAGTGGCCCATAATGGAAAGCACAGCAGCTCGTCATCGCCCTTGGGCACAGTGGCGGCTCCTCAGCGGAATGCCCGTAGCCTCCTGCCCACCCCAAACTCAGGTCTGGCCCTGACGGCCAGCGCACACCAACACAACAAGTCATGTGCGTGCTGTAACAGCTCTGCACCTGTGCATGATCGTCCTGTGTCTCTTGCTGGGTCGGCGCCGGCGTTTCCAGCGGCTGAGGAGTACACACTCAAAAAGGAACAGGAGTTCATTGCTGGGGACCAGCATCTCGCCAGAAAAACAAGCCACGATTACCATGTCGGGCAGCAGCCTGCTCCAGGTGCGTTTGCTGCCGCATCGGCGTTTGAGCAGATGCATAACGGCCACCAGGAGAACGAAAACAGCCGGAAGCAACTTCTCACAAACCTCGTGGCAGCTGCGATTCCCAGAAGCACCGAGGAAACTCTTTTCGTGCCCACCCTTCTCGCTAAGGTGTGCCAGGTTCATGGCTACAACTCCAGCGCTGCACGGCTCACGGCAAAGGCGATAGCGCTGCTCAAAGAGTTTGATCCGCGGGCCACGACGCAGTCCAGCGCGTCAGATAAGAAAACACTCGACTTGATTATGGACGTCGAGGGGCTCAAGTTGTCACCCGATGCGGCGTTCCTGTTTTTAAGCAGCCTTCAGCTTCCTTCCAAAATGGAACTAGATAACCTTTTAAGCATGTACTTCCAAGATTGGGGCAGCGTGTTGCCCATTTTGGACAAGAGCGTTTTCTTAAAGAACTACATGCGCTACTGTGAGGTCACGGAGAATGGATACTTGTCCCAGAGTTTGGTGCATAGTTTTGAGCAATGGGAACGGTTAGGTGCGCTCTTGGTGCTCACAACCGCCATGGCGCTTCTCTCGCTCAAAACCCACTACTTGAATTCGCCCAATCTGGCCGAACTCGCTATCTATCACGACCGTTTGAGCAAGTATAACCACTTGATTTGTCACTTCATCAAACCCAACTGTATCTTGACGAAATTCTGCTCGATCGAGTCGCTTCAAATTCTATCCTTGTCCCTCCAATATTTTCTAGCTGTCGGTGACGTCGCTACCGCGTATGAGCTTCGTGGAAGAGTTATTACCATGGCTCAGCAGCTTCGTTTGCACCGGTGCCCCGCCGCCGTGCTCGGTCTCAGCATGGACCTGAATGATGCTGAGGTGCACAAATTTATGCAATCCGAGCGTCGTATTTTGTTCTGGTGCGTTTACTGTCTTGACGCGTACTCGTCGTTGATCCTAGGGCTTCCTCGACTACTAAAAGATAACGAGATCGAATGTGCTATGCCCTTCAGCGATTCCAGCGACGACGGTAGCAACGAGTCGATCTTGGTTATCAACAACACGCGCTTAACCATTTTCGGCAAGGTCACACAGGTGGCGCTTTGTTTCATGCAATACTGTAAAGTCTTGGGTGGCATCGTCGACTCTGTGTTTTCGCGGTCTAGACAGGCTGACGAACACGCAGAGGCGGTACGCCAGGACCGGATCGTCGACTGCTGGCGGCGCGATCTCCCTGCGGACCTTAAGTTTCAGATCGATGTGAACGGGTTTTCGCTAATGAACAACTCTGAAAATTCAACGAATTGGGGCACATACTCTCGCAACCAGATCTTTTCGATATTCTTATACTACCACGCAAAGATTCTTATCTATCTTCCGATCTTGTCCAAGTACGGTAACCACCACAACGTTGGTTTGTCTGCCAAGGAACTACTCGAATTAGACCAGGCCCACAAGGGCAACGTAGTCACCAGCATGTCGATGATCCAGCAGTCAGCGATCAGGATCTTGGAACTTTTGAAGAACGCCACTGCTTTGCATCTGTACGTCCTTCCTGTGCCATGCAATGTTCCCCGAGAGCAAGCTCGGTTTGCACTCTTGGTGGCCAAGGGATCGATGGACTACATCAAGGGTGGTGTGTTGCATCAGAACCTGAAACAAATTCTACAGGAAACGTTTGAGAGTATCAAGTTCGAGACCGAGCGCGGCATGCTCGGTGCTCTTTCAAAGAACTCGGCGGCGCTCCTAGAACACTCCGTTGCCAGCATCCTCAGCTTGAAATCTGAACTGATGAAGGGAAAGCCGAGGTTGAGCAAGAAGCGCGCCACTTCTCGCATCCAGAAACTTCCCGAGAGTGAAGATCGTCCGGCGCTTGCAGATCCATATAACTTCTTACTGGAGGTGCCATCTTCAGGCGGCGAAACACAGCAACTCACCGCAAACGATCTCGCGGCATTGGCCAGCGGAGAGGCTCACGAGGAGACGTCCAACTCCGTTCCTAGCTCTGTTCAGAACGATGCGCAGGGGATGGAAAATGGCCAGTGTTTCTCTGACCTTTTCGCCTTTGACCCGTTCGAAAAAGAGCTCAACAATGAACTTATGGTGAGCGAGTTTGTGGCAGACGGCTCTTTGGGGCTTTTCCCGTTCATCACTGAAAGTATCAAGGACTTGGAGGATGACCGGTTAAGTGACTGTATGGGAGAAGACGGAGCGTTTAAGTTTTGAAGCTGCAATACGAACGTAAATTAAAGAGCATATTGAATACTACGAATGAATATTTAACGATGGCTGCAAATTGCGTGAATGTATTTTCTGTGCACTCTGTGTAATGTGTATTCAACATAGAATGCCGCCGCCGCCAAAAGCAGCGTGTGAAAACAAATAATTGTACCTCGGATTAAATTAATGAATTGTCGACTCACGTTTTTCTCGTTTCTACAGTCTCTTATATTTCGGGCATCGGCGCCGACGCCGTTCTCGGAGATCGCGCTCATCTCCGAACTCCGAGATCAATTTACATATAAATATACCCCAGACTACCCCAGAACTTACACACCAATCACTAACAGCCATTACCAATTCCGTGAAACGTCTATTGCACAAGCACTTCTGAATTGTGGCGATTGCAAATAACTCGAGTCTGCCTCAATCCCAACTATCAAGCCACCAATGTCTACATTTGCCAAAGCGGGATTCAAATCCTCCAACTACGAGTCGTTCCGGCCCCGATACCCGTCTTCGTTCTACAAGCTCTTGATGGAGTACGTGGGACGCCCCAAGGTCGACAAGACTATCGATTTGGGCTGTGGTAGCGGTCAGGCCACGTATGCGCTCCTTAATTTTTCGAAAAACGTGTTTGGACTTGACCTCTCGCCACCAATGATCGAAACCGCCAACAAGGTCAAGCACAAGAAGTTGCAGGAGCTTGGAATTGACGACGCCAAGCGGATTGAGTTCCAGGTGAGTGCCGTAGAGGACTTCGAGGCACCAGCTTCGTCTTTCGACTTGATCACTGCCGCCGAGTGCATCCATTGGTTCAAAAATTACCCAAAATTCTTTGAGGCGGCTGCGCGCCAGCTCAGACCCAATGGTGTGTTGGCTTACTGGTACTACATTGATCCTGTAGTGGTGGGATTCGAAGGTCCTCACGACACGACCAGAAGTCCTCAGCAGATCCGCAGCCGTGCGTTCGAGATCTACCAGAAGTATGTTTATGATGACCCCAAGTACTTGGGTCCCCATTGGGACAGTCCTGGCCGTGACATTCTCCGTGAACAGTTGGTAGAAGTCGACTCATATGTCCCTAAGGATTTGTTTACAGACGTCAAGGTGCAGAAGTACCAGCCCAGCACTGACGGCGAGCTGCAACTTACGGATGCTGACTTGCATTTGGTGCGTGAAAAAATCTCGCTTATGGACTTTGCGAACTACATTTCAACTTACAGTCTGTTCCACAACTACTCCGAGGCCACGAAAAAGGGTGCGGAGTTCTTGGAGCTTATGGTCAAGCAGTTTGAGGAGGAGCTCGGCTGGGACCGCCAAGAGACCCTTTTGGACTTGCACTGGAATTCTGGGTACACTTTCATGAGAAAGAAGTAGGAATAGAATTTAGTTGAGAAGACAGGTGGTAGGTTGAACGAAGGTCTGCATTTTCATTACACAATTGATTGCAGCCAGAGTTCACTTAATTTGTTCAGTTCAGCGGCGAAGTCAAAGGTATAACAAGACTCACAGACTCCTATCTTTTAAACAGTTACAATTTTCAATGAAATTTTTTTTCCTATCTTTTTCGCCTATTTCTTTTGTCCGCTTCTTCTCAGATGCGTCTTTCTTGGTACCATTGTACCTGTCCCAAGTTAATCTCTTACTAAGCCCAGCGCAACACCATCCAAAACAAAAACAGCCCCCATATAAAACTCCTACTAAACCCAGCTTGAAAGCGTTTAAACCAATTTCTAATTTCCACCGCTTTTTCTGCCGTTCTCGAAAATTCCCCACGTTTCGCACCATCTCCTTCTGAAACTCCACCTATACACGGACTACTCTGTACTACTCCACCATGCCCGTCATTAACGTCAAGATCAAGTCCTCTGGAGACAAGAAGTACGACGTCGAGGTCGACACCGACGCGACCATCGAAGATTTGAAGGTCATCATCTCCGCAGTGGCCGACGTGCCACCCGAAAACCAACGTCTTATCTACTCCGGCAAGGTGCTCAAGGATCCCGAGACCGTGGCTTTCTACAAGATCCAAAACGACCATAGCGTGCACTTGGTTAAGAGCCTGGGTAAACCTGCCGCTGCTGCTGCCTCTACCGGTGCTGCCGCCCCCGAATCTTCGTCTACGTCCGTTTCCACTTCAGGAGCACCTGCGCTGTCCATTCCTTCCAATATCGCTGCAGGCCAGGGCTCCTACAACCCTTTGGCTGACTTGACTGGTGCTCGCTATGCCGGGTACGCTCAATTGCCCTCCGCATCTATGTTCGGTCCTGATGGCGGTATGGGCGCCTTCCAGGACCCTGAGCAGCTCGAGGAGCTTCTCCTGTCTCCCGCTTTCCAAGAGCAGATGAACGCAATGATGCTGAACCCACAAATGATGGATATGTTGCTCAATCAGAACCCTCAGTTCCGCGACATGAGCCCTGAAGCCCGCCAGATGTTGCAGCCCATGTTCCGCGAGATGATGTCGAACCCAGAAAGTTTGCGCTCGATCATCAGCCTCAACCGTGCCTTGAGCGGTGCTGGTGGTGCTGGCGCGGGTGCTGCAGGCCTCGGTTTCCCTCCACCAGGAAACCCGCTGGATGGCGGCGCTTCTGCTGCTTCTGGGGCTGGCGGCGCTTCTGCAGGTGCTGCAAATGCTTTCGGAGGGGCTGCTTCAGGTTCCAACCCGTTTGCAGGATTGTGGAACCCGGCACTTGCACAATCTCAAGCTACAGACAACAGACCGCCCGAAGAGATGTATAGGGAGCAATTGGGCCAGCTCAACGATATGGGGTTCATGGATTTTGATATGAACATTGCTGCATTGCGCCGTAGCGGTGGAAATGTGCAGGGTGCCGTTGAGTACTTGTTGTCTTTGGGTAATTTCTAAATGTCATACCATAGACAGTAAAGGAGGAATTGTGATGCACTATACATATATAATACGACTGTATCTCTATGAAGTCTGCGTATTTTATTGTTTCATTCTATTTATTCTCTCTTGTTTTGGTAAATTTTGTCTTGAGTCGTTTGTATTGTTGGTCGTGCGCCTACCGCCACCTCAACTACTTGCAACTTCTACTGCTCCAACTCACTTCACCTATAAAGAAGCCATGCCTCGACTAACGCGAGCAGCATCGGCAAACGCAGAAATCAAGAGTGCACGAGATGCCGATAAAGACGCTCCATTGGAGTCTGAGACATCGAGCGGGGTTGAAACTAAGAGTAGAAGTTCAGACAAGGGAACTGAAGAACTAGGGAAGACTTCCATAATATGTGAAAAAGGGGTACAAGAAGAGCAGGGCTCAAAACCTGACTCACAACTCGGTTCAAAACCGCAACCAACCTCAAGTGAGCCTTCTGGAGAGCCTCGTTTGAAAGAAACACCAACGGCAACAGGCAACAGAAAAGGCTCCCAAAAGCTTCCGGACCTGACGTACATACCTCCTCAGAACAGACGTTTGGGAGTCTATGAAGATGATCTCGAGCCCCCACATCCCATGATTGACTCCGCCAACGTCATTGACTTTGAACTCCGCAAACTCGTGGGCCTCGTAGTGTACTCCACAGATAAATCTTTCACAGGTGAATTCTTGCAGGAAACAACGACCCTTGCGGCCCAATTCATGGAAACGTTTGCGTCTACACTCCGAAAATTAACGGATCTCCAGCGACATCAGTTCGCGGGCGTGGCCGACGTGGAACTTTGCTTAGATAAACTTGGCATTCCTGCCAACGACTTGTATAAAGAATACGTCCGCTGCAAGACCCTTTCTCCGCCCGTGCGCCAGCAGGCTGTGCGCCTTAAGTCGGAGGTGGAGCGGATGTTGCATGATTACCACGCAGAGAAGTATGTTCTCGAGAAGGAGGATCCCTCATACGTATTTTATACCAACGAGCAATACGAGATTGCCGCCCTTATTCCGCAGCAATCCCGTTCTCGTGACTATATTCCGGAATACTTCCCTGAACTTCCTCCGGACTTCACGTACCGTCTGACTAGTAGTTTCATGGACACGATGACGGAGCTTAAGAAAATTAAAATGAAGCTTTTCGAGGAATCGCGGCTCAATGAGGCCTCTTTGTATAAGCTAATTGATGATGACGAGAAGCGCTGGATAGAGGAGCTTGATGAGCAATTAGGTTCGATTTCCGATGACGACTCGGATGACCAGCGCGCAGAAATTATGAGTGCAAGCGCTGATCATCCATCGGACATAGAGTCTCCTTTGCCTGACCTTGAAGATGTCATCAAACAAAAGGCTAATGACTATCATAAAGACGAGGAAGGAGCCAGCAAAGTAGCAGATTCGAAGGAAACTGTGGCAACAATAGCAATGCCGATTGATACGTCAGTGAAATCAATTGATTCCAAGTTGGAAGAGCCAACGACAAACGAAGACGAAAGTAATCTGATCGAATCGCAACTTCTAGAGCTTGCGGAACCTTCAACGGCAGACAAACCTGTTCTTAAGCTTTCATTTGGCCTGAAGACCCATTCTTCAAACGATCTCTCTTCCAATACATCCCCAGATGCTCTTGGAGCTACAAAACTGCGTTCTGAAAACCGGTTTGATATCGTGGCGTATGCTCGACAAAAACGCCTTGCCCTCGAACGACCTGTGAAAGAGCTTGAGCGTCAACGCGAGCGGAGGAGGCAGAATTACTACCTTCAAGCAGAAACGATGTTTTCGTGCTATGCCACTAAGATTCCTTCGAGAGCCGACATCAAGCACTTTGACGAGATCCTCGACAACAGTTTCAAAAATGTCATTCGTGCTACGCGACGCGCAGAGCGCACCAAGAAGAAAAAACTTGCCCGCATGGAAGAGGAGAGAAAACGGCTCGAATTGGAGCACGAGAAGCTTTCTGGAACATTGGAATTCGCGTTCAACAATGAAACGAACTTCCTGGACGACAGTGACGACGACCATGCTCACCTGTTTGAATTCGGGGATTTCGGCGATAATCATACGCAAACTGTTGGGGAAGCCCAGCAAAATGGCGTAGGAGCTCACAATGGGAATGGCACCGTTTTGAACGGAAACACGCCTGTCCCATCTGCCTCCGAAGCACAACCAAGTCAATTATCGATAGCTCCTGTTCTGGGCGATGGAGACAAGATGGAAGTTGATGACGAAGCTCAGGGCTCGAAAATGGATAACTTTGACGAAGGCATCGACGATATGCTTGAAGAATTGGAGCTGCTTCCTGCAACGACATGGGAAGCAAAACCCGCGGAGTCCGAATCCGAGGAAGACGAGCTTGAAGACTTCTTATAGACGAAGAAATGTATTATACAACTGGTATAGGTTTTCTGTAGCAACATTTGGGGTTCAGTCTTCTCTGTTCTTTGAAGTCTACGAATTCGTTCATAGCTTAAGAAACAACAATATCAAGATGTATTTATACTTATTATATTTTGAGGAGTTTTGTATTTTGTCAAGAGCTATTTGTCAATATTCGTTTTTTTGCTTCTTGTTCGTAGGATTAAAAGGGCTAGAAAATCATACAATAATCTAAGGGAATCCTTGGACGACTATGCAACGAACACTTAGGAAATGTGGTTGTTTATCTTTTTCGATAATTATTGCATCAAAAATCATGTGCGTTCGTCTGTTTTTATTTTTGTAGAAGAATCGCAAAAGCCCCATAAAAGGAAAGCTAAATTAATAAACCTACAAAAAGAATTACACAAGGCAAAACAGTAGAAAATGAGGTGCGCGAGTAATGCAATGCTATGAATAATTTTGGAAACAGAAACTTTTCGGGATGGTTCTCGCTGTTGAGCGTGTTTAAGAAAAGGCGAAATATTCAAGCAGCGCCGAAGTTCATGACCTTAGCCAAACGACCCAAATAGGCACAATGAATGAATGGCGCCGAGTGCCTTGGCTCGGACGTGGACCATGGCCAGTCCGAAACTTCCATGATAGCGGAGACAACAAGCCCACAAGTTGCATCTACATTTGTAAATCAGGAGAAGTAGCCCTTAGGAGAGTCATGTGCTATGAATGAGCGTAGAAGAGGAGGACATCTTCTCGAATGAAGGTATGCAAGACAGGAAGAGGGAACGAAGAATCAAAGGATCCCACGAGGGATCCACCTACTGAAGTGGTTTATCAAGATTACAAGAACACTCCGGCTGCTAGAACCGTTAGTAGCGATGATCCGTCGTTGCAGCCAAAACATTCTGGAACGCCAGGCAGAAAAGACGAGCACGAAGAACAAAACTCGAATATTCAGCATTTGAATGCTTCTCGTCCGTCACTAGTTTGTGCGGAAAGACCACCGCCACTTGGTCAGCATCGATGCCATGCACGATCCAAATAGGCATCCCCTTGTCCAAAGTTTCGTCGTTTGAAGCTCGTGGCAAATTCACATTTGCAGCCATCGGCTTTCCATACAGACAGACTTTATACAACTACAATACGAGGTCCTTATACAAGCCTATCACCACATACAAGCCTATCACCACATACATTCCTACCACATACAAGACCAGCCCAACCGAGAAGGACGTAAACTAGTGGCCAGGAGATATATCGATAAAAACGAAGCTAGAAGCCGCGAGTTCAGAAGTGCTTAATATAGTCGCTCTCAAAATTTTTCAAAAAATCAATCAATTTAACGGCCAAATACGGCGTGTTGCCCTTCAATACACCTAGTGGGTTCCTTCACGCAACCCGCGGAACTACACATAACAAAGCTGACTACACAAAATGCACTAAGTACACGAATGACAGCGGCTTATACGAAAGACAAAGGGTGTGCGCACAGGACTCCAGACACAGGATAGACCCGAGTCGATAAGAGGCAGACAGAAAGCGACATAAAGCGACACAATGCGACACATTTCAGCGAAGCGAAAAGTGAGCAAATGACCAAAGGAGGAGAGCGGTACGGCGCACGTGGACACCGACAAATAGGAGCGTGCGCTGGCGCCTTGGACGCCCATGATTGGCCGGGACGAAAACGGTGCGCGCACGCCCGCAGAGTAGTATAATATCCTAGGGCCACCCGCCCCACCCCAAGTAAACAACCTGGCTGCTTTTCTCCCCCAGACGCGAAAACGCACCAGCAGAATACGTTTCGACAACACAGCTTCGTTCAAGTAGCAGCGCTCCTGGTATCCAACACGCCAAATATTGACACCGTTCGATACACTCCGCCGCTCACCACTCGACACAGTCCTTGACTCGACACAGTGCAACTGCAATTACACAGTCCAAAACTGTACAAACAAAACAACAAGACACAGGAACACCCACAACAACCAAAGTAGTGCCGGTCAAGTATGTCTGGTCCTTCCACTTCCAACGAGAGACTGACAGGCGCCCATCTCCAACACCACCAGCACCACCAGATGCAACACATGCACCACCAGCAGATGGACCACAACGCGGCCGCCGCCATGGCGTTGGCGCAGCACGACTTCTCGAACCCGGGCGTGATGCACCACGACGACGAGCTGCAATACCACCGGAACGTGTTGAACGTGGCCGCGTTGCAGCAACAGCAGCAGATGCACCAGATGCCGCAGCACCACTTGCAACAGCAGCAGCATCAGATGCAGCAGCACCAACACCAGATGCAGCAGCACCAGATGCACCACCAGATGCCGTTGCACCACCAGATGCAGCCTCATCACCAGATGCACCAGATGCAGCCCATCCACCAGCAGATGCAGCCTCCTCCTCACCAACAGCACCCCATGGGGATGCCCACGGGCTCGCTTGACTACGAGTCGGGCGGGTACTTGGTTTCGAGACACGGCGAGGGCGACATCATCAAGACATTCACCAGCAAGCAGGAGTTGGTCAAGTACGTGAAAACCGTGCTCAACGAGGAGGAGCAGTGCAAGATCGTGATCAACAGCTCGAAGCCCAAGGCGGTGTACTTCCAGTGTGAGCGTTCGGGCTCGTTTAGAACCACCGTGAAGGACGCCACCAAAAGACAGCGTGTGGCGTACACCAAGAGATCCAAGTGCGGATACAGATTGGTGGCCAACTTGTACCCACCAGAAAAAGACAAGTCGAAGAAGATGAAGAAGGAGCTGAACGACTTTGACGGGTACGACGACGACAAGAAGGACGGCGAGATGTGGATCTTGCGCATGATCCACCCGGCCCACAACCACGCCCCAGAGCCCAACTTCGCCATGATTGGCGGCAAGAAGAAGCGCGCCAAGTACACTAGAACCCTTGTGGAGAAGCCCCTTCACAGATCGCAAAACGCTTCGACCGCTAGCGCTGCCGCTGCCGCCGTGGGTTACCAGCCAGACTTGTTGGACCACCACAACATGGGCTCGCATCAGTTCCAGCACTTGCAGCACCAACACCAGCAGCAGATGCACCCCCATTTGCAGCACCAACAACACCACCACCAGCACCATGGCCACCACGATGAGGGCCATCCTAGTGTGCAAGACGTGGCGGTGATTGCTGCCATGGAGGCTGCACCGGGACAGGGCGCCATGCAAAACCCTCCTGTGGATCCAAGCATTGATCCTAGCGTAGACCCTAACGTTGACCCTAGCGTGCAGCAGCACGACCACGCACACGGCCACGTGCACTAGTTGTAATTTTATTTTTGTATAGTATTTTTTAGTGTATTATTGATAATTTGAATTGGTGTAGAATGTAGAGGAGAAATGGTCGAGGTCAGCGGCAATGTCCATTCGCAGAGACTTGTTCCTTTGAGTGAAAGAAGCAGTATGTCACGAGACTGGTCAATTCGGACGGATTTCTTACGGATGAATTAAACAAAAATGATTTCTGTTTTGAGATGCACTGAAACGAGATGCACTTCTGACAATGGTCCAAGAAAGCAGCTTCAAAACAAGAAGCTTGAAAATAAATTGGTACTTCAATTTTGGCCGAACCTATTACATTGGTCCTGACGCTTTCCCATCATCTTGTTGTCATCCCTTTGATTTCCCACCCGCTTTTGATCTCTCAACTTCGATCACGTCTAAATGAGAACCAACAAAAAGCAGATCGTTTTACCTCCTCACCACACTATATCTATTTCTTTACTTTAATTTCGCTTTTTTTAGTTGCAGTTAGGTTGTTGCTTTGGGTTAATTAGGGGCCATATGCAAGACCCTATCTTATCTCCTCATAAACCCGTTTCTCCATCATTTGACAGCCGTTTACGAAGGTTAATTGTTTCACATCCCAGGGTTATCATCACTAGACAGCCCATTATTTATCCACAGTGCATTTGGACTGAAGGGATCTGTCCTTTTTTCTTTAATTCCTTCACCAACGGCAAATCTTTATAGAGCGTGCCCCAGAGCCTATACAAGGAAACCGGGCCCTACACAACTCAATCCCTCTTTTTCTATATAAAACGTATCTTAATTACCGAAGAGCCAAATATCTTCATCTGTTCGTCCTCTTTTGCCGGTTCTATATCTATAATCCCCTGATGTCGGAACCAGTTGACCAAACAGACAAAGCCGAGACCCAGCCAAAGCAATTACATTCTCCAATGATTGAAGAAGGCCCAATTGATACGTCTACCCCTAAGCTGCAAACGGAAAGCGATGCACAGGCCCGTCCGGTTGTCACCCAACCAAGAATGGAAACTGGCCTTGGGGTGACTCTAGAGCCAACCCAGAGTAATATGGCCGGAGAAAACGCTACAAGGTTGGAAACTCAGGATCATTTGGACACGTCTAACGTGGTATTTCTGGAATCAACACCACTTTTAACGTCAGTAACGCAAGACTTAGAAAGCTACGATTACGAGACGACAATTTCGCAGAAGAAAAAGCGGATGGAAGTAAGATGGACTGTTTTTAGTCTCTTGGTAGTCTTGCTTTTTATTTTTGTAGTTGTTGCGGGCCTAGTCATCTATAACATCGAGCAGCTCCTTGATGCCGCTGTGACGCCCACAATCGAGGCTGTTTCCATTCTTAATGTCACAGATTCCGGTATTTCTGCTCATGTCCTTGGTAATGTCACTACAAACTACGGAAATATCGACAACTGGGTTTATAGATCTGCATTACAGATGTCGGGGCTTCTAATAGGAACAGTGTACGTTTCCTCCAGGGAGTCCGTCAGGGTATCGGTATCAGGTCCTGATTATCATGGAGTCCATTTGGTTGATACACTTCCGCCTGAATTGCCCATCGATTTAGTAAACAATCGTGTGTCCCCAGTGGATTTCATTAGCGACATACAGTTTGTCGAGAGCGGACTCCAAACCGTTGTAGACTCATTTTTGAAGCATCAGGACGAGGAGTTTCAACTAGAAATTGAAATCCATTTTTCACCTTCGATAAGCGCCCGCTGGATACACTACAAAGGTGCCGCTATGACCCTCACTCGTGAGATAGTCATTCTGCCCGGCGACACACATATTCCTGTAAACATCACGGACATGAGCACTGAGTTTGGCAAAAATTACGTCTCGTTAGCAATTTCAGCGTCACTCCAACCCATGCCTGTCGAGTATACTGTCAAACCTATT
This sequence comes from Australozyma touchengensis, assembly GCA_030566735.1. Classification (NCBI taxonomy): domain Eukaryota; kingdom Fungi; phylum Ascomycota; class Pichiomycetes; order Serinales; family Metschnikowiaceae; genus Australozyma; species Australozyma touchengensis. Next base: position 801,400 of record JAKUAS010000002.1, on the reverse strand, counting down.
GAATGGGACGTAATGCTTCTTGATTGTGAGCGTGTGCCTACACGTCTCGGAGTGTGGACCAGTGATACCGTAAATTTTAAGCCTGGTATCCCCACAGAAGTTAAATTTTATGGCTCAGTAACTGAGATTCCACCAAAACTCTTACAGACGTGTCCTGACGGGATGAGCCCCTTTAATCGGTTTACGCAAGAGATTTTTCAAGAAAATAAAATCCACGTTTGGGCTTCTGCTACCAAGAGTGCGAACAACGAAGAAAGTTTGATGCCCTGGCTCTATAAAGTATTGACGCAGGCCCTAATTGAGATCAACGCTCCTATTCCTGATAGTGCCAACGACATTCCAACTTTTTTAAGAAAGTATGTATCTGAGCCAACTTTTGCGCTGTTAAATGTTGTTTTTCCTCCTGCATCTCCTCTGAATCAACTTAAGTTTAATGTCGATCTTGATGTTTCTGCCACCGTGAATCTACCTGGTAAAAACAAAGGGTTTGAAGCCCTGGCTTCGGAAATCGTCTCTTCTCTCAACATATTTACTCCGACAGGTAACGAGTCGGTGCTCCTGGTATCCACACCAGGTGGTTCAGTCGAATTGGCGACCGTTTGTAATCATAAGTGTGTGAGCGCTGTCGAGTGTCAATTCAGGAATGCAACTGTTGAGATTAAGAGCCCCAAGCTAGCAGGAGAGGCAATAACTCGGTTTTTAAGTGGCCTTGCGCCATCTCCTGTTCTGTATGTTGCCGAAATTGGCCAGACTCTTATCGATGTTGGTTTCTTTAAAACAATGCTCAGAAACTTGACCTTTGACGGTGCTACATCTGTTGTAGCGGAAAGTTCTGATGTAGTGTCTAGAAATGATACTTTTCTTAACTGGCTCGTGAGTAACGCCAACGTTCTGATTGCTCAAATCACTTATGTATCAAGCACCTCCAAATGGCTTGAAGTTTTAGTGGATTTCGACGCCACTAATCCTCTTAACGCATCATTTTCAGCGCCAGATGTGATTAGCTTCGACTACTTCCATAATGGTACCGAAAAGGGAAGCTTCTACATTAAAAACTTTAAAGTTGACCAATCCGAGGGAAGGCAGGGCTTCAGTGCAAATGTAGTTCTTGAAAACACTCTGGAAGGTGGCAAAGATGACCTTTTGAGCCGTGTCGTGTCTGGCTTACCCGTTGTTTTGGACATGAAGGGCACGGCTAGCGACTCCGGCATCGGCAGTCTTCTTCAACATGTTATGGTAAACAAACTAAAATTGCCACCGCTCAACTTCGAAACTGGGTCCGAGGGTACGCAATTGACTGCTCTTGAGGACGAGGAAACACCTGAAACACCTGAGATACACAGTCCTTTCCTCATATCGACCACGATCCACATCTGGACCTCAGAGATCGAACTTACTGTATTTAACCCGTTGGCTAACGTAGAACTTGCAGTCAAGATTCTTTCTTGCCAAGCTCTCTATGAAGACGAACTTTTGGCGCACATTGAACTGTCTGATCTCATCATAATTCCACCTGGCGTGTACAAGACCCCTAGGATACCCATCCAGATTTCGAAGGGGCTTGGTGCTGATATATTGAGAAAAGCAATCAACGGAGAGTTACAGGTAGAAGTCGTTGCGGATTTGAAGGTATTGGTGGGCAAATTCCCGACGGAAGTCGCATACCATGGCCAAGGATTGACTGCGACAGTTAGGCTATGATCAATAACAAGATGCAGAGCTTTGAGAGCCATAAGAATAAAACCTGAGAAACGAGTGGCTGGGAGACGAGAGAACTGGGATTCCGGGCTGTCGAACCAATTTTCTTTCATGACTAGTAGGGTATAGTTAATTTAATAGTTTATAGATAGAGGATGATGAAAAGGTTCAGTTAGAGTTCTTTTTTACGTTTATACAGGGAAGGGGCTGTTTTTAATTATGACGTTAAGATTTCGATCAATAGAAATCAAGTAATAGTTGAATTATTGCTGAGAAGGAATCATAGGTTTATTAGTCTTGAAAGCAAATGGTTCAGATATGAATCGTTTCATGCACGTAGAGAAAGATGTGTTCTGACATGTTTTCAAGAGACTTACTAGACGAATTTCACTAAACACTTCGATAGACTAAGACGAAGGGAGGAGTGTGGCGAGTGACTACAAAAAATATTTCAGAGTCATTCGTCCTCCTATCCAAACCAACATATTTATATTCTCCTATTATGAGCGGCACTAGAACGAGAGATTGGCCAAGGCCGACTCAGGCGCTCCTTTTTCGTGGGAGAGACTTTCAAGTTTCTGAGATCTCAGCGGCTTGGTTGGTTTTCGTAATCTTTTAGCTTTGGTATGGGAAGTGTCACAATTAACAAAGAGTACATTAAGTTTTGGGTGAACATTATTCAAAACCTAATCGAGTGGATTCTAGACTAGCAATTCCAACGGAAGATGATAATTTAAGACAAAAGAATAATTCTAAAAAGAGAAATAGTCAAACAGAAAAATAAAAGATATCTACCAGCTGATACTTCTTTTTTTCGGATAATTTTGTCATGAGCTTGCGCATGAAACAAGGGCTTTACAATAGAGCCGACCACACCCTTATATAAAACAGGGAAAACGACAGAGCTTCTAAATTTCAATTATAATATTCTCAAATGAGGTTTCTCGCCAGGAATCGGCCCAGATCGACGGTTCCAAAACCACGTGACCAAGCCGATTCCAAAAATAAACAATCTGCATCTATCTGCAGGACAAATAGTGCGTCACACGCACTTCCCTTATATAGTTATTCCTTCTCTACCCATAATACTAACAAACTCTTCTAACAACAGTTTCCATTCGTTCGATTGTCAGTGAAGCAAGCGACCCATCCGACGGCCAGCAGCATACACCCGTACATCTACCACCACCTTCAGCCGAACTGTGAAAATCCAGTGCTTTAGACGGTTCGAAAATCCAGACGTTCATCGATCAACAGACAGTGAAAAACTCTCCTAAACCCATCCAAAAGTCAACCAGAAACATTATAATAGCAATGTTCAAGGCCACAACTCTCGTTTTGCTTGCAGCTGCTCTTCCCTTTGCCGCAGCCGCCCCTCCAGCTTGTCTTCTTGCCTGTGTTTCTCAGGTGCAAAGACAATCTCAATGTTCGAGCATGAACGACTTGTCGTGCATGTGCTCGAGCCAGAGCGGTGCCATGGCCGACTGTCTCAAGTCGATCTGTCCTAGTGGCGTTGCTTCGTCTGCTCAATCGGCCTTCCAGGCTCAGTGTGGAAACAATTACTCTTCTGCCTCTGCAAGTTCTTCTGGCAGCTCTTCATCTTCTAGCTCTTCCGTAAGTTCTTCTTCTTCGTCTTCGAGCTCCTCTTCTTCGTCTAGCTCCTCTTCTTCTTCCTCGTCTTCTTCGTCTTCTTCGTCTTCTTCGTCTAGCTCTTCGTCTAGCTCTTCGTCCAGCTCTTCGTCCAGCTCCTCTTCGTCCAGCTCCTCTTCCTCGAGCTCTTCGTCTTCTAGCTCCTCCTCTTCTTTGTCTTCGTCTTCGTCTACTAACTCTTCGAACTCTCTGTCTTCTTCCGCTTCTAGCTCCAGCGCCTCTTCTTCCAGTAAGGCTTCTTCCAGTAAGGCTTCTTCTGCCGCTTCCTCGTCTTCTTCTGTTGCTTCTTCCTCAGCACCTTCTACAACCTCTGCCTCCACCCAAGCCACCTCGGTTGTTTCTTCGTCGTCAAAGGCACAGTCGACTCCCTCCATCACCCACTCCGGTGCCGCCAACCAGGTGCGCATGGGTGCCGCTGTGGCTGCCATTGTAGCTTTGTTATAGACAAAAGTATATATTTGAATTGATCGATTGGTTTGTATGAAATCAGTGTGTTATGTAGATTATGGAGTGCAACAAATTATTGAACAGTTGACAAAAGTGAAATTCAAACGGTTCCGGCGGCGATAGTTCAGCAGAGGGTGAACTAAAAAAAGACAAGGATGTCGCTACTTCTGGAACTTAGTCGTGATCGACTTGGGTTGGTGTCTGTTTTACTGAGGTATAGAGCCCTCCAAGTACATTCGTTTCTGGACTCGAAAATGAAGAAAGACGATTGAGAACTTGCAGATTATGCAATACGAGTATTTAAAAGTGCCAGGAGCGCTATCTCATTTGTCGTGCTCGATTGGGTTAACAAATGATCGATAATCATTGTTGGCCCTGAGCTGTATCCTATGTGAGTAACAAATCGTTAAAACATATTCTTTACACGGCACCACCTTCCGGTTGCGGCCATATCAAGTGGAAAATACTGTTTCCCGTCCGATCAACGTTAGTCAAGCCACTTAGAGCCACACTGAGTAATGCAGTGGGAGACCATGTGTGAAATTGTGGTGCTGCAATCTTTTTTTCACCTTTCGTCATATTTCGTCGTCATTGTTGCACTATTTCGACAACATTTGTCTTCCATTCTTTTCAGCCCACGCTCAGCCGCTTTTGCCCCGTCAATCACATACACACTTTAATGTGAGAATTACAAATACAATTTCCAATTATTTTCTTCCTTCATTTGAGGCTGCATCTCAGAAAAACGCTTTTCGAACCACACCCGTACCGTCCCAAATCATAAAGGTCCGGCGATCCCCGTGGCCCTGGGCTCTTGACTCAACACCGTCACGTTTGATTCCCCGCGGCTAGTCACTATAAGAGCACACTATGACGTGGTTGTGATTGCTAGAGCATTTCAGCAAATGTCGAGCTCCGTCGGTTCTGGTTGCTGCAAACCTGCAGGTAAGCGCCCTATGTGCACAGCAAGCCATCTAGTGCTTCGAAGGGCAATACTTCCCCAAATTCAGCAGGAAATCAAATGGAAAATACGCCTGCAAGTCCATTGACTTCTTGTATCATAGAGAAGAGCTTTTTTTTTCTTATCGGGGCCAGGGCTCCAAACTTTCAAGAGCGCTTTGCTCAACAGCTCAAAGTCGGAATTTTCCGGCGCAAACACTCTGGAAACCCTGAGATTCGACGTCACTCTGTCCCAAATCCACCACGGGCCTCGCTGCCACCACAAAAAATCCGCAAATCGGCGTACGCCAGGGCAATCCCATGGGGAAAGGGCAACGGACTGCACACAGAGCCATTCCCGATGTCGACTCCGAGTCAACATGCAGTACCCCGCGGCTGATCCGGCTGTGCACCGGTGCATATATAGCGGCCCTCACACCCTTATCTATGGGTGCAAAAACAACACTACATCCCCAACAACATCGTCCAGAGGTCGAGATCATAACCGCCAATCTACCGTCGTATATTAAGTTGACACAATGCATAAGGAAACCCGCCGTGCGACGTACACGTTGTATCACGGAACTGTGGTGCACACCCCCGTGTTAGGCCTGCTCCAGATTGCAACGAACATGCTTGTGGGAGTCACAAAAGAAGGCAGGATTGACTACGTCAGCCACTATGGCCGCCAGCAGCAGGCCATGCACGACTCTGCTGAAGATTACTTCAGATGGCAGTATAGCGCACTGAACGGCCGCTTTGAATCATCGCCAAAGAGCAAGGACGATAAGGGCGACTGTGACGCGGAGTACGAGCGCCGCCGCCGTTATGAGCACGGGTACGAGTTCGTCGACTTCTCCAAGAATCCGTCGAAGTTTCTAGTTCCTGGTTTCTTCGACACACACATTCATGCTTCCCAGTTCCCTAACGCAGGCTTGGGAAGCGAGTTGCCCCTTTTGGAGTGGTTGGAAAAGTACACCTTCCGGTTAGAAAACCAGTTCCGGGCTCCTGACGGCGAGCTGAAGATCGCCAAACAGAAGCGGTTGCGTATGGCGCACAACGTGTACTCCAAAGTGATTGCGCGGACGTTATCTGCGGGAACAACTACAGCTGCTTACTTTGCAACTATTGATGTGGACACTACAAACTTGTTGGCAGACTTGGCGGTCGAAAAGGGCCAAAGAGCGCTTGTCGGTAAAGTATGCATGGATTGCAACCCCACGTTCCCTGAGTACATGGAGGAATCTGCAGACGTGCTGGTAAAGACCACCGAACAGGTCATGGAGCATTGTGCCCGTCTCAATGCTTCTGCACAAACTGGGACTGGACCAAAGGTGGTCCAGGGTATCGTCACCCCACGATTTGCACCACTGTGTCTGCGAGACTTAATGAAAAGATTGGGCGCCCTTGCCTCAAAGCACGGGGCCCCTATCCAGACCCACATTTCGGAGAACAAGGATGAGGTGAAGCTAGTTGGAGATCTCTTCCCCGAGTGTGGAGACTACACCAGTGTATACGATTCGCATGGCTTGTTAGGGCCCCTGACCATTTTGGCACACGCAGTGCACCTAACCAAGGAAGAGTGTAAGACGATTCTGCTGAAGAACTGTTCTATTCTGCACTGCCCCTCTCTGAACACGTTCTTAACAAGTGGCATTGCCCCTGTCAAGCGTTACCTCTACGAAGACAAGATCAATGTCTCTCTAGGAACAGATGTTTCTGGAGGCTGCGATCATCTGATTTTGGCCGCCATGAAAGGTCTGATCATGGTGCTGCACAACAAGAGCGGATTTTCCAAATCGCGTAGTTCTACCGATAAGAACGATCAGCAAGAACAACAAGAACAGCCAGAATACTCGGGCAATGCAGCATCCACGCAAGTCACTGTGGCCGATGCACTTTACATGGCCACCATGGGTGGTGCTATCGCATGTGACATGGGTAAAGAATTGGGATCGTTTGAAATGGGGAAATGGTTCGATGCCCAGCTCATCGACGTTCTGAGCCCTGACCTGAACATCGACATTTTCGACTTTCAGCATCCCACTGCAGACGATGACGATATGGTAGAGAAAATCCGCCAGTTTATTTACCGCTGGGTTTTCTGTGGTGATGACAGAAACTGTGTAAAGGTTTGGTGCAACGGACAGAAGGTCGTTGATAAAGAAGAGCGGTGGGTTTATTTGGGTTAACTTCTCTTTGGAGCTCAGCGCGAGCCCTATTATTATTAATAGCTTATTTACGTTTAAGGAATGGCAATCTATAGGAATGACGATGTAGAATTGGAGTTTGGAAAGCAAACAGAGAAGGGGTGGAGTCAATATTACTTTGAGGTTGACTCCATGTTTTGGTTTGAACCGGGATATTACGTTCACGGTTTAGAGGATGGTTGGGGCGAACCTCGCAAATAGATTTGATTGATGGCCAAGAAGACGACTTGACAAAAACACATTGTGAGTGCTACGTTTAGGTAAGCCTTTTGTGTGGTAGCAGTTATGAGCCTTGTCCATTTGAGCCTTTTCACTTTCCTAGGCATTAGTTACCTTGCAGCGGACTATTCGATTCCATAAATTACAAAAATAAAACGAGACTGTGCTAAACTAAGAACCACTAAATTCTGTGATATTTGCGAAAATTTTGGTCAAGTGCCCTGATTGAAACAGTTACCTGAATTTACGACACCCCGCCAACCTTAAAAGATAATTAAGAGCACCGCCACAAACCTTATTTTAAAAAAAATTCCCGGCTCATTTTAAACTATGCTCGAAACCTATCTCGACGAGTGGCATTAAGTCACAAGACCTTAACTTTAGTTAGCTTCAAAAGAGATCAATACTTTGAGGATAAACATAAGAAAACACAACACCACGAATTTAAAAAAAAATTAATGCAATGTATCTTCGTGCGATTAAAAAAACATCGATTCTCCTTCCTTTCCATGGTTATCCACCACTCATTTATCTAACTGTTGTACTGCGCACGACCTCAAAATTTCCATTACCTTTTCTTACCCCGTAAAATCACAACAACGAGAAAGAGGACGGATTCGAGAGAAAAGCCGCAAAACAAAAGATCCGGCCATCGCACATAACCATCAGGAAATCGGATCTTTCCTTACTACTCGACTTTCTTACGTGGAAGGGCCTTTGTTTTGACTTGCGTAAGCACACAAGCAAACAAACAGAGGGCACATACCTAGGGCCTTTGAAACAACGGATCATCTACGCAACCTTTCCCATCCACACTGAACATCAGGGCTTCGTAACCGTCAACGGTATACTGTCACTCCTTCAGCCCACTGCTTCCGGATAGGATTCTTGCGCTTGAAGCCAACAGAGCTCAGGACCAAGCTATACGAACAATTACGAACAATCACGAACAATCACGATCCTTTAAGAACGTTATAGATTTAGAAGGCTCCCAACCACCGGATAGTCTACCGACTTAGACTAGAAGAACACTCCGAAGAACACAGAACCCTTGCATCCTTCACTTAGCTATGGGTCGATTTAGTCTCTTGTCGCCCAAGAAGGAAAACAGACGCAGCGCGTCGACACCAACTGCATCCCATGGCGACTTGCCCGATTCGGATGCGCCTCTTTCGCCAGAGCTCGTACCCATTGTTACTCTTCTCCTGGCTCAAAACCATCGCCGTTACTATGAAGGCGTATTCATGTTGTACTATGATTTAGGCACTGACGGAAAGTCTGGAGACAGGACATGGAAAGAGGTTTACGGTATTCTTACCGGAAACCAATTGGCGTATTGGGACGCTGCCAATTTAGCTCAATATAGAGATCTGCCGGAGCGCTTATTAGAGACATCCTGCAGACCACAGTACCTTAATTTTACCGATGCAGTATTCAACGCTATGACAGCACTTCCAACTGCAAAGCTGCAGTTGGAGAACGTTATAGTCGTTCTGACAACTTTGAAGAATCGGTACATTATTCAATTGCGATCCCTGGCACAGATGCAGGAGTTGTTGGTAGCCCTTAGACTCTCTGCTTATGAATATCAGGCGTTACAGGAAGCTTATACTGGAGCTTTGTTATCGGCTAGGGGCCAACAGCTTTCGGACATACGTACGATCTTGAGTCCCACCAGATACAATCATGCAGAGTGGGTCAAAATACGTTATGGGTCCGGTACCGCATGGAAACGGTGTTACATGGTTATAGAGCCCCTGTCCGTAAAAAAACTAAAAAAGGGCTTATCTTTCGGCCGTGTCGTAATTTACGAGACCGATACGTGTAAAAAGAAAGAACTTTTAGGTGAAATCACGTCGGTAACTTCTCTTTGTGCCGTTTACCCTCAACTGCATTTCTTTATCGACAAATCAACAATGATGAAGTTGGAGGGGAAAATACACTTTGGCCTGCACTCTGGCAAGAGATCAAAAGGCTTTGAGCCCCTGCTGGAATCTGATGCATCGTTGTTTATTATGCCGGAAGAACACCATTCAGTGCCAGGCTATGATACTCTTATCCGGTTTTTAGTTCCTTTGTTCGATGCGTTTGGCCAATATGGCCGTCCCAAGCGATTGAAGGCAGATCGGATGGACCCGGAATCGTTGTTGTTCGGGCTCCCAACTTTACCTTGCATCTATTACTTGGAAGTCTCAGAGCTCATAACAAGCGTCAATGTCATGCACTCTAACTCGTATATAGAGTGGGACGCTTCCCATTGGCGCCTGCACATCAAGGGTATGTTGACTCGCAAGTTGGCTCAAGGCTACAACGGCTGTGGCTCTGCTAAATCGCTCCAAATGCTGGGCGGCCAATTGAGCGGCAATACTACCCCTAGAATCATGAGCCCATTGCTGGGTCGATTCCCAGCAGCACTTTCCCCATCGCCAACCAACAACGACTTGAAGAGCGTCATTGGAGACCGGAGAGCTAGCGACGGCACAGGCATGACGCCTCTGAGATCAGGGCTCTTAAACTCTAACGGCCCTGGAATCGGAAACACAGGCTCGAAGCCAGCAGCCTATGCTCCTTCGTCGTTAAGCCAGGAAGCATCGAAGGTGCCTTTAAAATCGAGCCCTGGCAAGGCAGCATACGCCGGAAACATCCACTATCCTGGAGGTGCACCATCCGGCTCAGGCTCAGGTACTGCTGGAGCTCTTGCTGCGGGTGCTGTAGTAGGTGCCGCAGCAGGGGCTGCCGCTGTGCATGCTTCCAGCAAGGGTCCAAGACGCCAAAACGACCTTGCTGAGATATATCAAAACTACACAAAGTTACAAGCGCCTACGGATCAATTCAACGATAGAAATAAGATTTTGAACGGATCTGAAGAGGTCATCGACGAAACGAAGCTTCCTACATTGATGAGAAAGAAGTCGCTTATGCATGGACCCTATCCTACTCGAGAAAAATTCCTTGGAGAAAGCGACGACGAAATTGACGAGAGTGGCGACGAAAGCGACGAAAGCAGTACAGAGAGCGACGAAAGGGCCCATAACCAGACTGGCGAACGGTATGTGGGCGGCGCATCGGCTCAAAACCAGGGCCACAGTCAAAGTGCTCAGAACCGTCACCCCCAAGGGCCCGATGGAAATTCTTCCAATAAGGCCTCTCAACAGTTCTTGGCTCCAAACCAGTACGAGGAACGTAACGCAAGTTATTCTTCCGTACAGTCGCCCAACACTCAGTACCAGGAATTTAACAAGCAATTCTCCAAGAACTTTGCTAATCCGATGGAGGCCGCAGTGAACTTGAACAATTCTGATTTGGAAGAGAGTGAATCCGAGGAGGACGACGCTCCAGCGCCCCCTAACCATGGCTCCCTGCCAAAACGGCAAGAAATGCAGTTTCTGGGTCATAGCTCAAACCCATACCCTGGTTCGATACAAGTGCCTCCAACACCTTCTCTGGTGGAGAGATTCGGGGCTAGTCCAGATAGACTGCAAGGTGGGCGTAAGCAGCGCCAAGGTTCTGAGCCCAGTATGTTGTCTCCTGCGGACGAGACCTTTGGAAGAAGCTCTGGGCAAGGCAGGGCACCTAACCAGCCTCCCTCCGGCAACTACCAATCTCGCAATCCATCAAACCCTTCAATCGACACTCAAGGACAAGGTCAAGGCATGCAATCTTTGCAAAACAAGTTCCAGAACACCTCCATTGGAGGTTATGAGCAACAACAAGGCTACGGTCGTGCTCATAACCAGCAGCCACCACCTCAAATGCAAGGCCAGGGCGCACAGCCAATCCCAATGGCTCAAAACCAGTACCAACAACAAGGGTACAACATGCAATACCAACAACAGCGTCCCGCTTATTATGGACAACCTCACCCCCAATCGGGGAGTCCTCAGCAGAGAGGTCAGTACATGCAACAACAGCAAAGACCGCCCCAAGGTTATCACATGCCTCCAAGACCACAAGGATATGGTGCGCCCCACCAAATGCAGCAGGGTCCAGCGTATGGTTCTCCACCCAATCAAGGTTACCGTGCTCCTAACCCTCCTCAAAACCAGTATCCGAACCATAATGCCAACCCTAACTGGGGTCCCCCTGGCCAACTGCAGCCCAGAGCTGGATACGGCGGGCCATATGCTCATAACCAGCCTCCTAACCAAGGGTATGGTCAGCAGCCCCGGCCCAACCCTTACGCTCAACAGTCTTCACTGAGCATGCGCTCCTCTGATGACAAACAACAATACCAGTATCAAATAAACCCCAACTTTCCACCTAGAAGAACTGGCCCCCCTAACCAGCAGCAGTATATGGGATCGAACTCCTCTGGGGATAGTGGCCATAAGCCTAACTCGAGATACCAATAGCCCTGGTAATCTTACTTTCGAAGCAGGCGTGTATTTAGACTGCGGTTATAAACCCTGTCACATCTATTCTTGTACGATATGTATACTATACACCTATAAACAATTGTCTTTCCTTATGTCTCTGTAGAATTCAGTTACGCGTAAAAATTGGAGCGATGCTAGAGCTGGTCTCATTATAGGCGCCGAAACGACGCCCCTCCCTTTTATCAAGTTGGACAATGACATTTGAAACAACTTATGCATGCAACACTCAATTAAGGTTTCTTGTTTATTCTTACGATGATTAAGTATTTATATCGGGGTGCCAGTTCCTGATCAAGAGCACGAGACGTTTTAGAAGCCGTCATAAGCGCCTTTACGAAGACACATCAAGGGAATCACCCCTGAATCATCGCTCGTAACCATCTTCACTGTGGCCCAGCCATCAGAGTGAAACTTAAGGATCTTCACCTTTTCACCAATACAAACGGTAATCTCGTCGTTCAATCTCTTGACATAAGGTTTGATCACAGAGTATATACTGTCCAGTTGCGAGCATTGGACCTTTGGCAGTCTAGCAGAGTCTGATAATGCACTAGTAGCGGGCTCATATGCATGAGACAGCAGCGGTGCATGAGGCAATTGCTTCCTTGAGTTGTTCAAAGCTGGTCCTGGTTGTGAGCTCTTGACTGAAGCATTCAAGTTGAATCTACGCAAAAATAGAGGCGACTTGAACTCCAAAGGTGAATGAGGGACAACAATTCTACTAAGTCGGTTGAGGAAACTAGGTTTGTCCTTCTTAGCGCCAGATTCTTCGTCGAAGCCAGGGCTGCTAACGCTTCGAGGGTACTCTTTACGAAGCCCTGTTTTTGGCTTCTTCGAGAAGGGAAGCGCTTCTAATCCGACCTCAAACAGTCTGCGCTTTCCTACTTTGGACATGGCGCTTCTTTGGGTCCCTAACCGTTTCCTTAATAAAAACACTCCAAAGACTACCAAGCCTACAACACACACGATGGTGATGGGAATGGCAATGGCCAAAGCCAATTTAGTGCCTGCAGATGTCTCTGAGCTTAAGATTGGTGCCGCTGAAGGGGAGGACTGGTTTGACGTACTGGTCAGAACCTTGGTCGAAGTTACAGGACTGGAAAAACTAGAAACAGTCGTCAGTTTCTGCACGGTGCCCAAGCTGGAACTCAGCGCAGAGACAGTTGACAAGGTCAACGCCTGATTGGTCAATACCAAGGGAGAAATGTTTATACTCAGCGGTACCATTGTGTTAATGGCACTGGGAAGCAAGGCATTGGATGAGCTGGGGTTGCCTACGAATTCGGTCAAGAAAATCGTTGAAGTCGAAGTCGAGGGGGAAGAAGAGGTAGGTGGGTTACGGGTGACGTAGACGACGACTGTGGGAACGACATCTCTTTGATCCATGTTTACGTTGCTTCTACGAGGGTGCGATAGGAATCTACAAGGTTTGCGAGTAGAAGCGAAGAAGAGTAACCTTGAAAATAAAGAAATCGGAAGACTGTGCCTTTAAAAAGTCTGAAACAGGTGGGAAAACGCCATCTTTAAACCAAGTCTGAAACGTCCTGCACACAAAATATTCCTGCGATATGTCAAATATTAAACTCCGTATATTAGACGCCATGCATAAACACACCTATCACGACGAATAGCTATGTTATATGAGTGTATAAGAGCTCAAATTGGAAGTATAGGCTCATTTTCTGATTCTAATAATTCATTACCCGTTGAACTCCAGAAATTCTGGAAATAATTCCGATTGATGATAACTGCAACAACGGCACCGAGCCCTGAGCCTAACATTATATCAAGGAAACTATGCCTATAGTCCTGTACTCGTGAAAGGGCAATATATGTTGCCAATGCGAGAGGAGATAGCGCTGTCAAGTACATGTACAAGGGTTTATTGGGGATCAGCGCCCCCAATCGCCATTGCCCAAAGAGCCATAAGCTCAAGTATCCAAATGCAGCAAAAGAGATCGAGGAGTGCCCTGACGGACACGACCGCATACCATCTTCTAGAAGTCTAGCTCCTAATGGGGCGGTACATACGGAGATATCTACAAAGATATCTGTAGGGGTATGAAGCGCTGGTCCACAGCGAGCCAAGAAATCGGGCCGGGGCTGTCCAATCCAGGCTTTCAATATATCGGTAAGAACACCGTCTATCGATATGGAGAGCAATAATCCCAAAATCGAAACGTTGAGCAAATGCCATGGATGATCTTTGGAGCGATAATATAAGACAAGAGCCATGGCTGCCAGGGGAAGCACTGAGGCTAAAACTAGGCACATGGGCCCTGACACCCTCTCATTTATGGCAAATGGATGTTGGATTTTAGGGTCGCTAAGTTTGAACTGCCGCAGGAAGGGTGTTGCGTTTTCGGCTATTAAAATGAAATAGGCAGTAAGTGCGAAGGCAGTAATCCAATCTGGAACGTAACGCCGGAACTTTTGCAGCTCGATATACTGCGCTAGAAGCATAGTTCGGAGCGATAGTTCGTAGTACCTGGTTGAGTTTTCTAGTATGGCAAATCGTGTGACCTGTGGGGTAACATCCGTGCCTCATAAACACCATATATACGACGACAGGGCTCATGATCGTATCAAAAGGAAGAAATTGATGATGTACTAGGGTGAGTTAATTAATTCCTTTTCGTGGCCCGTTCGGATTGAAGTGTTTTGTGAGCTGAACCTGGCTGATGGAAAGATAAACAATAATCATTAAACTAGATAAGATAATATAGATATATTGGCAAAAAAAAAAGTTATGCAATCAAATCAATTGTCTTATAGATTCTCCAGGAGAATGACCAATTCCAGACGCAGCGGAACGAAGATCGGCCAAATTATTACTCAGGATTATCAGAATTCGTCAGCGTCCATTTGACAAATAAACAAACCGGCTGAAACTAATCAAGATTTATGCTTGGATTGCAATAATGACCTTTTACGTCCATTTCGCTCATGTACGACACCATCTACTGAAAATGTATCATAACCTCTCATTAATCTATCAGAATCTATAAATTCAATAATTTTTAGCGTAATGTTTTAATTGTCTTTTTTCTGCCTCCACCCGTATGGTATTGTCATCCTTATGGTTTTGGTTACGAGCCCGTATTGAACCCGTAAAAGTGACCCTCGATGTCCCGCGCGAGATTCGCCATCAAATTCAACATGTTATGAGTATGGAAATACGTAGGCTCCGGCATAGCCTTGAATGTTTGTACTGAGAAGTTTGAAAGCTGATCTGGGGCAAGCTTGTACTCCGGTGGGATCCCGTCTTCTTGGTTAGAGGCGGAACTACCTGGAGCACTGGAGTTGTCTGGGTCAGTAGCACCTACACTAGCATCTGTATCGTCCTCGCGTTTGTATCCCTTGGGGTACCACCCATCTGCGCTCCTAACTGTATCACCTTCGTACAACTCTCTCCCATCCTTTGGTAACACCGCACACAACCAGATTCTGGTCTTATATACCTTAAATAATTCCTTGATCAACATCCGAAAATCGATACGCTTGAAGTTGGCGAAATAATAGAAGATCAACTTCTTGAAATCGCTCTGGTACTCTACGTTAATCAATTCTAACGATCCGCCCAAACGCAACTCTTGAATCTTATGGAAACACGTAGCAAACGCCTTTTTCTCCTCCATAAACTTTGCGCTTAATTTATACACCTCTTTTGGAGTAGCAAACCGGAGCACTTGTTTTGTGGGAAGCAGAATAACGAACTCGTTGTCATCGTTCTTTTCAAAATCCAAATTGGCGCCAGAATTGCGCCGCAAACCCTTGACAACGGTACCACCGGCATTGTCGGTGATTGTAAGTGATTTCAAGTGTTCTTGCTTTTTTAAGAAGTTGAACAAAATCGCCTGGTTGGGTGGCACCGCGGGATCAAGGATCACAACCATATCTTTACCTCTGTCACCATCTACAATCACCAAATCGTCTTTTTGGAGGCTAAGGTTAGTGTTTGCGGGGTACAGGAGGAGATCGAGCTTTCCGTTCTTGTTGGCAACAAGACAAAGCATTTTATGGGTAAAATTGAGGTTGTTTAAGTTTTTAACAAATGCTACAAGCTTCGCAATGACAGGGCTCTTGTGCAAGGTGTTGAGCTCGGTGAGCACTGTTCTACTCAACTCCGGTTGGATGAAGTACGGTTGCACCGCGGCGTAAAGTGCCCGTAAATCTACCAGGGCTACCAACTGCTGATCGCGCAACATTAATCCATCGTCTAGCTTATGTGGTGACTGGAACCCCTGGAAGTCGTGCATCGAGCCACCGTTGTGGTTGGAACTGCCATTATGCGTGGAGCCATCGTGACTGTGATTAGGAGCAGTGTGGGCTTGAGCGCTATGGTTTTGAGCACTAGCAAAGCTATGTGTGCTTGGCTGGTTAGGGGCACTTACAGGAACATGAGGGCTGATTTGATGTCCGGGTGTTTGAGTATTCGCAAAGCCCTGGACGTTTGCCTGTCCGTAGTTCCCATTGGGATGAAACATGGACGAAAACTGCGAGAAATTGCCCTGGTTAGGAGCCATCTGGTTATGAGCCATGGCTTTGTTTGTTGCTAAGGGGGAGCCGGCCCCGTTCTGCATGCCCATACTATAATTCAGACCAAATCCGTGTGACAGACCCACCCCCATCGATGAGTTACCTAGATATGAGTCTTGATTAGCGGCCCTATTGTCTAAATACGGGTCCTGGTTGGGTACCCTATACATATACGCCAGATCGTTGTCATAATATGAGTGTTTTGGTGCGGCAATCTGAGACGGCCTACGTTGCTGGAAATCGTTCAAATTTGAATTCAAAGAAAAATTTTCAAATGACGACATGAGCTGACCTACGGCGCCACCTCTACTATTCATATTGTAGTTGTTGGTGGCGGCAAACGTTGCCAACGAGTTTTTATGGCCCGAGTTACGATAGCCCAGGCCCGACCGCGTAAAAGACTCGGCTGCATAACTGGGACGTCTCGAGCTGATGTGCCCTACACCACCTTGGAGCTCCATAGGGAGATTGAAAGGATCAAAAGTAGGGTTGCCGAATGGCGTAGCGTTGGGCAGGAATCGAGAGGGCGAGAGGTTAGGAGCATCGAAGGGGCTTCTTACGGGCTTGGCCGCGTCTAGGGATGCCAACTTCAGGGACAAGAGCATGTCAAAGTCCTGCGCCGGGAGGTTTGGGGACAACGACTGGGATTCGGCAGCAAGCGACGTTGATTGGACCAATGGATCACCCACGAACGTTCGATTGGGATCTGAGGGTCCACTGACGGAGCTAGACCTGCTTCCAGGCGCCTGGCCCAAGAAATCAGGGTAATTTAAGTCCATTAGAGGGCTCAAGAGTATACTTGAGTTAGGTTGCGAGCACTTGGGAAAGACCGGTTTTCTGTAGAGAGAGTAATATAAATGCAGTAACTGTAGGAGAGAGGCTTCTAGCTGTTTATTTGGTCAGTTTTGGGTGTTTGTCATACGGGTGACGCCTAGGCTGTTTGAGTGGAGGTGAATGCGCCCAATGTAGAAACGAAATATAACGGAACCGTGGTGTTGCATGCAGGTACACCAATGACGTTGAGACCCTCTTTGTATAGAAATAGGACGAGTGGAGATTGTATGAAAGATGAAATTTTTCGATAAGGTCAGATGTGAGTTAGGACAATACTGTGTGAAGTTCTATATAAGTTGTGGCTGGATATTGCTGAGTACGTGAGTATTAAGAACGAGTTAGGGCTACGAGGAACGTCGGGGGTCAGGGGAACGACGGTTATGAGCACGATGAATGTCTCTCCCGATAAAAATGAATG
Source organism: Australozyma touchengensis (assembly GCA_030566735.1). Classification (NCBI taxonomy): domain Eukaryota; kingdom Fungi; phylum Ascomycota; class Pichiomycetes; order Serinales; family Metschnikowiaceae; genus Australozyma; species Australozyma touchengensis. The sequence goes on along the minus strand of JAKUAS010000002.1, from coordinate 784,070 downwards.
CAAAGTGGTTCTGGGAGACGCGCTGAGGTAGTAAATTGGTGTTGGAAGTATTTGAGTTCATCCAGCAGATACTGTCGTATTGAGAATCAAACAGAAGAGGAGGTGCTTGTCACAAGAAAAAAAAAACGATAAGAAAGGTGTTTCTATTTTTGGCTGGAAACTAAGGAACTCTACAATTTGAGTCGTGCATTTCTGTGGACTGGCAAGCGAAGAACTTGAAGTGATCTGAAAGGCAAAGAGATGTACGAAAAAAACGCATTAATCCAAGCGACAAGACGTGAAGGATTTCAATGATGAAATCTGCACAGGACGCTTACAAAAGAATCAATTTAAGGTATTGTCCTCTGTATTGTCAACAGAACCAGAGCCACCCGTTCAGAACTGAATTCCAGGGATACCAGTGATGTATGCTACAAAACATTGAAGATGTAAAAGCTCTTTGTAGATCCAGTTCTCCGACAAGTTCGCCTTTGTTCGCACAATTAATTATACAATCATACTTGAATGATACGAGTAATATCCACAGATCAGGAACGCAGCATCTCAAAACGTTCCTTGAATCCATCGTGATCTAATGAGCCAGAAACGGGCCTTGCCAGTGTTCTGCCCCCTTCTGATTACCCTTCATCTCCTACAATCTCATCATAAACCACCTACCCTCATACTTCTTGGCTGATCATCAATCTCTCCGGCCCTAAATCTTCTAAGCGGATTCTTTATTACTCCAACTATTCAAATCTATACGTTCTCCATCCCTTAAATCTCTTTCCGTCCGTCCGTTTCCTCATTCATTCATTAGGCATCCGCTTAGCATTACCGCTTTAAGCAGCACGGCCAGTGCCAGCCTTTGGTGGGTACTTGGACTGGGCACCGTCGGCGGCAACACAAGTGCACCATTCGGACTTCTCAATGTAGTCCATGACACTTGGAATGTGCATTCCACATCCGGTCCACGACTTGTTCTTGCAAACACCACAGTTGACAGGTCTACACATTGCTAGCTATTAGTTCGTTGATTGGTTTGTTTGGTGAAAATCAGAGGCTTGGTTTTCTGGTCCAAGCTGAATCGGGTGCAAATTGACCTGGTATTTATGCGAAACATCAACCTGCACACAGACGGTGGCCCACCCACCTGCTCCCGCACCCACCGTGCAGGCTCTGACATATCGGCCAGCACCTAGCCCTAACCTGACTCAGCGGCTTTCTAATTTTCAGATCTGGCTGCCCCGACACTGCCGATCGCCGACAAACACTGGCGGTTGATGCCGACGCCGATTCTTGCCTATTTGGGCGAAAGGTCAAGAGCCATTGCAGGAAACGAGCCCCGCGCAGATGTCGATCTCTAAGCAGTAAATCGAGCCCAAACAGGATTAGAAGTATTCTCGATTACTTTGTACAATGATTGCATAATATAGTCTGGCAAGATCAGCTGTAGTGTAATCGTTGGTGAGAGGGTCTAGACGACTGGCGGGTGATAGACGGTGATCGTATACTACCGAGATGTATTTAATATTCGGCTTCTAATAAATCTTGATTTCTGGTGCCTTCGCCCTTGAAGTCAGTTCAATTCTCCCTCTTATAAACAATTCCTGGCAAAGTGGTGTAGCCCTTTCATTGATCATTCAGCTTTGGTGATTTTCCGTGAGACGATGTCTTTTAACAAAAAAGAAGTCTTAAAAACGGAATTGAACTCGACGGTAGAAGGGGTTGGATGTGCTTGAGCGCCAAACTTGCCTTGCAAGTGGAAGCGCCTAGTTCAGTAGTCCCCCTGGGCATAAGAAGTAGTGGATCATAAAACAGTACATTCACAGAAATTGCTTTCTTCTGGAGAGCATGGATTACCCTATTAGCAGCGACTGCGATTACAAAAGGTAAAAAGACTTGAATGAGTTGTGCTTCATGATAAGTATTCAACGAGACCATCGACCTATACTGACAATCAACGCCAAGCGGAGCGGATGAAGGTATACACGGGCAATGAGGATATGAGAAGAAAGAAAAGTTCGCTACTATGAACTGAACTCCAGGCAAGGATCAGTCGGTTTTGTGAGATCATAACTTTCACCTCGACCCAAACAATCTTCAAATGATTATGTTGAACATTTAACAGAAATGATTCCTCTCTCGTACCAATCCTTAGTGCAATACCTAGAAAACGAAACGCCGCTTCCAAACATGACACTTGGGGTTATCGAAGAGCATGCATGATTAACAATAGTTGGGCATCATATGAACACATATCTGTATTAAATTCATCTACTTAAATGTACCTGGGAGGAGAGCTAAGTAGAGAGCTTCCGTTTTAGAGCTACTAGTTGTACAAATGTCTTGAACATCAGCATCGTGAAGTGATTGATCGAAGGAAGGAAATGGAAGGAAGAAGAAGCTTGGATCCGCTCTAGGGGTTCGCTGAAAGGGCCCGAGACCTTGACACCTAAGTTTTGTTTCATTGTCCCGTTAAAAGGTAACTTCTCCGCCTTTTGCTATGAACCCTTGAATTTCCCATCTTCGCTTTTTTCATCGTTCTTCAAACTCGCGCCAGCTCTTGCTTCTGTATCCCCCTTTAATCTCCACCGTTCCTGTTCTCCACCATTTGCCTCCCTACATCCACTCCTGCCATCGTACATTTCTACAAACATCCACCGACTTGTTCACGGTGCGCCTCAATAACATCACCATCCTCCAAGTCCAAGTCCTCTGGTGTGTTGTCGGGCGACACACGAGTGCCATCAATCAAGAAACGTAACGACTCCAACGACTTACCTTGACGCTTGCAGAAGGCCTCCATCAAACGCTTCATAGGCGTAGTCTTCTTGATCTTGAAGAAGATCTCGGCTGTGCCGTCACTCACCTTCAAGTTGATGTGGGTATCAGACTTCTCTTCCTTTGGTTGTTCCGACATTTCTGTGTTGTTGCCTCCGTGATTCGCGTGGATTATTGACTCCTTAAATACTTTTTCGGGTGGCGTTCAGTGGTCAGTTATGAACACTGTCGATGAGTTTGCTTTTTGTATTTAGTCTCCTAGTGAAGGAACTGCGTAAGGTATCAAGGAACTTGTTGTTTGCAATGACATGGGGAATCTTGACATAACATTGCCCGTCTGCGAGAGGCACGGATGTGCAACCGTGCAGGTGTGGCGTGTGGCTGCAAAAACCTGAAACATCCCGGTATAATTGTTACGATTCGGTAACTACCACTCTCTTTAGTCCCAAGTATTCTTCAGTTTGTCATAAAAAAGTAGTGGTATCTTTTCTGTTCAGAGAACGCCTGTTGTTGCAGCGCACTGACCCAAGTTTGAACAACAGAAACACCCGTGGAATACAGGAAAAATATGAAAAAATCGTATCTTTCGACTCCGGAGATTATGTCTCAGGCATGGCTTCACCCTGTAGTTCTTGTTTCAGTGCTTTCTGTAGTTAAGCTTTGGATTTTTACTAGATCTATTAATTCGACCGTCAACGGGCTCAAAATATTTGCAAATTCCGCCTGCCAGAATGCAAATACGTTTTGGAACGATTCTGTTCTTTTGCAAGCGCAGATGGATTCCTTAGTAAGTGCACTTGTAGCCGCTCTAATGGAGTATGCAATTGGTCTTATTAAAATCTTCTGTAGCATCACAATTACAGTAGCTGCAGCTTTAGTCTCTTTTTCGGTTGAAATGTATCTTGGTACAATTACCTGTCTCTGCGTGGCCTTAGTTCAAGGCACAATTGAATGTGTGGTTGACGCTCTTCGACTCATCACTGCAGCCCTTCAAAGTGCAGTAAATGCCGCGTTGAAGGATTTCAACAACACCTTGAGGGGTCTATCTAGTGTAATCAATACTGCTATTCTGGGTATCGATGCTCTCAAGTCGTTGTTTGGCCAAGCTAGTCTGCCCGCTTCTACTCTCACCGATGCAGCCCAAAAGGTCAATCTCACGTTGTCGTCACTCGCAAACGTGTCGATTCCAACTGCATACATTAATAAAATCGAGAAATTCTCTAATGAGATCCCTAGCTTCGAAAACGTCCTCTCCAACGTGACGTCGTTGATGACGCTTCCATTACACCGTTTGGCGGTAGAGCTACAGAACGTCCCCGGCAAATCCACAGAATCTTTGAATTCCTCGACCATCAATTATGATGCTTTGCCATGGGACGCCTATTTGCCGTTTTGTCTGACGCTCGGTCTGGCGTTTGATCGTGCTTTGGCGTTGGCAAATTCGGTCCTGAAAATGATTCTTATTACTCTCTCGGTTGTCACAGGTCTTTTGAGCGTCGGCTTTATAGTTCTTGCGTACATTAAGAACAGGAAACGATCAGAATTACTCCAAAAATTGGCACAAGAGTCACACCCAGAAAGAGTTGGGAATAAGTTGCAACAGTTCGATTTAGGAATATGGGCCTGGCTCCAAAGGCCACTAAGGATTGACCAGCAATGGTACTTTTCTTTCTGTTGTACGAGAAACATTCTTAACTGTTTTGCTATTGGCGCAATAGGGTTCTTGACTGTAGGACTCCAATACCTAATTCTAGGGGCAGTTAAGAAGGAGCTTAGTCAAATTCAAAACGGCCCAGAAAGTCCAGATTTGGTCAATGTACAGCGGCATCTTTCTAAAGCACTTGTGAATGACCTCCAGAATTCAGTGAATGCACTGGTGGCTGGAATAAACAACATCCTTTTTAGTTCTGTTCGTACCGCATCTTCTGATCTTTTAAAGAACATGGTGATGTTTCAGAATCAAGCGAACACGACAATTTCTTCAGTATTCGACAAAACTCCCTTTGCTAATCCTGCCCGTACGATTGTTTATTGCACAATTGGCCGTAAAATCGACGATATTGAAGACGGACTAAAGTGGATAATAGTCAATCTTAACATTCCTACCCCAAATATTTCAATGACACTTTTGAATGCAACAGTGGCCATGAACTCGAGCGCTTATAGCACTGTTTTACCGGAAATTCCGCTGGTATCTCAAAGCATCTGGGAAAGCTATCAGCAAGCGGAAGAACATTTCACACGAGGTTTAATAACGGAACTCATTATTTGCAGTGTATTCAGTGGCATATGGGTATTCTACATCGTGATCGGTGCAATCATTGTTTGGTATAGAGCGCACCAGGCGGAAGCCGACGTTCCTTGCGATCAGATGATCAGCTGGCCAAAAAGAATCGAGAAGTCAAACCGTCCAAAGGAGTACCCGCACTTGGACCCTTTGCCCCATGACTCTTGGTCGATATTCGGAGACTAATATATACACTATAGATCAGCTTATATGACATAACGAAGTTGTAATTTCAATCGCGCTTTCTACACCCACTACTACTATCTTTAATCTTTATTTTACAATTTTCTACATCTACAACTACCGCCCGGTCCTTTATGGGGCAATATTCATTAACTCAAGCCAATACTTAAATCGGCTCCTCAAAGCCCTCTTGCGAATACTTGTCCTGCTCTGTGCCGTCGAAATACTCCGGCTGAACGTCTTTACTCAAGTTCTCATCGTAACTCGAAAGTCGTTCGGCTGCATCGTCCGATGAAAGAGAATCGATCTGCGAAAGCTTTTGGCGCTTGTTCCTGCGACGATACTCAGCCATCTGCTGTATTACCTGGCTCTTCCGAAGCTTCTTGAATCGCTTATAACTTTGTTCTTCGCGGTCCATTTCTTCATACCGCGACTTATCCATTTCCTCGTCCACAGCTTGTCCCAAATGAGTATCCTCAACCAATTTAAGGTCTTTCACTTCAGGCGGTAAGAACTTCTGGGTCGCTAACCCGTGTTGAAAAGTTGGGTTATACTTATACAGTTCTCCATAGCCTAATTCCTTCATTAGAGTGGTAGGGGCATTTCTGAGATGAATAGGAACGGCCAATTGGGAAATCTGTGGGTCCTCGCGGAATAGCGCTTGCGCATTGCGTAACGCTCGGTACAGCTTTGTGGATTTCGATGCTCGGGCAAGTTTCACCGCACAGTGCGCCAAAATAATTTCTCCCTCGGGCATGCCGACGAAATTGAGCGCATCTAGCGCGGCTATCGCGAACGGGAGGCACAGAGAGTCTCGGAGTCCGATATCCTCGCTAGCTATGACAATCATCCGGCGAGCAATGAATAGAGGGTCTTCGCCCCCATGCAACATCTTTACGAGATAGAAAACAGCAGCATCCGCATCAGACCCACGAACTGATTTGTGAAAGGCACTGATTGCGTCGTAATGGTTGTCTCCTTTGCGATCGTAGGACTGTTGAAAGTTTCGGGTTTTGAGAAGTGGCTTGAGTTCCGTCAATGACACTTTGATGACACCAGTCTTCTCTGGAAGCACGAATTTCTCGTTCTCTTTATCTTGCACCTGCACCGCCTTAAATTGGAGTCCTGAAAGGTATGCATTGACAGATTCCAAAAGGTTGAGTGCCACGCGCGAGTCTCCTGTGCTCAATTGGGCAATGTAGTCAAGCGCATCTCGGTTAAAGGCGAGGAGATGGAGTTTGTGGATAAACTTACGGGACTTGTTAAGAAGCAAGAGCCCTTTACTCAAGATTCGAACGAGTGCCTCGTGTGATAAGGGCTCCATGACGAACGTATGCATTCTAGACAAGAGTGCATTATTGAGTGAAAAAGAAGGGTTTTCCGTGGTAGCGCCGATCACCGTGACGGTGCCTTTTTCAATGGCGGGGAGAAGGAGATCCTGGACAGCACGATTGAAGCGATGGATTTCGTCTAAAAAGAGAATCGTTCGGTGCCCTGACCGCTGCCGCTCATTCTGAGCCGTTGCGAAGGTTTCTTTTAATTTCTTAGCGTTGCTATCAGTTCCGGAAAGCTCCACAAAGCGATGGTCAGAAGCAGAAGCAATTATTCGAGCCAACGACGTCTTTCCAACGCCTGGAACTCCCCACAAAATAAAGGAAGGTATGTTTTGAGAAGTGATGAAATTTCGAAGGATACCGTTCTCGCCTGCGAGCTTATCCTGGCCGAAGAAATCGTCTAGCGACGTTGGTCGGAGTCGATGAGCCAACGGAAGCTCTGACTCACGTTTGAGTTTGGCGAACGTCTCGAAATTGTTGGCGGGCAGACGCTCGTTAGCAGGAGCGAATGCATCCTGCGAGTCGGCCGGTTGTGGCGACAGCGTTGTATTTGACTGTGAATTGAGAGGAGTGATCTCGCCAGCGACATCAGATATTGTCCCTGTAAGTTCTTGTTTATGTGGCCCTAGAGCGTGGTTTTCCTCTGGAACTAGGGTAGGTACCTCTTGTGGGTCTTGCTTTAGTACTACACCTTCTCTAAGTTTCCTTTCTAGATCCTCCTGTTTCTTCTTTAAACGCTTCTCGGCCAATAATATGCTCGTAAGCGTCGCACTGCCTTTTTTGGACTTATCGGCGCCCCTTTTCGAGTCAGCCTTAAGTCCCAATGCCGCAAACGCGTCAGAAGCTTTATCCTTATCAGTCAGTGGTCCGGGCGATGAACCAGCAGTTGCATCGCTCACAGACGTGTCGAGACACGAGTTCACATGGCGCTCGATAAATCGTAGTGGGAAGTTCCGGAAACAAAGCGGGCACGTCTCTTCCATCGATTTTGTGGAGAAGTACTGAAGGCGATAGATCTGAATAATCGAGACTATCTGCAGGGTATCATATCAAAACTAGCGACAAGCCAAAGTCAAATTCATACGAACGCGATTCAGTCAATAAACTATGTATGCTGTAAGCATTTCCTACCCTCAATCCTCCCAAGTAGACCCGTTGACGACACCCGTTACACGTATATTTGACGTTGACAGTTGTTACGTCCTGCATATGTATCTGAACCCTTTCAGATACGAACCTAAACTACGCGTTACTCATCTCTTCACATACTACCCCACAAGTTCTTCAAAAGATAATGACAGCCGAAGCAGTGTGGCGCACACTCCCCATTTCGATCTGCGAGCTTTCGCTCGCCCGTGTTCTTCGCTGCGGACAGACGTTTCGCTGGAAGAACGTCAACGGTGTCTGGAGATTTGCGACCGGCGACAAGATCATTTTGCTTCGGCAGCACGACGATCTGATCGAGTACGGCTGCGGAGGAATGAAAGGCGAGCTGGTTATGAGCTCTGCTTCAAAGGATGTGGCTCTAGACTCAGTGTTGGCGTTTATTTCGGACTACTTCAATCTTTCAGTAAAGCTCGCTGATCTCTACCAGCAATGGCTGGCGGTTGAGCGGAAACACGTCAAAGGCAAGTCTACTTCCTTTTCCTATTTTCCTGGAATCCGCATGCTTCGCCAGGATCCCTGGGAGACTGTAGTGCTGTTCATCTGTTCCTCTAACAATAACGTCAAGCGTATCTCCAAGATGTGCGACGCGCTCTGCGACGAATTTGGCGAACTAGTAGGCACATACGAGGGCCAGCTGTACCACGCGTTTCCTGGGCCTGAAAAGCTATGTGCGCCCGAAGTCGAGGGACGGTTGCGGGAGTTAGGATTTGGATATAGGGCCAAGTACATTCAACAAACGGCGGCCATGTTCAGTAGTGAAGAGTTCCCCGGTATTACACTCGAGAGTCTTCTGGCGCTCCGCGGTGCTTCGTACGATGAGGCACATGAGTTCTTGTTGCAGCTTAAAGGTGTAGGGCCCAAGGTCGCTGACTGCATTTGCTTAATGGCGCTAGACAAGCACGACGTAGTTCCTGTTGACACGCATGTGTTGCAAATTGCCATTCGTGACTACAACTTCAAAAAATTCAAGACAATGAATGCCAAGGCGTATCATGAAGTTCGCATGCACTTGCAGAAATTGTTTGGTCAGTATGCGGGCTGGGCCCAGCTGGTAATGTTTGCTGCAGATCTTGCAGATTTGAACAATGGAGTGAACCAGGTTGATGGCACAAGAATCAAGCATGAGGTGGTAATGACGGAGTCATTTTCGGGTCCGGAGAAGCGGGGCCTTATATCGGAACATGTTGTGAAACGCATCAAAACTGAGGCTTAAAGGATATTGTCTGGATTTATTATGGTTTGGTTTTTTTATTTTTGTTTGGGAACATATCAGACTCTTATTCTGTACTACATCGAAGCGTTTAAATAGTTAGACGGCTCAATACCAGTAGCTGTGGAATAAAAGAGAATAAAGGATCTCGCATGTTTGGGCGTTGTTAGGAATGCTTTGGTTTTTTCCCCAATAAGGAAAGAAATTCAGCAACTTTGAATAAGAATCTAGTTCCAGAACCACCCACCCAGAAGCATCCGTGGAACAGCTAATGGAAGGTCTAATTGTCATCTTTAGCTTCGTGCCTGTAAACCCGTTCGAAGTATAGTTGGATGTACGGCGATGAATACATTCCCAAAAACTCCTTAAAGAAACGAACATACACCGATTATCAAAATGCTTTATTCATTGCTATACTAAATATTCTTCCTTACCCTATTTCTTAGCCGCAGGCTTCTTCCAGTAGTACTGTTTGTGTGTTTTTCTACATGCCCTTAGGCCACCATGTCCTTTGATCAGCGAAAGCAATTGGATCCGCTGCAGATCCTGATCCTTCTCTGGTTCGTAAAAGTATTCTTCTTCCAAAGGCTTGCCTGCAGCGTCTTTACCCTGTCTGTAGATGACACCAATACACGACGCATTGTAAAGCACTGTGCGGAGCTGTCTGAGGGACAATTTGGCGACGGTTGCCGAAATCGTATTCAACACAGATGCAGGTGTCGACGAGAGTCGCGAGAACGCCAAGTGGTTGACCAAAATGTTTTCGATTTCCTTGACGTTGGATACCTTCTTGATACACTCTTGGCTAATAATGAGCTTGCCCTCCGAGTCATGTTCTGCTTCTTTCTTGACCTTTTTCACTGGCGTAGGCTCCTCGCTCGCCGCCCTTCTCTTGACCGGGTTCGTCTTGGGGAGATTGGTGGATTTATTAGCTAAAGGAGTAGAAGGACGCTTAAGATCGGACGAAGCTGGCGATGGGCTTTCATACTTAGCCACGTTATGGGAAGGGTTGTGATTTTCCTTGTTTTCTTCGTTGACTGCGCTGGTCTTCTTAGTTTTTCTCACAGACGGAGTCGTTTCTTCAGGCTGATTAGGGACCTCCAAAATCGCGCCTACTTTGCATGGTGTTTGTGGAAGAGACGATGCAATGCTTCTCGGTGTCGAGAATTTGGATGGAATAGTGTTCGTTACGGACATTGAACCCATAGCAGGGTGTTTGGAGTTCTTCTCGCCAACTGTTGCAGCTGCGCTAGTGCTGGTCACGATCTCATCGTCGGTTAATTCTTCATCGTGGTCATCTGGGTTGACTAACACGACGTGGTCGCGAATTTGTAACAATACGTTGGCAAAACGAGGCATCTCCACAGACTCATTGTGAAACACATGAAACTCTGTGCAGTTGCTATCCAAACGAATGGTTTTCGAGCCCGCATTGTTTTGAAGTGGGACCGCCGCCTCTACAAGTACATACTCGTGTTCTGACTTTGCGTCTTTCTTTGGTTCTACACCGCATGTTCTTGGTACCGCCATTGTGAAACCGTTGTGTCCCAAACACGTGAATACCATCTTTGTGGCACTGTGCTGAATGAGTACATGGCGACGGCTTACGGTTTTGTCCATTTTGGCCGTGCCAGTCTTATTTCCGGCGCGAAGATAGTAGTCGCAGGCCTTGGAACTCCGTCCCACTGTGATTTGGGGCCGTGCAGCAAGCAAAGGAACCCGCAATACCCTCAAGTCGGGGTTCAAGATATTAAAGTCCTTGTTGATGTTAACGGAAGGTCTTGTTGGTGTCGAATTCTGGAAGGCACCAATGGCTACAGTTGTACTAGCCTGGGTTCCAAGCTCAGCCTCTGGAGTATTGTCCGGCTCTTGTCTCGATGGAGAAGACGAACGGCCAATAGAGGAAGAAGGGTTCGGTGTTGGATATTCAGCATGTGAGCGGCCACGCAGCGATATTTCTTTTCCCTTGATGGTGAATGGGTCATCATGGTCTGCGGCGTTCAACACCGGCGACGACGGTGGGAACTGTGTTTCAGACATTGTTTGGTCAGATAATAAGAAGAGCTGAGTGTGTTGCGAGTTGCTTCTGTCGAAGGGCTTTTCGTGAAGCGTTGGTTCCTGTAGACTGGGACGTAAACAAACAACGCGATACGCGTAGGCGAGATGCGTGGACGCGACGAAGAAAAGTACGAGAACGAAAAAGTACGAAACAATTTTGCAAGATTATCGTTGCTCTTTCTGTTGCTGCTTTTGTTTCATCACTGGCTACTGTGATTACTGGTTTACATTGTGTACCTGTCAACGGTCGTATGCACAATGAGTTAAGATACGAACCTTAATTGCGCGAGAGAAGTTTACGATTAAGGGTCAGATCAGGGACAATAATGGTGTAGCAGTAGATAACGAAGTCCTCGAAAGTGATCCTTGATCCTGTGGGACTTTTGATGCTTTCACAACGTTAGCGATGGTTTTTGTGGGGAGCTTTCATCAAATCCCTTCTAAACTATTAGGCCGTGGTCCCCAGAAGCCATAAATCCGGTCACTCCACCGTGGTATAACCATTTGCAAAGATTGCAAAGAAGAATAACGGCTCCCCGAGGACAGTCGGATGATTTTATTGAATTGTTTTTTGCCAGCTAGTCGGTCAGTAATAACACAGGCTGGCTTGGCGGTTCTCATAGCAGTCGAGTATAGCCATTATGTAACTAATTGCCTAAAGTAAGTCCTTTCATGCCAGAATTATCTTACTCTTTCCTGTCCTTTCTACGGCGTCTCATATGATTGAAGGAGTGGTCAATTCACATTATATTAGCTTTTGTTTAAATACTCTTTATTATGAAATCTTTCGCCATATAATTATATTGATAGCAGATCCAGTATCTTTTTCGGTTGATTCTTTTGGGAAAACCTTTGTCCTGTTGGTGTTTCAGGTCTGACTCTACCCATTACCAGAGCCATCTCACTGGGACCCAAAAAAGATTAGACTATGAATTTTCAATTTGAAGCTGTTCAATTCTTCATCTCTTTTTGAAGTCTTTGCCTAGCTTCCAATTCATGTGTGTTTTAGGTTTTTGCAGCCACCCATTGTTACTACGCGTCTCCACGCACCAAATCGTCTAAAAATCTGGGAAAAAGAAATGCAGGCTAAACAAACTTTCAAACTCCTAATTGTTTAATTTCATCTCTTAACGTAATTTTACATGGCCCATCATTCAGGTTCTTTGCTTCCACCTGAAACACGTCTTTCCTGCAGTCCTGAAGACCGGCGCGGTTCATTAGACTCAATTAGGAAGCTCACCTGAAACAGTGCATCACTTCAAGGATCCTTGATCAAACACCAAACGAGACCCACCCCTGCTTATTTTAGTCCCGATACACTTGCTAGCAGAACCGCCGTAGTCTGAATACAGTAAGTGTCCAATTGAATTGTCCATATCTCCCAATAACCACCCGAATTCAGAACCCTGCTCAGACTGGTCTTCTGCACGTCAAACACCTCAAAACCTCCGATCTCTTTAGACAATGAGACGCAAAGTGGATCCAATGAAAAGGGCCACGACCCAGCGTGCTGGTCGCACGACTGGGGATGCAACGACCCCGCTGCGTCGCCAAGCGGCCGTGAAATCAGACACTTCTCGCTCAAACCCCACCAGAAGAGCCACGAAGCCAGCAATTCGGGAAGAACTGTCGTCGATAGTAGATGGATCTTCAGTAGGCTCGCTGAGCGCAGGCTCTAATACCGCATACTTTTCTGGGGATGACGATCCTGGCTCCGCAGGCGAAGGTAGCGAGGAACAGGTTGCGGAGAGTTCTTCAGATGAAATTGAGCTACCAGACCGCCGTAGCTCGCCATCTGCACGTCCTACGGAGCGTATGGCCCGTAATCAGCAATCTCAGGGCCGCCGTGGGCGTCTGCAGATTGAGGAACTGTCCGAACAGCCTGGCGAAGATTCCGAAGAACAATCTGAAGCACAATCTGAGGAGCAATCTGAGGAGCAATCTGAGGAACAGATCGAAGAGCAAACCGAGGAAGTGGTCCAAGAGAGTTCTGTTGATGAGCGCCAGCGACCAAGTCAGCGCGGTCTATCAGAAGCAAATTCAGGCAAGCGCGATGCCGGTAATCCTCAACCCATGAGCCAAGCTGAACGAAATTATCTTGAGTGGTTGGAAGATGCTGCTAATCGGAAGAGAGCATCTGAAGCAAGACTTGCAGCTGAAATAGAAGCGAATCGACGTTCAGCAAATCGTGAAACTGGCAGTCAACAAACTTTAAGCCGTGCTGAGCGCGCCCGGAAATATGAAAACAGCTTCTTTGACAAAGCCATTGCACGCATGGAAGCGAAACGTGCAGCCGAAGCTGAAAAGGAATCGAAACGTCGCGCTGAAGCTGCCGAAAGTCAACCTCTGCCCAAACGACGCTCAAGTATGCCTCTGCTGAGCGTCTCCTCCGATTCTACTGCTCCTTCTAAAGCACCGAAGGATCCTGTGGGTCCATCTACTCTGAAATCGGTACCGACGGCCGCCGTGCCTCCTTTACCTTTTAAGTTTGGTCCGAAGGTTGCAGAGAATCCACCTGCTGGAAAGCCTGCACCAGAGGCTTCCGTGTCTAAGCCCGCTGTGAAGGCTGCACCAAAGGCTATACCTCCTCTACCTTTCAAGTTCGGTCCGAGGGTTACAGGTAAAGATTCTGCGAATGTGAAGTCTGTGCCTATCGTTCCAGTGGACCCAGTTCTATCGTCTATAGCCGAAGAATCCGTGAATTCAATATCTCTGGCGTCTGCACCCAGTGTTGTCGTGGATCCCCCAGTCCTGGCGTCTGAATCCAGTGATGTCGTTGATCATCCGACTACGATTTCTGTAGCAAATGACAGAGAAGACATTCCAGCTCAGACACCTGTACCCGAAGAACCCGTGAATCCTCCATCTCCGGCTTTTCGACGTGTTGGAGCTGCCTGGAAAGATGGCAGGAATCCTCTACCACCGATTCCTGACTACGTTATTCCTACGGGACGCCCACCTCCATCAACATCTAAAATAGTCTCAGGTACGTCCCTGATTAGTGTTCCCAGCGATTTCGGGGTTCCCTCACTTGGGGGGTCTAGTGATCCCATTTTTCTGGTAGATCCGTACTATCGAACTCGACAGCGACTTATGCGTGACGCTAGGGACAAATATCGCTTAGAGCGTCGAGCAAGACTCTTGGGCATCACTATTCCTTCGGATCCTCCTATTGAACTTCCAATCCAAGCTCCAGTTCAACCTTCAATTCAAGCTCCAGTGCCGCAAAGCACCTCCTCTGCTTCCGAGATATCTCAGGTATCTATGGGCCCATTGGATGACTTGGGATCTCCAGATGACTATCAGTCATTTCAAGAACCGTTAGAGTACGAGGAGGCTGTCCCCGAAGAGCAAGAAGTGCCTGATAGCTCTCGTTCCGAAGTATCTGGACGATCTGAACAATCTGTGCAATCCTACCGGTCTCAAGGATCTGGGCAATCTGATGGATCTGAAAGATCTGAAAGAAGTGAAAGAAGTGAACAATCAAACCAATCAAACCAATCAAACCAGTCACAACAGTCTCACCAGTCTCACCAGTCTCGCAGTTCTCAACAATCTCAGATGAGTCAGGATTCACAAGAATACGAGCAAATATCGATTCTGCCTGACTCTCCCGCTTACAGACAGCAGATAAGTTCTCCAATTCCTTCTCCACGGCCCGCGCCAAGGGGAAGACCACCAACCTCTGCTGCAAAGCGTGCGCTCAATGCTGGCGCCATTCCTCGCTCTTCCTTACCTCGTCCGCGTTTGGCGGATCTCGGGCGTCAACCTTCTGGGCAACGGTTCAATACTGCTCCTCCTGTGACCCGGGTCACAAAACCATCAGCACGTAAACTGGCAGCAAGAGCTCCTGCAAGATCGCCCGCAGGTGCTTCTGGGTCGACTCCACAGAGACGTAGGTACAGACCAGGAACTGTTGCCCTACGAGAAATTAGAAGGTACCAGAAGTCGACCGACATGTTGATTCGTCGTCTTCCGTTTGCGCGCTTGGTACGTGAGCTCGCAACAAAGTTTATGATCGACCTGCCTAACCTTCAATGGCAGTCGCAGGCCCTCTTGTGTTTACAAGAGGCAGCAGAGGCGTACTTGGTTGGGATTTTGGAGCACACGAATCTCTGCGCGATCCATGCTGGTCGTGTGACGATTATGCGAAAGGATTTGGAATTGGCGCGTAGATTGCGTGGAATCGATCGACTTTGGACGTAGTCGTTTGGCGCTGAGGAGAGCTCGCAGAGTTTTACAGAGCGGTTCTGAATCCTTTGAGGTGTCAATAGTTCTAGGATTGTTGCTTTCACGTTCTCCAGCCTTTTCTACAGGTTTTAATTTTGACAGATTGCAAGCTAGCCGGTCATTTTCAACGGCGATTGCGTCGCCAGAACGATTGCAGTGTCAACAACTTCACTTCTAACGTTGCTTGTTTGTTTGAGTGACGTTTTCTTTTTGTATAATGGATATTAATATGTATAATTTGGAAGCATATGTAGCGTTAGTTGGAGAGAAGTGGAGCGGAGAAAGGAAAATCGAAAATCGGAGGCATAATTGTGTTTTGGTATGCACGCTTTTCGAGAGTCATCCGTGTATCTAGCTATTTCTTGTAGCCAGTTCCGTTCATAAACACTTTCATTAAGCCTAGTGAATTTGAAAGCGCATACAGTGCTGAGTTAAAGCTTAAGGATGAATAGGCGACCAACTTCCGGCGCTTTTGGAAAGAAGTAAATGCTGTAATTACGGTCACAATCCATTCTGTTCACAATGATGGCTTTAAAATGAAAAAAAGAAAGCTAGATGATACGAATCTGAAAGCGAAAGAATCGACAGGTCAAAACGACAAGCAAACCAGGCTCGAATTACGTTTCTATTTTGTACAACTTCGGCGGTCGCAAGTCTAGAGCTGACTTTTTGCATCATTGTTTTGTGTTACATTGACTGTTCTTTATTCAAGTCAAGATAGCAGTCTTACGTAAACATTTTTAAGCAAAAATAAACTCCCTCCGTATCCCAATGAACGCGATGGCTTCTATAATGTGATCTTTACTTCTGTCGACTTACCTAAGTTTGTTGCATGCAACCAGACCTCTTTTCGTTTTACTTCAACAAGCGCAAGTGGTTTAGTGGTAAAATCCAACGTTGCCATCGTTGGGCCCCCGGTTCGATTCCGGGCTTGCGCATTTTTTGAACAGCTACAAGACGGAAGGGCTATAAACAAGCCAAGCTTTATTCCGCCAGTTTTTTATTTTTTTGCTCCGTTTTGTTAATTTCGCAGATGCGCTAAGGCAACGAGGTGCGTTAGGGCTTGTGCCCCATATATCCACGTGACCACAATTCCTGCGCATCGGTCCTGGCACTCGCACTGCAGCCTCAAAATTTTCCCCTTCACCACTGTGTGTTCTTTCCAACTACAATAATCATCAGACAACATGGGTAGTATGTAAAATGCCAACCAGACGATAGTCCAGAATACCATAGAGAAGAGCAGAGCCAGAATTCCCGCAGTGAACGGCTCTCACCGAGGTTTACTTGATTGAGATATGAATGAATGAATTTTCCAACCCGAATGTCAGAGGCCATAAGAGCATGAGCCAATGTCCCCAGCATATAAAAAGAGAACCAAGCCAACTGTGAATGATGAAGAGAACCAAGAGAATGTGATTAGATGAGCTTGAAGTTCCGCGATGAAGATGAAGTTAGCTGAAGATGAACATAAACGCAGATCTGACGAAACGATAGAAAGACCAAAGAAAGAACTGAAATGAAACCGACCGAGGAACACCATGAATGCATGACTCGCCGAAGAGTAGTTGTGGAAGACGGTGTAGGAGGACATTTGCGTCTCTTTGCATTGTATCCTTGAGCTTCTCTCCAACGAGTCTTTTATTACCTCAATCGATTGCAATTCTATCGTTTCTCTTCTTTTTGATCTCACTTTCACCCGTCTCTGTTATTCCCCGTCTAATCGATCTCGTCCTTTGTGTCCTTCTTCTTTCTCATCCCTTCCTTCTCTCTTGTCTTTCCTCATTCTTTCACTCCTTTTCGCTCGACGTGTTTCCTTTTCTTGTCTCGATTGTCTCGTTCTACTCTCTTCTCTATGATCTCTCCTTTAAACTATTCCGTACTAACTTTCAGAGGGTACTCCATCTATGGGTAAGAGACACAACAAGTCTCACGTTTTGTGTAAGAGATGCGGCCGTCGTTCGTTCCACGCACAAAAGAAGACCTGTGCTTCTTGTGGCTACCCAGCTGCCAAGATGAGATCCCACAACTGGGCTCTCAAGGCCAAGAGAAGAAGAACTACCGGTACCGGTAGAATGGCCTACTTGAAGCACGTTTCCAGAAGATTCAACAACGGTTTCCAAACCTCCATTGAGCCTGCTTCTGCTTAGGTGTGTACTAATACAATTCGATAGTAACTAATGTAGATACATTCAAAGTTATACATAGTAAGAGCAAGAGCAATGGTACCAGTGTGACAGAAGATAGCAATTACGAAGTTAAGTCTTTCTGATTTTGTATTTCCAAAGGCTCGAGCATTGATTGACAAGACATGACATTTAAACGAGTAGAATGGTAAGGAGACTTACAAAGGTCCGGCGGCTTCATCTTTGTACGTTGCGCTTTAATTTTTGTTACAAGTTTGCAATTGAAATGTCGCTCATGATGGTGTTCTGTCGTTTTCCTAGGTATATTTCATTAAAGTTTCGACAATAACAGTCTCATTTATTTGTTTTCTTTCCTCTCAATTTGATGGCATTGAGTTTCGTTCGCTATCTCGCACCACGAGTTTTCTGTACATTCCTCTATGTCCTTTTGTTTCATCTATAGCGAAGTAGAACACTTCGAAACAACCAAACAGGAACGGAATAGTTCTTATCCACAGCGACCACCATTTCAATAATTTACATAAAAGTTCTCTTTCCTTAACCTTCTTATCTATGAACTACATTCTAAACCTTTGCTACCCTAAATTACATTTACCACAAGGTATTGTTACTAGATCTCTACCAAAAGAGCACCCATTCCCCATATTTACAGCTTGATCTACGGCCCCTGGCTCGTCATATTATAATACAAGTTATCCGCTTCGTCATGGCTTAAACACACCGCCAAGATCTCCCGTGCAATCTCGATTGTTTCCGAATCATATGGAAACTCGAGCCCATTAGCGAAATCGCTCTCTACATCCGCTAGTTGCCCGTTTCCAGTCGTCTCACGATCAAAGATGTTGATGTGCGCCAACTCACGGCTCCGTAACTCGCACGCTCGGTTGAATACCTCCATGTTCACAACACCTCTACTTCTGACCTCTGCCAACACCCGGTGGGCATCTGCTGAGAGCGAGTCGGATCCAAACGCGATCCGCATCAATACCACCAAGATTTCATATAAAGTCTCCGGATATATAAGCGTGTTCACGTTCTTATGTTCGTCAATAAGGTAGTAAAACATTCTCACCAACACCGCAATTATTTCAATCCGCATGTGCACGTATGGATACCGTGGCTGCTGCATAATGAGGTTTTGTTCGAAATTTATTACGCGCACCATCAGCTTCACGTTCTCTTGCAGGTTTACAAGGTCACTCATGCCACATACGACAATTGACTCTAACAACGTAGCTACACGAATACGGAGACTCAACATATGGGCATCGTGGCTCAATAACACTTGAAACTGCTGCTTCTCGCTACGTTTGGGTGGCTCTACCGGGCATGGTACCGCCGTGTACGTAACGTTAAGAAACGACGGGAGTTCCGATGGCACTATGGCGCTCACACTACTGAAATCAGCATTGTTTCCAGACACACGGTTGAGCCCATAAAATAAGAAATCGTCTTTCATCTCTATGTCCACTAAGAACGTCTTGATGAGCGTACTAATAAAAGATTTGTTCTTTTTTATATCTCCCGTAGCGAAGCCGTTTTCCGTCACCGATGCAAACAAAACCTCAACAGCGTTGAACACGACATTTATCTGAAATTTTGACACAAACCGCTCGCTATTCTCCGGCATTATTCCCAGCAAAAGGTCTGGACAAATAATCTGGTTCTGCCACAAGGAACGCACAGCCGCGGCACCAAAAGATGTGAAAACCGACGTCAAGAGCTCTAGAACATCCATGCTCGTAATAAGAGTGAAGTTCTCGAGGAGTCGCTGCTGGTACGTGACGTTTTCGTGGCCCAAAAGCGCCTCTTCTTCTTCGTCATTAAGTTGGAGCACAAATACAAACTTCTGCGCAATACGACACATCGCAGAAATAAGCAGCACCGCCAATGACTCCGTGACCGCCAGCGGCTTGAAGGTTATGGCCCCATGTACCAAAGAAAGGAGAAATGGCACCGATAGAAGCATCTCCAGCTTGCCACTACTGTATCCATCCAAAAGCCGCCGAACGAGCGCTAGAACCAGCTCGCAGAACTCATTAACAATCTTATCGAGTCTAAGGAGACGCAAGTCCATAAACCGTGCCCAAACTTGCGTCAGAAGAGGTGCGTCTGCCACAAACTGTAAGTCGGTACCCACTTTGACTGTTTCACGCAAACAAACGCGCAGGAGGATCTCCATAGTAGTTCTGTCGCTCCCGTTTATCGTATAGTGCCATAGATGGTGGCTTAGCTGCAGCCAGTCGTCCTGGATCTGAATTGTGGCTCCCATACTACCTATAGTCGGCGTCAGCTTGGCGCCAGCGCCCTCTGACGAGCAAGATTTCTCAGCAACTTCGGCGCTAGCAGGTTCGACTTTCCTACGCTTGACTGCAGACAAAGATTTGACCTCGTTGCGGAGAAATCGCTTCTCGTCTTCCAACTTCTGCACCGACACTCTGAGCGCTTCAATCTGGTCCTTGGCGGATTCTTTGGCAGCCAGAAGCTGCCCTAAGAGACGCGTCGCGTCATCGCCCTTCAGTTTCTGGAGCAGCTCGAGCTGAGCGCGGAGAATTGCGATTTCTCCCTGTGCTCTGAAAAGCTCAGGTGAGGTGACGGATTGAGGGTCCAACGAACCGTTTTGCGGCGGAATTTCGACATGTTGCGTCGCGCGCATGAGCTGGAGCACCGCCTCGTCGTCATCGTCGTCGAAATCTGAGTCAGACATGTCAACTGGGGAGGTGCTAACCAAGGAGGTAGTATTAGTGTGGGAGAGAAATGTACATAATCGACACGGTTGCCCTCGGTAGAGCTGTGTATAGACAGGATGTGCACATATTAAGTGAGAATGATCCTGTATTCTTTCCTCGCTTTCTGCACGACATCTTATAAGTGCCCATCGCACCCTCGGTGACTTTCCGAGGGTGGAAAACTGTGCCCTCCACTTTTTTCAACTCTCAACACTACACAAGCAACCACTTTTCACGGAAATGGCCTCTACGAAAAGTAACTCGAAGGCCTCCGCTGGTCCGGGCGCCAAAGCAGACGCAGGGCTGAAAACCGCCGGCGTGAAGAGCGAAGACGGTGCTCACCCCAGCTCCAATGAATTGCATCAATCGGAATCGACCCCAGATCAACAGCAAAAGAGCGCATCCGATGCTTCCCCAGCTCCAGCATCGTTTGTTCCCGCACGCCCATCTGTGCTTACAAGCAAAGACAAGGATACTAAGCGTCTTGTGGTGGTACTTTCACAAGCCTGCTTGGAGACACACAAGATCGGCAACGGTGGCCCCGGTGGTGACAAATATGCGCTTTTGAACTGTGACGACCACCAGGGATTGTTGCGGAAGATGGGCAGAGACATTGCCGAGGCACGTCCTGATATCACCCACCAATGTCTCTTGACTCTCTTGGATTCGCCCATCAACAAAGAGGGCAAGTTGCAAGTGTTCATTCATACCGCGCGTGGAGTCCTCATTGAGGTTAATCCTAGTGTGCGTATTCCTCGTACTTTCAAGCGGTTCCTGGGGTTGATGGTGCAGTTGTTGCATAAACTTAGCATTCGTTCCGTCAACTCCGAGGAGAAGCTCTTGAAGGTGATCAAGAACCCGATCTCCGACCATCTACCCACAAAGTGCCGTAAAGTGACACTCTCGTTCGATGCAGAGATCCGTAGAGTCCAAGACTATGTTGCCACGCTAGACGATGATGAAAGTATCTGTGTTTTCGTGGGTGCCATGGCCCGTGGACAGGATACTTTCGCAGATGAGTACGTGGACGAGAAGATTGGTCTCTCCAACTATCCATTATCGGCTTCTGTGGCATGTTCGAAGTTTTGCCACGGATGCGAGGATGTATGGGGAATTATGTAGAGAACAGAGGCCTTTGCGCAGACTTAGGAGAGTCCGCATTGAGAAGCTATTGTGGTGGGCTTTTCTTCTGGTTGTATTGGCGAATTTTCAAATAGTTATGGTGAGTTTATGATGGTTTTGAGATATCGGTTGATGGGTTGAAAGCGGCCATGGGCAACGGGTATTGTTTGTCTGAGGTGAAGTATATTTTAGATATAGCGCCGGAGGATTTCGTTCGATACGTTGGTGAGCAGTAGCTTTTTCGTCTCTTTCGATATGAAGAGCCACAAATCCCCTTTTCCGAGGAATGGCTCCGTAATTACGTCAATCTGGAACCGTTGCATCCATTTCAGCCTTCTATGCTACTTTCCTGTCTACATGATCCTATTTTATGTCGACATCTGCTGTTGATTTTTCAAACGTTACACAAGCAATTCCAAAACCGCAAAAGCTCGCCATAGCCTACTTGACATCTCCACATCATATAAAAAAACAATTGTATATTTATCTAATATCATTTTTGAACGGATCTTTCGTGCATCTGTGTGTATCGGTTAACTGAGTACCCCACAGTATTATTTTTCATATCTACTACACTACACAAGCAGCCAACATCAGTCTCGGATTGAACTCGAGCACATAGTTGGAAAAGTTAGATTATTCGGCTTATTTATTATCTACTAATCGAAGAAATCGTTTGATTAGCGTCTCAGGGGAAGAAAATCTGCACTCTTTGCTTTGTACTAAGGCTTTACCGAAACCTCATATTTCCTTAAGCTTAACCCATCTCACAAATCAAAACGAAACCAAATCCTCATCTAAATATCTGATTGTCGTCGCACTTCAGTTATATAGCAGATACTCCGTTTATATATAGTGGCCATTTCCCACTTTCTTAGTCACACCTTTGACCCATGACTGTGGCTCTAGAGGCTCGAAATCGTTCGTCAAAGGCACCTGCAACGGCCCCGCGATCACCTGAGAAAACATATGTGTCGTCAGATGACTTGTATCGCCGGAGCAGCCAGTACCAGCTCTGGTCATTTAGTGCCGACCAATTGGCCGAAATGAGGCGTTCTGCTAACGAAAAAGGTCGCATCACTGCGTTGGATCGCTTTGCCACGGCCTGTTCAACAGCGGAGGCCGAAAATAGTGCTGTTTTTGCAACACATCGCGACAAGTTAACTGCCGACATCTTAGAACTAATCAGTGTCGACGAAGAGCAGGTGATCCTCAAGTTCATCTGTCTGCAAATCGTACAAATATGTGCCCACTTTAAGATGCCCACGCAGGTGCGGGCGACGGCGATGGCCTTTTTCCGCCGCTTCTATTTGGTGCATTCGGTTATGGAGTACCGCCCCAAAAACGTAGCGTATACGATAGTGTTTCTAGCAGCTAAGCTGGAAAATTACTTCATTCTGATTGACTCCTTTTGTGCGCACATCCCTAAAACCAAGGCCGAAGATATCCTTGGGCTTGAATTCATAATTCTTCAAACACTCCAATTCACATTACTTGTACATCACCCATTCCGCCCGCTCTGGGGGTTTTTCTTGGACTTTCAGCTGGTACTTCTTCATCCGTTGCCTGTGATGTACGACGTTTCGGTAGACACACTCGGACGACTTTACGATCAGGCGAAAACGTGGCTCAACGAGCACGCTGTGCTCTCAGACGCAGTTTTTTTGTTCACACCGCCACAAATCGCGTTGGCGGCGTTTTATGAGTGTGATAAGCGCATTACGGACCGCTATTTGCGGCTCAAGTTCTTGGAGAAGGAGACTTTGGATACAATTGTAGAAGAAGACAAGCAACAGACTAAGAGCCAATCTGTGGGAGCAACCAATGGCCAACGCGAAGAAAGCAATGGCCAAAATGATATTCAGACGGGTGCTCAGCAACTGAATCCCGTAGGAAAGAATGATTACGAACTACTAGTATCTACCATTAAGGCGTGTATAGCCGTGGCCAAGGCGGAAGTGCCGACGTCGAGAGAGGAGAGCGCTAAGATTGATGAGCGCTGTTTCTTCATCTTGAGTCCGCAGAAGCTCCTTAAGAAGCGGATCAAGGCACTAGCAGTGGAATCGGCTGCGGAGTCGAGTGCACTGTAGTCATTAGAATTTACAACGTTCTAAAAGAAAAGAACATGAAGAATAGCTTTAGTAGCTTGCTAATAAAGCGTCTTGTAGGTTTTGTTGAACTAATCGAAATCTGCGAATCGAAGTGACGTTCAAAAACTTCACATTTATTATCATCCAGCAGCATCACTGCAAAGGCAAAACCATTCGAACTGTTTGCCATCGAATAAAATAATGACACGGAAGCAACAATCATTCGCCGTTGTTCTATTTACTCGTGAACCTACTCGTTTCAGTAAAAGAAGGAGACGGTCATAAGGAAACATAGCCACAGAATTGCCGATGAGCTATATCCAGTTGGTGCATTCAATTGACGTGCTTTCCTCCAAACAAATGTTTTTTCAAGAATGACAATGGGCGGGTATGAAAGAAATTCCCCATGTCACCGTCCCTAAAGTGAAAAACGAGTGGCCTATCGAAGGTTGAAACTGGAGCCAGCGCAAACATCAATGACTTGTGAGGTTTTGTGTCAATGTTTTCGTCTTTCGAGCCAACCTTTTCCAAAAGGCTTCGACCCTCACATCACTGCGCATGGGGGCCAACTAATTCTCTTAACTAGCCCGGCGGTAGGAGCTTTTTGGTGGTGAAATTTCCTTCTTGTGCCCCAATAGTGATTGTTTGGCTGCTCTATACCTCAGCGCAATTCCCCAACAAGAACCGCCATGAATCCGAAGAAAGGTTGTGGGAAGCGCTACCTTGTTTTCGACTAAGCAACCGCCATTCTCTCCGAACCGTAGGACAACTTAAACGACACTGGAAACAAAGTCGCAGGGCACACAACCACTTTCAAGAACCAGGGCGCCAATGCCGTGACTTATTTAATTGAACAAATCGGCACAATCACTGTCTATTTGAGATTCCCTAATATCTTTCCGTACTTCCTCACGGTCATTGACGCCATGCCATCTGCTTCCATCTCATGATGCTGGTGGTATTAGGTACTGGACAGACTACTTCTTTCGATGTGGAGTTCAGTGCACCCAGTGGGCTCGACCAGAGCCATGGACCAATCTTCAAAGAGTTTTTTTTTTTAAATCCCTGGGTCCAACAACGACGTAGTGAACTTTCCATACATTGGCGCTAAAATATACACGACGAAACAAGATGCCACCGATGAAATTTCACCCATCACCAAATTGACGACGCTTGACCTAGCCAAGAATCAAGGACATTTTGTGTTGAACTATTGTTTTTTCGGCCCTACGGAGGTGTCGTTTGACCTCGTATCGGTAAACTATAGCTTACTTCCCTTATCCCATCTACAATGCAACGCCGAGCTATTATGGTCCTTAGCCGACCTTAAAACTCTCAACAACTTCCCAGATTGTGACTATTGATTCGAGTCAGCTAACGATGGCCGGTGTCGGTGGTGGCATTTATCATGCATTTGGTGGTCTACTTTTTCTTGCTTGTTTAGTTTTTTGTTTCTATTGAAACTCTCACCATATTTCAAATCAATAATCTAATTAACAATCCAAGGCAAGTGCTGCAATAGGGCTTTGTTTTAATACAATTTTCAGATGAAAACTGGCTTAGATTTATTTAAACTAATTGATGCAACGATATTTTTATCAACAATCCCTTATTCCTGTCACACCTGTGATTTTATCATATTATCTGTATTTTTGATACAACATCTATAAAATATAACTGTTCCCTCTTGAATTCTGATCTGTCATCATCTCTTGTTCGTCTTATCACTTCTCCCTACAAATCCATTACACCCTCACGCTCTAAGACCTTCCGAATCTCCTTAAAAAGTGTCTGTGCCGTCGTCTTTGACCCACGTACATGAGCACAGATCAACTGCGACTTTTGCGCTCCATCGCCCGCCACCTTAATCCGGAACTTACATCCTTTCATGTGGAACGAATTTGTAGACGAAACTGCACCGGTAATATTGAAGCCCTCCAAGTCTTTTTTCAAGTGCTTGAGACCAAAGTTACGCCACGATGCCAAGAGCGCATAGAGCGCGGTCATAATCTCCCGTTTAGGGAGAATCGTGTTGAAGCGTTGAACTTCCGGTTTCTCGCCGGAAAAGATCCTCGAAAACAAGCTCTCTTTCTTTTCTTCGACGGAATTCAGTCCAGAGTGTGCAGGCGAAGGAAGCTGTTGTGGATTCTCCTCCAAGGACTTTTTCGTGCCCCAAGACATCTTACGGAAAATTGATCGAGAGCGCTTCTCTGGTACTTCAGGCTTGGCTTCCTTGTGCGACAATGCGTTGCGAGCCCCGGCTTTCTCGTTCTTCTTACCGTCGCCGCCGGTTTTGGTCGTGACAACTGTAGAAGCATCGAACGAGATATCCGACATGCTGTTAGCGTTGTGCGAAAGCTCACCATACTTGCTGCCTTTGGGGTCTTTGCGGTATTCGTTACGTTCGAGCTGGTTTATTTTGTTGATATTGGGAACGAGCATTGCAGGGCCTGGTTGATGTGCACTGACGCGGTGGGAAGTGGATTTACGAGCATTGCCATCGCTGCCATTGCTGGCTTTCTTATTGCTGTTGCCGATAGGAGCGTTATTCTGACCGGATTCGGGAAGCTTGATCTTATCAAACACTCCCAGTGCACCCAGTGCCCGGCGACGGCCATGGTCCTCTTCAGAAAATGTATACTCGGCTTCAGCAATGCCCGCAGTGTGGCTCTTCTTGCTGTGCTTGGACTCGCGCCGCGTCGTCTTGTCGGCGGCTTTCAGGTCCGCCCTCTCCTCTGCGATATTGTCCTCTGGAAGCAACATCGAGCGAGGTTTCGAGCCCTTCCCTGCGCCGTAGTATGACGTGCGTTTATTTGCGAGGTGCTCGTCGAAATCCATAACGGAAGCCACGTCACCACGGTCATCTGCGTTTTCAGAATCAACACGATCAAGACGATCAGCAAAGCTTGTACGCAACTTGGGCATCGTTTGACGGCCAAGCTGCTCCTCCTCGGCCAAATCTTCGTCGTCCAAATCCTCGCGGTGCGTATCTAAGAAACTATTAAGGTCCCGGTACAGTTCCTTCGTGGACCGGAAACTAATAAGCGAAAGCCGCTTATTGCTTCCGAAAGCGGAAGGCTTACCGAAGTTGGTACTCTTGCGCGTGACTTTGGGGATTTCTACCTCGCCAATAAGTGTTCGGCGGTTGGGGTTCCCACTACGAGCTACAGAAACACGCTTGGCGCCGTCGACGTTGAGCTGCGTATGCAAGTTATACTGTGAGTTTAGGAGTCGCAGTTTGCGGATTTCAGTCATGTACTCGTCGCTCAAGTTGACGCCATCCAGCTCGTGCTGTGGGAGCTCATAACGGCGATCTGTATCGAATTCGTCATTGTCACCGCCGTCATCGGGATAAACTACAGAGACCATCAGCTCGCGGTGCGCCTGCTTCCGACTCCGCTCAAGTTCTAAGTCGGCGTACTCGGCCGCAAGCGCATCTTGGGCGCGTGTGATTTCTTTGTTTTCGAAGGCAATCCACAACGGGTCAAGGCGTGATACTGGTCTCCTGGAGAGCGCGGGCGTTTGGCGGCGGCGCGGGATTGGTTGGGTAGCCGAACGGCGCTTTAAAAGCTCCAAGTCGGCTGCGGTGAGGTCGTTCTTGTCGCTGGCTCCCTGCTCAGAAACTGAACGCACGGCTCCCGCCTTTTGCCCACGCTTTGGCTGCAGAAGCGTCCCCGCAACGTCGCTGTTGGCAGAATCTACCGCCTCTGTATTATCTGTACCATCTTCTGTGACCGTAATGTGCAATTTCTTCAGCGACAAGATCGAACGTCTGTTTTGGCGCTTTTTCTGCTTCGCGAGCTCACGGCGCGCGCGAAATTCGGCCTCGTGCTTCTTCCGCTCGATTTCCATGAGTGCCTCGTACTCCTTAGCCTTCTTCTCTTCCTCATCAATTAGCTTCTCGTCCTCTTCGTTGTATTCTTCGTGGTTAAAAATCTTGTCACAAAGAGTGGCAAATGTTGCCGACGTACGTTTTGTTTGTTTGTCCATGTACTCCCAGTCTGTTTCGCTCGAGAGTTTGGCGTAAGTAGAAAGAAGCTTGATGGTTATCGAGTTACGCTTGAGCCCCGAAGTCATCGACTGGCGGAAAGACTTCCGCTTGGCGTTTTTGTTCATTGCACCTGAGGCGCCCTTGCTACTGCTGTGTATCATCAGCGTACGCTTCTTTGCCTTAGAGGTACCGCTGACTAGATTAGGCGCTTCCGATAGCGTGTTTCCAGTGGGTTTCCGTGGAGAGTTGTTCTGGACAGTGAGTGAATCGTCAGCGGCACCGGTAGCAGCGTAAATCAGGTCCTTGCTGGGTAATGTGGGAGGAATCGAGAGCATCAGGTCGACCGCTGTAGGAGCGCCAGAAGCAGAAACTATGTCGTTGTAGATATTGCGTGGGAGTGGATCGTCGTTTGCGCGGTAGCTCCGTCTTTTGTGTGGCAGTTTGCGTGGCAGAGCGCGTGCTCTTGTGGGTGATTTGTAAGGAGAGTTATGGACGCTTGATGCAAGAGAATCATGCACCAGTGCATCCGGCCGCACCCCGTAACGTCTCTGAAACGATACGGGTCTATTGCGGGCTGTCGACGCGTTGATCTGACTCACGCGCTTCTTCTTAGTCGTGTTTGAAAGATTGGACGACAGACGCGGGAGCTTCTTCTTTGGCGAGGCCGCATCAGCCCTCCCACTTCCGCCAGCTAGACCCTGCATTTCGTCCTGGTTGTGTCTGTACCTGAGAAGGAGCGCGTAGAACGTTTTTTCAGGGTTAGCGCCGTCGGCCAAAAGACACCGAATAATATCCTCCTCTGGCCGCTTATTCCACAAGATCGACAAATTTTCCAAGATCTGACGATCAATATTCTTACGCGAGCCCAAAGAGCGGTGAGCTGTGTCTGGATGGGGCAAAGATTTCACGGATATAAGGTCTTCGTTGGGAATCGTGTACTTCGCCAATAGGCGATGGTTTAACACCATTGACGTCGAAATACGGTCGTTCGGATCTACGGTGAGCATGCGCCAGATCAAGTCCTGAGCCTCGGGACTCAAATCGTGCGGCATTTCAAAGGTTCCTGCCTGGACTTTGAGTAATAGATTACGGATGTTTTCGTCATCAAAGGGCAAGCGGCCCGTTAAAAGCGCAAAGAGAATGACACCGCAGGACCACACGTCCGATGCAGCACCATGGTATTTGAGTCCAGACACGATTTCGGGCGCAGCATAGTGCGGCAGACCACAAGAAGTTTCTAAGAGCTTACCATTACTTTCAAGCGCGGCCATACCAAAGTCTGCGAGTTTGACGTTAAGCGAAGCATCGAGCAACAAGTTTTCCGGCTTCAAGTCACGGTGGCAGATCCCGAGGGCATGGCAGTAGGCTGTTCCTAAGATGATCTGGCGAAAATACTTGACCGCCTCCTGCTCGTGTAAAGGGCCGCGTTCTACAAGCAAATCAAAGAGTTCACCGCCCTCCACGTATTCTAGAACTAAATAAAGCGCCTTAGACGTTTCCCAGACATCGTAGAGACGCAATACGTTTGGATGCGTCAAGAGCTTCATAATGATGATCTCGCGCTCAATTCCGTATGGGAGACCTCTAGCTTTTGCACCATGCTCCTCGCCAAGTTCGGACTTGCTAACTACTTTAACGGCGGCCTTTTGGCCTGTGGTTTGGTGCACACCAAGAAGAACACGTCCCGTGGCTCCACGGCCCAAAGTTTTACCGAGTTTCCAGGGGCCGATCTTCTGCGGGTGGCTATGAGACATTGACGCAGTCAGCGTGAGTGACGGTTGCCTAGAGATCATTTATAATATAAGGGGTATTAATAAGGTGTGGGAAAGAATCCAATATAGTGTCAATAGTCAATTGACAATTGTCTGTTCAAAGGAAATCAAGCTTTGTTGTGTTTTTAAGGATGCAATTGGGCAAGTGGCTTACTGTTCCGACGAGGCGACCTAGACGAACAGTTGTAAAGTTCCTAATTGATCGTTCGAACTTCGAATCTCTTCGTACGTGCTCAAGGTGTTCTTGCTTCCTCGTAATTCTTGGTCGTATTGGAAGAATGTCTGCGCTTTTTCGTACTTTTCCCTCTTTCTTTCGACTTCTTAGTCTGGTAGCTACGAAGGGATGAGATGGCTGGGTTACACGGGAGCGTTCGTGAGCACCGAGTCAAAACTGGTTATGAGCGAGTGGTAGGGTTTCTGGAGATTGAGCTTCACTGCCCGGCTTGTGTTTGTTGTCAGAAGGAATGAGGTTCTTTCACAATACATTTATGGAAAACGTTAAGTTACATTGCTGTGTGCAGGCGTTGAGACGCGCGTCGCGCATCGCCAGGTACGGGGCCCATTTGCAGTCATTGAGCGAATGAAAACGGACATGAGTGAAGAAAGTGCGATAAGTATAAAAGGAAACTTGTTCCCGATTGGTTTTTAAGGTTATGGAAGTTGTGCAGATACGGGGCTACTTTGCAGAAAGCGCAATAGGTGAATATCGACTATGATATATAAACCTTGTTTGAGGGCATTAAGGATATAAAACCTGAGGGATTGAATTGAGGTCGCTCTGCGATTATTGATAGTTCCTTTTTGTCTCAAAGATCGCCCCTAGTTGGAGGTTCAACGCGATCGCGTGCCTTCCCTGCGCGGCGCCTAAATAAGGTTACGTGGATCTGTCAAAGCCGTTGAAATACGATCTTCTCGAGCAGCATAATTGGGCGCACGAGATTGACGCGGTTAGACTTAGCGATTACCGCCGCGTTTCGGTGCTTGAAGTTTTCAGTTTGGTAGGATAAATGCATCTTATTCGAGCTCGAAATAGTTTTGGGGACCCTAAGCGATAAGAAGATGGAGCCAAGTCGTCATCGCAAAACAAGACCTTTGTACGACTTTTGTGCTTATCTCCATACTCAGAACTACTGTTTCTGAATCCGAGAAATGTGTGGTTTAGTGTCAGGTTGTAGTCAAAAGATGTAGTCCCTGGGATGTTCACTATCGTTATCAAGCGCGGTTTGTTGCTTTCTCCTGCAATCAGGTGTTTTGCAGCTTAGAATAAGTGGTGTCATTTCATAAGGTATCTCCTTGTGATTGTCTTCCTCTTTTGATCGAGAACCTGATAATACATCTAGAGAGCCGCTGTAATCATGGATTGCTGCGAAATCTTTGCCAGGAATTAACGCTACAATTGCTAGGGGGCAGGATTCATGTCTTTGAGATTGTAAAAGAAATTGCATCAAAAACAGTGGGTCTTTGTCAACAACAAGAGAACTCTGAGCTTCAAGTACGTGGCCGATCGAGTTTTTCAACTCTAAATCTAGACGTTTTCAGTTCAAACGCCGTACTGATAACACTTTAACTGAAGGTTCCTATCCTGGTTAATGAGGCAATCGATTTTATTGTCAAGTCTTTAGCAAATGCAAGTCCCTTTAAGTGCCTTGAGGTGTTCTGCCATTTCTCATATGGTTGCAAATGATGAAAAACAAACACGCAGCAGTCGAACACTCGTCAAGATAAGTAGTACCCAAATTCAGGCTTTCTTAAACGTGTTTTCCTGCTTGTTTCCAAGAATTGGAGGCATTCCCATTTCGTTGGATAAGTTTGCTCTCCATCTTCAAAAGGGACCAATAGCATCGCTAGGTCATACAATCGAGACTAACCGCCTCAATTCCTTTTCGAAGCATCTTTCCTTTCTTTGCTCTTTCCTTTTACCCATCTCCGCTTCCATTTCTCCACAACCAGCAACTTCAAAACCGTTCGGCGGCCAACCCATCACCACCCAAAAACTCCCAAACACCGCCATCATAATATTTTCACCCTAGTCTCTCCCTAGCTGGCGCAAAACGCTCAATCTTCAATTCCCCATGTACTTCGGTCCGAATCTCCAGGGCATATCCGCTTTGCCATGCAGGCCTAGATCACATACCTCCACCTGTTCCCATACCACCAACGGCAGAAGCCTCACCAACGTCGAAAATGTCCGAGTGGGTATCTACGTTTCCCGGGTACAGTCTGCTCATGACTCGGGTCAAGCGAGCCATCGGCAAAATCAGCCGCACGGGCCCTGTCCCGCCCCACATCGGCCTCATCATGGACGGCAACCGACGCTTTGCGAAAAATCACCATATCGAACTAAAGGAGGGCCATAACATGGGCTTTGACAGTATGGCGTCTGTCCTCGAGCTTCTTTACGAGTCCGGTGTTTCTTGTGCCACCGTGTATGCGTTTTCCATTGAGAACTTCAAACGGCTGAAGACAGAGGTAGATTGGCTCATGGACTTGGCCAAAGCAAAGCTCACTCAGATGAGTCAACACGGCGAGCTTTGTGACAAATACGGTATCCGCGTACGGATCTTGGGAAACGCTTCTTTTTTGGCGCCCGATGTACGAACAGTGCTTGAAGAGATAATGGACAGTACCAAGCACAATACACGCGCGGTGCTCAATGTATGCTTCCCATATACATCGCGAGATGAGATCACAACGGCGGTTAGGCGAACGGCGGCTGCTGCCAACGAAAACCCGGAGATGGTGGTCGACGAATTCCTTCTAAACAATCTATTGTACACAGCGGATTCGCCGCCTCTAGATCTTCTTATTAGAACTAGTGGCACATATAGGCTCTCGGATTTCCTCTTGTGGCAATGTGTTCCATCTCTGTGTGCGATTGTATTCAGTGAAAAGCTTTGGCCAGAATTCACCCCGTGGGATATGACCAAGATCTTGCTTACGTGGAGCTTTAACAAGTACTGGTATGGTTCTGGTAACGGCCAAACTATGCGCCGGGTAGTCGGAGACAGTCCGCTGGTGAGTAGCTCTAAAAAGTCGGAGTGGGACTCAGATTACTCGCCAGAACCTAGTTCGAAAACAACGGCATATAAGAGGTATGCGCTGTCACCTAGTGAAGAAAGCGACGATACAATAGCAACTCTGGGACAATGATTGATATACTATTAATATTCGGACGGGATTTTGTTGCTTTTATGCCGTTTGTTAAGAGACAATTAAAGAAACATTTGGCGAAGCACAAACGCTACACGACCACATTCGCGCGAAACACTTAAAAAGTGGGACATTTTGGTTTTTTCATGCTTGGGATTCACAGATAGTCCGCACCCGCCAGTTGTACGTTGCCGCTCAGAGTGCTAGAATTCCACTTGCACAGGGACGGTGCAGTGAATACAGCACTTTTCTTAGCCACGATCACACTAATGTATTTATGATCAGTCGAAGTGCTCAATTCAGGACCACTTTGCGCCTGTGCGTGGCTGCAACTTTGTCACCTCTCACTAATTACTTCTATGACACACCAGGTGGAAGCCCAAAATACTTAATCACATACAAAACCGCTTCCACGCATGCACTTAATACACCGTTTACGCTCGTAAACCTTCGCAAGCTTGCTTCGTATTTTTACGAAATATGGGTAGACCCTCTGGATATGTTCGTCCTGTATATAGTGTGTGGCTGCCCGTTGACTCACTGGTTCGGTAATAAGTATCTTAATTAGCATCTCACTGTAGCACATTTAGCCATGGATTTAGTCAACCACCTTCCTGACCGTCTATTGTTTGCGGTTCCCAAAAGCATGTATCTTTCGGCGTTGCACTTGGGAGTTTCCCAGTGCAACAACGGGCTCCGTAGCGTTTCTGAGCGATGAGTTACCCAGGTAGTGAAAAATAGGGCCAGCGACATGAATACGGATAAATACGATCGTTCACGACGGCTTGTGAACATGTGCGAACGTATACGAACGAATTCGAACTTAAATTCGTGATGTTCGATCATTTACGAACTTTTAATGGACCGCTCTGGACCACTTACAACCTCTATTTCCCTAAACCCACATAACAGAAGTACTAACACACAGAGGGCCGGTTATACGAAAAGTGCTGCAACTTGCTTGCAGGCGTGGACATCGAGTTCCGTCGGTCCAACAGGTTGGATATCGCATTGTCCACGAACATGCCCGTTGCCCTAATCTTCTTACCCGCCGCCGACATTCCCACTTTCGTTGGCGAGGGTAAGTGCGACTTGGGAATCACAGGCTTGGACCAGATTATGGAGGCCGACATGCTTGACTCTGTGCTGGACTTGTTGGACTTACAGTTCGGTAAGTGCAAGTTGCAAGTTCAAGTACCTGAAAACGGCCCCTACGACAAACCCGAACAGTTGTTGGGCAAAAAGATCGTGACCTCATTCACGAAGTTGACTGCTGACTACTTCAATGGTTTGGAAACGGCCGTTGGCACTGATGCTGAGGGTTCTACGGCCATTAAATATGTTGGTGGTTCTGTCGAGGCCTCAGTCGCTCTTGGCGTCGGTGACGCCATTGTCGATTTGGTCGAGTCCGGAGAGACCATGAAAGCTGCTGGTTTGAAGGCCATCTCGACGGTTTTAACCACTTCTGCGCGGTTGATTTCGTCAAAACTGCCCCGGTTCCCTGAATTGGTCGAGACCATCTTCCACCGGTTCGAGGGTATCATGGCTGCCAACAGATACGTTTTATGCAACTACAACGCACCAAGATCGATTGTCCCCTCTGTATTGAAGATCACTCCTGGCCGTCGTTCAGCCACGATCTCTTCTTTGGAGAAACAACCTGGTGACTCCGAAGAGTGGGTTGCAGTGTCCTCGATGGTGGAGAAGTCGCGTATTGGCCACGTTATGGACGAATTGAAGCGCACCGGTGCCAGCGATGTCTTGGTGTTTGACATCAACAACTGTAGAGTGTAAGTTATAGAGAGTATTTAGAGCTGGGTTAATAATGTTAAATCGGTTGAATGGAGTGTAGGAAAGTAGACTAATTAACAAGAATTTACACGGTGGAAGGGAAATGGGAAGAGCAGCGACTCCCGTTTCTTTAACACCCAGCGCAAGACGAATCGATCAAGTTCAAGAGCATTTTGGGAGATTTTAATATCTTTTTAGTGGAACTACTTCTAATTTGCCTTCTTGCATTGGCCACGGGTCCCGTTGTGAATTCATTCCATTAACGTGCTGGTTGTCCGTGGGCTAACGTCAAACACGCTAATGGAATACTCCAACACCTAGAAACATGCAAATTTGGAATATTTCGATTGTCCAGGAAGAAAGCATTTGGTTTAATAATTAGGAAGTTGCATACTCTCTTCTATTACTGCAGAGCACAGTATTGATTCTCTTCTGTCTACCGCCTGAATGAGCCACAAGATCTTCTGAAACAAAGCTTACATGAACTCATTCCACTTTATTGATGGTGCTTTGCCTTCGGCTCGTTGTATCCTTGAGCATCAGAGATATATCATAGGTTTTGCAGCCAAACATCCGTGCACCGGACAAAGTCTGGCGAACAAGTCTCCAACCCAACATTCATTGGAATATTAAGCTGCTCATTTGTACACAGTTTCTAGTCAGATTCCGCTGGTATAATTCGTTTCGTCCCCCAAGGATTCTAACGTCATGCAGAACGAGAAACCACATATTTACTGCACAAAACGAAGCAAGACAAACACAAAAAAAGTCAGGAAAATTCTAATTAGCCTTTTTATGTCCTTAGTCTCCCACTTCCGTTCATTTGTCTTCCCATCTTCACTTTTAATCTTCTCTTCCTCTTGTCACCCGTACCTCACTGAAACACCTCCACACTATCTCACATCTCACATACCACATTAATCATCACCCTACCATGTCTCGAGAAGATCCCCTTAAAGCTGAAAAAGATTTCTCCGCCACCCTCAATGAGCAGCTCCCGCTTCTTGCGGAATTGCCCTACAAGGAGGCCCTCGACAAGTACCTCGTGCTCGAGAAACAGATCCGGCAATCGTCTGACTTGCCCTCCAGCAAACGCATCCTTACGCAGATTGTCGACGCTTTGGTGGCCAATAACGACTGGCCTACGTTGGACGAGCTCATCACTGTGTTGTCCAAGAAACATGGCCAGATGAAAACCGCCATCCAGGTGATGATCCAACAAGTGATTGGCCACCTTTCCCTGTTGAGCAGCAGCGTCGAGCGCGAGTTGCAGCAGAAGATTGCAGTGATCGAGACGATCCGAACCGTAACTGACAAGAAGATTTTCGTAGAGGTGGAGCGGGCCGAGGTATCGCGAATGCTTTCGGATATCTACTTGGCAAAGGACGACTTGGACCGTGCCACCGACATCTTGTGTGACTTACAAGTAGAAACCTACTCTATGATGCCCTTTGAAACGAAAGTTGAGTATATCTTGCAGCAGATGGCGTTGACATTGCGTAAACACGACTACGCCCAGGCTAAAGTTTTGAGTAGAAAGATTCTCTTGAAAACGTTACAAAAGATCCCACGTGCAGAGGAGTTCAAGGCCACTTACTTGCGCTACCTCTTGCAGATTAACGCACACGAGAAGGACTACATCACCAGCGTCAAGAACTCGCTTCTCCTCATGGAACTTCCATCCGTAAAAGAATCGGCAGACTATAAGGACTTATTAGTGCTGATTGTATACACAATCATCTTGTCACCCTACGATAATTACCAGTCGGATTTGATCCACAAGATCAAGGCCAACAGCGTGTTTTCCAAAAACGTCAGCGCGCCAATCTTCAAGTTACTTGAAACTTTCACCACCAACGAGATTATTCAATGGGGCAAGCTCGAAAGTGACTACCGCGATTTATTTACACAATCCAGTATGTTTTCGGGTAACGAGGAGAACGTCAAGAACTTGCAGAAACGAGTCATTGAACATAACTTGCGCATCATCAGCAAATACTACTCTTTTATCGAGTTGAAGCGCGTGGCATACTTGTTGCAGTTGGATGAGGCTGAGGCTGAAACGAACATCAGTGCGTTGGTCAACCTGGGCATGATTGCGGGTAAGATCAATCGTCCGCAAGGAATCGTTAAGTTCGACGCACATGGCGTCGCGGGCGCGGGCCAGCCTGCTAACACCGACGATATGAACGAGCTATTGAACAACTGGGTGTATGACATTGACAAGTTGTTGGAGGAAGTGGACAGTATCGGCCATTTGATCAACAAGGAAGAGATGATGTACGGAATCAAGCAGAAGGCGTAAGTAAAGAGATAAGAAAAGAAAGCGGTTGGAGGCGGTACCATCTGCTTTGTAAGTTATGACGACGTTATAATTACGACGTAAGATCACTTCAGGGCAGAGTGTTTAGAAGAAGAATAAAAGTCAGGAAAAGCATATGTGGCGAGTGATTCGTGAAGTATTAGAAAGGGGACACGGAAAGAAGTATATAAAGATAGAGCAGCCGGTAGTTTGTCTCTCTGATTGGAGATTAGTGAGAATCGAAAATCTTGAGCTAAAGAATTCGGTCACTAAGAATCAAAAGTTGCTTTATATATGAGTTATCTCTAAAACGGGGTCATCTTTTTACTTTCGACCAGCACAGTATAATCATGGCCAATTTGCTTTTAAATCAACAGATGGTACAACTCATACGGTGTCAAATTAAAAGGCTTGTCTCCTAGTTCTCTATTTTTTGGATCAATCGGCGCAACTTTCCATAATATTAGTTAAACATACTACAAATAGTCCATTAAGAATAACTGCGATTCATCAATTCCACGCTCGTTTCTCAAAATTACGTTCATTAATACATTCATTAATCAAAGCCAATCCATCTATAGTCTATATAAAGAACATCGCCACCATTGCCACCAATGAGAGGAGTCCCGAAGTCCGCTCCAACGAGCTTCCATCGTTCTTTTTCTTCGTAGACGTGCTGCTGCCCTGGGCACTAGCACCAGTCGATGTGCTGGAGCCCGATTTCGAGCTGCTTCTCAGAGAGCTTCCTGACAGTCCAGACAGTCCAGAGTCGTCGTTGTTCCCGCCAGCGACACAAGCCCACTGTGTGTTGCCGTTGAATCCGTGTCCCACAGGGTCTTCGTCACCACGCAAGTACTTGAGGGCACCCTTTGGTGTGTCAGGGACGTTGTTCGTGGCATTCCAAGTGCTAGAAATTGGTGGACAGTTCGAATAGGGCAACCCAGTCTGTGCACCCCCAGCGCCGGATGGGAGCGATACAGAAGCAAACTGTTTCTTGAGGTTAGTGAAATCTTGGTTTGTGGTGACGGACAGGTTGTCTGAGGAGATCAGAACCAATCCGTAGTTGTTAGCCTCGTTCGAGTACTCGTAGACAAGACCACCCGAGAACACGCTGGACATTTGCGACGAGAAAATGGCGGACACCTCGGTGAATGGTCTAGGGGTCACCTTGTTACAACCGAACTCCGAGAAGAACAAGGGGATTGAGTAATTGCCGAAATCCTGCATTTTCTGACTGTAACTCGATGTCTGAAAGGTCGACTGGCCACACCACGAGTAGTCGTTGAAGCCAAACATGTCTACACGTGCCATATCGTCGTCGCCGCAATTGAAGTAGTGCGCGGTATCCAAGCGGTTCAGCAGCACATCTGCCGCCGAGTATCCAACAGGAATCCGTCTGAGGCCCGTGTTTTTCTGGAACGTCTTGATGTCACGTACGACGGCCTTGACGTAAGGTGCAGCAGGGGTCGTGCTATCGTCGTTGATGACCTCATTGGCGGCAAAAAAGCCCAACGTGTTGTTGTACTGGGACATCACCTTGACAGATGCAAGAACCTCGTTCAAGTACATGGTATTGTAGGAGCAGTTGGCACCACTGTCTCTGGCGATCGATGCCTGAGGGATGTTGGTGTCCAAAATCAAGTAGATTCCCGCAGAGTCCAACATGGCCATGCACTCGTCGTGGTTGGCGGTGTTATCGATCGAGTAGATACGGATGGTGTTGACTCCCAACTGCTGGAAGTAAGGGATATCACGCTTACATGTGTCTGTGCTACTGAGCGGGTCGAAGAGCTTGGATGATCCACCGGGCTGGTAATCGAGACCCTTGATGTAGAAGCGGTTATTTGTTCCAGAAACATAGAACGCATTTCCTCTGACCTCGATCGGAGGAAGCGCAAGGCTCAGCACACTAAGCGAAAGAAGGGCAAGCGCCGAAAGTATTTGCATTTTGTATCTGGTTTCAGATTATCGTCTGTCGTTTCGACTGGTAAAAGGCGCAAAACACAAAGAGTAACAAGTTGCTGTGTCTCAAACAAGTGTTTGTGGCGAAGCGAGGGGTATATTCACGGTTTTTGCAATGTTTGTGCGCTGGAACAGTTTTAACGGCGTGTTGTGGGGATCGTCACTATTTATATTTGTGGACATCGATAGTTTCCTCTTTCGATGAATTGGGCAATACTCGTGCAGGACATGCGCCCGCCAACACGTATGCGGACTGCAGGTAGTGTGTCTGAGCAAGAAACAACTGAAATTTTGGCCGTTGCAGACTGTTAGTTTTGGGGTGAGCTTTGGGGATGTCAGTAAAAAAGTGTGCATGTTTTCAAGTTGATGCTGGATGAAGTCGTAGACGTGCATTGGTTATGAACCGGCGCTGTTGTGACAGTGAGCTGTCAAACTTCGATACGCTCGTAAATTTGCTTCTTTGTAAATGTACGAGCAATTTGTTTCCAAAGCAACAAATATTGGAATTGACAGTTCAAGCTATGGAAAGCACTTTTGCCGGTTTTACGTATCTCATTCTTCGCTCGCTAGGACTCACTGAACATGATTAGAACGAGAGAAACGTGGTGTTCTGACTGAGATTCGGCGACCGTGCCAAGAAAGGATGAACATGCACATTTTTCGACGGTAGACATGAATTATGCATGTTCGGTGCTTTGGCGGCTTCAAATCCGGGGAGCTCCATAATGCATGCCTAAACGATAGATACAAGCTTTCAGCCGCAGGGCGTGGTTCAACAAAGCAGCTTCAAAGAATTACTAAAAGTACATATATACGTTTGCTGTCATTTGGCTTTGTTCCTCTTAAAGGTATTTGTAATTAGTGACTCGTTCGTAGTAGAAACAGACTGCAAACAAAATGGTACGAAGCCTAGCGCCAAATTCTAGCTCGAAAGATCACTTGTCTGTACTTCTCTGTGCTGTGTCTCGATTCCACGGTTATGTCCCACATAATGTTTTGTTATCTCCGGCAAGCTTGACCCAATCGTAGACTTAATAGGTCTTCGACAAATCCTCGAGCTCTAAGAATGCCTAGTTTTGTTTATAATCATATGAAGCCGTCAAATCTACTTTTTCTGAAGAAACTTCGATGCAACCTATTTTTTAAGTTATTTTATGATCTAGACATGTTAATAAAGAAAAAGAAGTATCAGTTCGAGCAAAATTCCCTTTACAATCGATTTAGGCATTAGTTTGTCGATTTTTGTTTTTTATCTGTGTTCTACATGAAAACTGGGTCCGGCTTTTCATTTTGCAGATTCTCACAAGTATGTATGGCAAGTTGTAAAACTACTAGGTCAATTAACAAAAAAACCACCAACAATAAACAGCTAAGGTCCAGCATTTCCGAGATATTCAAACTCCAATCCCAAATTTATACCACAAATAATTTTATATTGGTAAAGGTTGATGTCGCAGCACGGAAACTTGCCATTTCGAAATAGTATTCTTGCACACAACGCCAATACATATTTGCAGCCAACCAATACCACAACCTCCTCCACGAGAATGATCGAACAAAATATCATAATAAAAATTCCTAACTTCAATTGACCTACATGAAGTCCATGCCTCGCCTGAAAAGCGTCATTTGCTAGTTCTTGCCCAACCACCTCTCCAACCCCAGAATCTTCATACGCACACCACACAAACGGACACTGCAGCATCGAAACTTCCACCAAACCCCGCCAAAATCCATCGATGGCTTCACAAATCCACTTCCTAGACATCAAGGGTAAACCGCTCTTGTCGCGGAGCTACAAGGGCGACATCTCGCCGTCGGCTATCGAGGCTTTTCCACTCCTT
Organism: Australozyma touchengensis; assembly: GCA_030566735.1. NCBI lineage: Eukaryota > Fungi > Ascomycota > Pichiomycetes > Serinales > Metschnikowiaceae > Australozyma > Australozyma touchengensis. The sequence continues at coordinate 743,938 of JAKUAS010000002.1, read as the reverse complement.
CTTATGGATTTGGAAAGCGACGACGACCTGCTGTACAAGCCGTTTGTGTGCAGCAACGGCATCAACTACGTGTTCATTAACCACAACAACATCTATATTTGCGCGTTGACGCGGAAAAACGACAACGTGATGACCATGGTGGTGTTTCTACTGAGCCTCATAGAAGTGCTCACGCAATACTTCAAGAGCTTGGAGGAGGAGTCGATCCGTGACAATTTCGTGGTGATCTACGAGTTGCTCGACGAAATGATGGATTTCGGGGTACCCCAGACCACAGACACGAAGATTTTGAAGGAGTACATCACCCAAGACTACTATAAATTGGTTCGTACAGCGCGGCAAGTACAGCCGCCCAACGCGGTGACCAACGCAGTCAGCTGGCGTAAAGAAGGAATTCTGTATAAGAAAAACGAAGCATTTTTGGATGTCGTGGAATCGATCAACATGTTGATTAATGCAAACGGACAGGTATTGAACAGCGAGATTCTCGGCGAAATCAAGATGAAGTCGAAGCTCAGCGGCATGCCGGACCTCCGGTTGGGGCTCAACGATAAGGGTATCTTTTCTGCGGGCACCGAAGACGACGAGGCACCATCGGCGCTGGGCAGTTCGAGTGCGCGTAAAATCGAGATGGAAGACATTAAGTTCCACCAGTGCGTGCGGCTCTCGAAGTTCGAGAATGAGCGAATTATCACGTTTATCCCACCCGATGGCGAGTTTACGGTGATGTCGTACCGTTTACTGTCTACGCAGTTTTTGATGAAACCTCTCATTTTAGTCAACTGCAAAACTGTTGTCCATAAGCATTCGCGCATTGAGATCTTGTGCTCAGTCAAGGCGCAAATCAAGAAAAAGTCTACTGCAAACGATGTTCAGATCATTATCCCGCTTCCGGAGGACGCAGACACCCCAAAGTTTACTAGCGAGTACGGGTCCATGAAATGGGTGCCCGAGAAATCGTGTATGATCTGGAAACTCAAGACGTTCCCCGGTGGTAAGCTGTACCATATGCGCGCTGAATTGGGGTTACCTGCGGTCGAGGACCTGGAATTAGAGTTGCTGAAGAAACCCATTAAAGTTACGTTCTCGATTCCATATTACACAACATCAGGCATCCAAGTGCGGTACTTGCGAATCAACGAGCCAAAACTTCAATACCAATCGTACCCCTGGGTGCGTTACATCACGAAAGCGGGCGAGGACTACACAATCAGAACTAAGTAGAAGAAGGCGAAAAGACAAAAGACGGGAACAGAAGTATAAGGGAGAGATATAAAAAGAGAGAGAGAGAGATTAAGGAGTGAATAGTAGCAACAGAAGTATAATAAATCGGTCATTTTTTATCGTTACTTAAAACACTTAATTGACTCTGTAACAATTCGAGCACAAACACCTTATCGTCTTCAGGAACTTCGCCTGTTGCCGCGAAAAAGGGAACACCAAGCGTCCGAAGCGTTCTTACAGACTCTTCGCCCAATGCTCGTTGTGTGGCTGCTGCTTTCTGGTACAACTCTTGAAGGGCACTTTCCCGCCGAAGCACCTCTTTTGCTGCCAGCAGATCCTTCATAGCACTAAGTTTCGCTAACCCTTTTAATACTTGTTTTTTTGGTTGTGATACCTGCTCCACCCGCAGTAGCTCCTCCTTATACTGGTCTTGAAACCGTGCGTGCTTCTCGATGAGCGCCCTTATCGAAGCAACCTTGTGACTATCCTTCAATACACGCTTTGTGATATAATGTTCTGCCTCAGCACGATCGTCTATGAGCCCTGGGTCCGTTTGTTCCCCTGCATTGTTGAGCAATTCATGGATCCGTGCGGTATAGTGATCTCGCTTCTTCATTAGCGATATGAGAAGCTCAGCTTCACCATTCTGCACGACGGCATCGGAAATGACCTTGGTATTTTCAGGCAAAAGCCGTCGGTGCAGCTTCAGCCGTGATGTCTGCTGATAGGTCTGAATTGCATGTGCCACGGCGGGTTCTATGTCTTTCATATGAAAGTACGGGGTAGAGATGAACAGATGAGATTAGGGTGAGGAGGGTATTAGAGACGAAAGATGGGAGAAAAAAAAGAAAGAGTTCAAACCAATCCACTGAGTTGTAAAACAATCGTACGGGCCATTGATTGTGCGTTAATTTAAACTTCGTAATGCATCGTATATTGTCTATAGTGTGTGCACCCAGTCCTGTCAATCTGTATTGGGGGAAGTGGCTGCAAATCAAATAAGGCGCCCTATAACCGAGCACCTTGGTCCCTATTAATTTGATCCAACACAAATGCAGCTTCTCTTTGTGCACTGTACCATGCGCCATGCGCACATCCATTGGCGCTGCCTGCTTGTGTTTCGGCACCAGCGAACCGTATCCTTTTCGTGACTCCTCCTGCCAACGCTTTACACACATCAGACGTCGAGCTATCGCCAACATGCGGCATTGTGTATGCACCCTGCGTGAATGGGTCTTGGTTCCATTTCGTGGTGTATATGTTGAATGGCTTTTCAACTTTAGAAGTCGCGATCTTCTGAAGCACAGGCTGAAAGAGTGCCCAGATTTCGTCGTTCGTCATATTCTCCAATTGGCCCGAGAGTGGGTCTTGTGTCAAGAATACGAGCGAAGGGAGCCTGGTCATGGCGTAATAGTTGACAATGAGCGTAGGGTGTTTCCAGGGCCGTGGCGCACCTTCTATAGAGTCTTCCGACGCTAAGCAGTAAAAACGGTTAACATCTTCGGGCCAGAAACAGCGGTCAAACTCGAGAACGACTTTGCCGAGGGACCCTCGGTTGTTTTCGGCAAGAATCTTGGCGATGTTCTGTGGGAGGGAAGGCGTCCATTTTAGGGGGTTTGCACCGCTCAAGACATTGTAAGGGACCGTGACGACGACATACTCACAGGTGTAAATTTCGCCCGTGGCAGTTTTGAGTTTGACGAGGCTCGGATCCGTGTAATCGATGGAGTCGACCTTGACGTTCGTTTTGATGTTTTCATCCTGAAACTTCTGCGGCAACTCCTGCAACTCGTTCTGGAACACGGTATTGTAGCCACTATACACAAAAGCATTGCGGCCAATGTGATCCTCTCCCTCTGCGAGATAGGTCAGTTTTACGGACACCAGGTCCCACGAAACGCCGCCCCACATCTCGTCCCACATTCGGAGCACCTGAGGGGCATACTTGATCTGCTCAGAAGTGAGAAAATGCTTCTGCTGCTTCAAATAGAGCAGACATAATTGTTGCACGGACATATCGGGCAATTGAGGGTTTTCTGTGTAGAGTACGGCTGCAAACGCCCGCATCTCCATCATTATATCCTGAACGAGGTAATCTGGGATATGTGCTGCGTGCTCTGCCACTAGCATATGTTTGCCGTCATCAAAGAAAATGTCTACGTTGCGCAACTTGCGTGCTTTTGCAAGGAGAGGGTTCACGAGCGCATCGTGAAACCACAGCGCACCCAAATCGTACGAAACTCGCGGATCTTTCGTACTGGGAACCGAAACAAGTCTACCGCCCAACCTGTCCCGCGCTTCGAGCACCAAAACATCATCTGTGCCGCCTGCCAAGAGGTCAATTGCGGTCTTAATGCCTGCCATTCCGGCGCCAACTATAATGACCTTGTGAGAGAACATGGAAGAGATTTGAAAGAGGAAAAGTAGCCAAGGAGAGGGAGAGGAGGTATGCTATGTATAAAGCAGAAGCGATAGCGGATTTAGGGCTATGGTGGAGGAACACGACGGCGTCGTTAGCGTTTGTGGAGTGAGTGCCGTGTGCCCAAATAGGCAGGTCTATGAGTTGTGAGATGTACGGAATATGTAAAATTAAACCGAATAAAAAAAAAAGAACAAATGAACAAACAGTAGAGGCAAAAATAGACAGACTCCAGATTAAATCAAGAAGAACCTCCTTTTGAAGCTAGATGTGTGTGGGCCACGCTTGATCAATTTGCAGGAATCAAAAGCCATCAAACTAAAACAATGAACCCATTCGATAGTTTATTAAGGTATTATTTGCCAATAGGCTATCCTCGTCAATTTCAAATGCGCTTGGGATACCAGCAGGCGCCAGAGCCTACTCATCAGACTATCAAGTAGTTATATGAATTTATACAAATGAATATGAATTAAATCGCCCTCAGGGCGCACAAGTCTCGAGACAGCCGAGGCTGTGTAATGCTAATTGCTATGAATGTGTTAGATAACCCGATGCTGATGACCGACACCCGCAAACTTCCTTGCCTTGTGTCCGACTCTGCTCATAGTGTTCATATTTCTGTTTTCCTACCTTGTAGTTGTGTTCTTCTTTAACGCTATTCTCTTCTCTTTGGAGATTGTCTGTAATTAACTACTGCTTCTCTTCCCATTCTCTCGCGCCGCCGAGCATATGTTGGAGTCCAACCGTCTCCAGAACAACGCCACAGTACTCCTGCAAGAACGATAAGACCACCCACCAGTGGCGGAATGTGGTGTTCAGCACTATCGACGCGCGTTGGTTCTGTGTGTGGAATATATACTTCATGATTTGGTTGGACACCAACAGGAGGTAGTTGTTGATGATCGCCACCGTGAATCGCTCCACCAAAACTTCATCAAAGCAGTGGTCGTAGAAAAACCCGAGACAAAGACGCAGGTACTCGAAGCGGGTCTTTTTTGGCTCGAGTCCGCTCTCGAAACTCTCTTGAATCGAGTCAACTGCTTTAACAAGGTCACGGAGGCCCAGGACGATCGAAGATTTCATGCGCTGGGATACGGAGTTGACCAATTGGATGACCTGAGCGTCGTTGGCCGCGCCATGTTCCATCAAGGGTACAAACTGGTAAGCGTTCAAGCAATCTACAAGGCCATTGGTGAACAAGCGCTCTAAGACACACGAGCTTTCATCACCCGGAATTGGGCGTAACAAGCCATCGATATCTTCGAACATTTCGTCGATGACCGCTGGTGCGCGCTTGGCTTTGAAGAGTGAGTTGGCCACATCGTCAAGGTTCAATACCTTGTTGAGAATGCCTACGAATGATTTAAGGTGGCCCGAGCTCACGTATGGCTTATTCAGACACATCTCCTCGAAGTTGAGCACGAGGGTATGAACGTTTGCGCGGAGATTAAAGAGGAACGCGTCGGACTTGGTCATGTCCAAACAGAGCATTAATGGGAACACAGAAACGACAACAAACAAAAAGAGCTGCAAATAGTGACTCTTGCTAAAGTGCGGTGACTGCGCCAACTTCTCAATAGCCAGAAGCACGTTGTTCATGAGCCAATCCTGAGTCGTTTCCAACGGTGCCGCCGCATCAAAGTGCTGTTTCAAAGCAGAAACGTCCAAGTCCAACTTAACCAATTCATCGAACGAGTATTGCCGTACCTGATAAAACCACGAGTGCTCATCTTTGAGTCCTAAGGGCGTGTCAAAACAGAACACAGGTGAGAGTTGTGTCGGCGGAAACATGCACATAGGTTTGATAAAACTATACAAAGGTCTCTTGGCGGTGGTGCTGTCCATAAATGTGGCCATCCAGTTTCGGTATTGAAATGAGCGAGAGTCTGATGTTGGAGCCGAATCGGGTCTAGCATCTGGCAGTCTTTGGACCGCCAGCGGCGATTCGTGCTCTGTGCTACTGAACATTTTCGTCAACTCAGAGATTTCCACGTCGAACAATGCCTCGATTTCTTCTGAGACCAAGTTTTCGCTGAGCGAAAGGCCCATGTAATGGTACTTGGAAAACCCACGAGGACCCAACCGTTTGGCCACAATTTGCGGATGAATGGCCTTGATGAGTTTGCCCAACTTGGACGGACCCAAAATGAGTTTCTGTTCGGAATTGCCCCCGAACATTGCCGGGTACTTGTGAAAGAGTTTTTGGCACAAAATGTAGTATACTTTGTAAATCGTATGACGGGGCGTGGTCGCGCAATTTTTCTCACGATCGTCGGAGATGACAAGCACGTCGGCGATGATTTTGAGTGCTAGAAACAGCCGGAGAAGCTCGTGGTAGTTGACAGACCCGAGGCGTGTCTTTTCGTAGTCGCCGCCAGGCATAGCATTTATAAGCTCTTTTGGATGTTTGAAAACTTCCAAGATCCTGTGGTATACGTTCATGAGCTCGACGGATCCGCTATCTGCCGGTTTCTTATCGAGCTTATTCTTCTCGGCGCTGATTTTGGCCGGGTTCTTGAGGGGATGCGCGCTCTCGTCATAGAGAAGCATATAAAAGTCGTCGAGAGGGATGTGAGCGGCCGCATACAGAAGCATGCGCACCAAGAACAGGTAGAAGTTGAATGCGTCGACCTCCAATAGGTCGGCGAGAAGCAGCTTGAAGACCACCAGTGCGCGAGGCAGAAGGTCACGAGCGCTAAAAAGCGCATCAATTTCCCGCGCGTCAAAGAGCGCCTCACTATCCTGAGCAGCGTTGGAGGACTCGGACTTCTGGCGCCGCGACGTTTCAGGCTTGGTCAGGCCCGTGTACGGACTCACTGCGGCGGTGAACCGTGCGTGCGCTTGATTCAGCGGTGACGTTGTTTTTCGGCTGGCAGGAGGTGGCGGGAGCTGTGGAAAGTACGACAGGGCCGCTGCTTCGGTTGCATATGGCTGCATGCTGTGGTGTTGGATCATATGGCCCTGGAGCGGAATAGACAGCAGATATTGCCCGGGCATGGCATTGGCCGGTAATTGTGCCTGCTGTAATTGATGCAGTTGGGGTTGCTGCTGCTGTTGCAGTGGTATTAAATGTGACACTTGTTGTTGTTGTTGTTGTGGCTGTTGTTGCAGTTGCAGATGCAATTGTGATATTTTTTGTTGCAGTGCTTGCAGCTGTTGCGTTTGCGATTGCAGCTGTTGCAGTTGTTGTGTTTGGCCAAAATACGGCGGAGGCATAAAACCCAGCCCCAGAGGAAGATACGCCATTTGTGGCGCCATTGGCGCGTCGCGGCCCGGCTCGTCGTCTTCAGTACGTCCTTTCGCCGGCGTCAGGGTCGTTTCAGACGGCCCGCGGTGTCGCAGGGCCAACGCGTGGCCTGAATGTGTTGCTGGAGCTGCTTGTTCGTGTGGCCGTTCCTGGAGCGAGAACATATCGAAATGAGACGCAATCGAGATGGTTTTCCCATGCGCAGTGCTGTACGCGGCGCGAGGCTCGTAGCCTTGTGATTTCGCAGACAGGCTCAGCACATTTTCGGAGCTGACACCTGGACGCTGTGGGAGCACAAATGGCGGCTCCTGTGGCCCGCCTTCGCTGAAATAGAAAGGCGGAAACTGGCCCGGGGGCACATACAGCAGGTACAGTGTCTGTTGTGGAAACACGTTGACGTTTGGCGGAGGTTTTTGCAGGTAGTACATGTATTCGGAGGCTGCGGCATCAACGGGGCGCAGATGGGACGCGTCCAGCAGTGGAAGGTGCACCAGTGTGCTCTGAGGATGTTCGTGTGGGCCCAGGTACGGCGCATGGCCTACAAATTGCGGTTGCAGGGGTGGCATTGAGACCAGCCCTTGGGAGACGTGCAGCGGCACCAGCACAGCGTCACTTGACTTCAGCGAGCCGTAGGAGCGCATCTGGGGCATCTGGGGCATCTGGGCCAGGGACATTTGGGCCAATTGGCCCATTTGTGGCACCAGAGACATGGACGACTGCAGTGCCAAGACGGACGACGAAGAGTACAGTTGCGGAACCCCGGGAGAAGGAGCCATGAGTTCCAAGTTTGCAGGGTCGCCTGGGACGTGGTGGGGCACGGGTTCGTGTGGGTGTACGTTTGGGTCTCGTAGTTCGTGGTGGCTCGTTAGTGAGGGTCGTTGGACCCACCCTGGGGAAACCTGGGGCCGGGACGGCGGCACATAAGAGGTTGAGTACGACGATCCGGGCTCTACCTTGAAATACGACCCCGACAGGCCAGACGCTCGAAACCTCTTGTGTCTATTGGGCGGCGAAGACAGCATCGAGAGGGCATCAAGTGGGTATTGGGAAGCGTTGCACCGGTGTTGGCGGTGCTGGGTGCGATGAGAGTAAGGAAGATGCGGACAGAGCACAGAAATTGGAGAGGCGAGAGGCCGCCGATTTTTTGTAAGCTTCAACCGCGGCGGATTGGTTCAGGACTGGTGGAGGTTGCAGTTGGCCGTAGCCTGAAAGTCGTTGTTGTGGAGACTTGGTTATATGTTTCGTTGCTTAGACGTTTTTTCGAGAGTTTCTGTACCAGACCACCATCCCACACACGCCTTTATCGATCTGGTAATAGCCGATGCTGCAGAACGTCCCAAGTATTAGGCTTAGTGGACGATTAAGCGGGCCGCAGACGACGTTGTTAGTTGCAACACAAAGTCAGTATGCCTTCACGCAGATATGCTTAAATTAAGGTTAGCACATGCAGGACACGCACATAAAACTGCACACGAGCCCTGCCCGATGGTGGCTGCCTCCTATAGTGCTAGGTGCAAGAGCTGCTGTGTTTTGGGATAAATTTCCTCTGGGGAGGACTAGCAAGAACACGGCGAGTTTGGCCCTGTTCTGCTGTTGCTGTCGCGGCTGGCAAGCAGCGTTGGGCCATCTCCTTCTCACGAACCATCGCTCACAACCGGCAAATTTAGCCGCTTAACGCGCTGTTTTCCAACTGAGAGTTCTGGCTCGGTTATCCTCAATAAATTTTGTGTACCTTCCCAGAATGTCTGCTTAGGGTTACCAAACAGGGTGTTGTTCTTGCGCGACAACTGCTACGGCGCAACCCTGTTCTAAAAAAAAGATAACGGTCTGAATCGACGCGTGATTGGAGATTGACGGACAGCTCTTTCATGTGGAGCCTCCTATAATGGCAATGACATGGGGCTGACTAGCGGAGTTTCCCAACCGCTCCTAACTCTCCTTGAAACAACGGTGCCATGGTCCAGGCCATGGCGATGCACATTGCGGCACTTGGCAGGGACAGCGCTTAAAAGGGAAGTGACGTGCCAGGGCTACTAGGCTATTGTGAGCTGGATCGTACCCAGTATGCTCCTAATATCGCAGACGAAGCAGAGCCGCAATCCTTACGAACGAAAAAGTTGTAGCGGAGCAAAGCCATATATTGAAGAAAATGAAGAAAAAAAAAAAGAACAAGAAGCGGTGGCCCGGAAACATCTGAATTATCATTTTCTTAAACAAGATACTTCATGAACAGGGCTGATCTTCACTTTTTCCGACAACAGAAGCAGACACTATTGCACAGGAAACGTGCCAAGATCGATGGCTCGTTGGTCAAGATGCGTGAAGATCCGGGTAGGCTAGCCCGATCACTATGGCGAACTCCAGGGCCCTAAAGAACAAACATTCTCAAACTGGCTTTCTATTTTCTCACCCAGGGCCCTCATTTCGTCGATCTCGCCCTTTCATAACCATTCGTCCGGGGTCGTGGACGTTGGCGTTGGTGACGACCAAGCACTTTAAATCGCTCCAGCATCCTATTGCTCCGCAAGCTCGATCCAAGATCATAAACAAAGGGCCCAACTAACGGATTTTAGTCCGGTATTTCTACGCTGTTGCACATCGAATTCCTATTGATTCGCAATCCAACATTTCAAATGCACAGCGGGCTTATGTCATTTAAAGATGACGGCCATCTGCATAGACACGAAGTGTATATGCGAACTCAATCAACACTTCCTGCAGAGATACCGATCAACCTTTTCCCAATAGTCCCAAACAAGTAAAATTCACTTTACGAGCATGTAAACAAACTGCTGGTTAACGCAAAATACATAAACAAACACACAAACTTATGTGGGCACGCAGGGGTTTGAAGCGCGTGCTCGTATATAGGAGGCTAGTTGGCATCAAATGGCACCTTTAATTCCGCCGCCAATCCATCTCTGCCAAACGCATCAAACCCATCACATTTGTCCCAGATAGGACTTGATAGGTGGTTTGACGTGGTGGGGCGCCGAGGAAACAGGACAGTGCGTTTCCTAGACACGTTGTTGCAGTGGCAAGCGATACAAACCAGCTAACAAAGCATACTGAGGTTTTCAAACAACGACATTCGTTCCCGCTTCACCGTCTCCTAAGAGCAGATCAACTTGTTTTTTGGTATCCATGCACCGCATAAGAATTCCTACACACAACCACAACTTGGCCGTTCTGAGTCATTTAACGCCTTAGCTGAACCTAAGCGAGCCGTAAACAGCGTGTTCAGTAATCAACGATCCTGTGAAGCAGTTGTTTAACTTTGAGCCTCAGAGTTGTTAAGGGGTCAGTGAGATTGGAGTGCAACGCCGTTCCAGCCAGAGTTTCACCAATGCACCTCCATGCATGACATGTTATTGTACATGAAGAACAAGGGTGTCACATTCAAATGCCATTGCACACAAGTCCAACGTGGAGGAAACGGCCCGGTCCTGAGTGGCAGCGGAAAAAAATAAGAACTAACACAGCAACACCCAGTGGTTTCCCACAAAAATTAAGGTTCGGTTGAACTCGTTAGCGCTTACCTTGATGCATCGTAAGTGCGCGTTGCAATGAGCTACGGACACCTCCTGGTGCCGTTTGCAACAGTGCAACATTCTGACTTAACAAGCAACAGAGCGATTTATATGCTTTGAGATGCAGAGGATTCGTTCCGATGATGCATTCGCCCTGGTGGAGTTTTTCAGCGGGAAATTTCGGTGATGTACCCGAACTGTCCGAATTCTAACAAAACGGCCTTGAAAACAACGGTATCGAAAAATCCCATCCCATGAGGCCAATGCGCAGTTCCGGGGTGCACTGGATTTGTAGCGCGATTTGTGCGAAATGTCCTTGCAATGCCCCTTGAGTGTTGGTTCGGAATCAGGCGGAAGTTAACAATGGGCCGAGGGTGGAAAGATTGATACATGCAAGTCTCCAAATTGCGCTTTTGAAGAATTTCATTTCCTTCCTAATAAGCGTTGTTACTGCAAATCGCCAAGTTCTGTCGATGTGCTCTTGCGTACGTCAAGCACGTCAAACACGTTGAAGTCCAACGCCCATAAGAGCAGCGCCGAAATTCCGCGTCTCGAACCAGCCGCACGCAGAAAGATCACTTACTGCTGGTTTTTTGTGGTACTCTACTGTTTTCATCTACACAATTGCGTTCCTTTAGAGCTCAGCGCTACATCCAAAGATGTACCATAAAACTAGACCAATTCATGCATAGCTGGTTCCCATCCTTTATATTGGGCACTATTGCATCTCGTATTGCCAACCCCTCCATCACTTCTTTATTTTTCACATTCTTTCTCTTTTAATCTTTTATTCTCGTGTACTTATCTTGTTATCTTTACAATTACTCAATGCTCCACGTACCACTACCGCACGACACTGTACTTCAACCTCTATCAAACTAATCCTCCTCGTCGAACTTAGGAGCCAAGTAGAAGCGCAAGTAGCCGCCTGCGTCCAACTTGTACTCGAACAAGGCTGGGGTCTTATCGGCCAACTTGACGGTGATGGTACCAGACAACGCCGTAGCACGGATGATGTCGTTCAAGTACTTCAAGCCAAATGTCAAGTCGACTGGGTTCTCCAAGTTAACAGATACGGATTCCTCGGGGTGGTCCATATCCGTGTAAGGCTTCAACACCACGGAACCCGTTCCAGATTCGCCCTCTGCGCTGAACTTCACGGAATCCTTGGTCACAGTGATGTTGAGCGACTCACTAAGGTTTTTCAAATCACGCACGATCTTGGAGAATTCCGTGCTGGGCATGTTAATCACCGCGTCGTATTGCATGTCGTCGATACGCAAGAATTCGGAGTCAATGTCCATCAACTTCAACGAGTACTCGGAAACACGCTCCTTCTTCTTATCCTCAAAGATGGTCATCACATTGTCTGGCAGGTCCTCAGCCAACAACGTCAAGTAGTCCTCATTGTTACCACACTTGATGATCTTCGAGAACGAGTCCAAGTCGATACCCAATGTGATGTCACGATCGCACCGGTACTCGGAGAAGGCTGACAGGCCAACCAAGAGCGACACCAACAAAACCCTGGAGTCGTCAACGGCCTGGACCGTGATGCCATGTTCCGTACAGTTGAAGTTACAGAGCTTGACACAGTCCTTGATGGACTCTACGATCTTTTTGAGAAGACTGGCCTCGTCGAACTTACCTTCAAGCATTGCAATTGGGATATGTGGGGGGAATAGGGAGAGGAATTGAGTAGTGAGGTGAATAAGGGTTTTATGAAATATGTATGGAGACAGACCGCGTTAGGGAGACGTGGTTCGGTCACGTGAGCACTACGGTTCAGATTTCATAGTTAATTGGCAGAAAACAAAAAGAGGCATTAAGAGGAAGTAGGATTTTAGTGTTTAGATTTATTCGTTTAGTCCTTTTAATGAATTATTGGAGGTTGGACGATGGACGCCTGCGGGACGTGTGCTAGTAATACAGAATTGAAGGAATGGCAGGTGTTGAAAGAAACGGGGTTCGATTGAAGGTGCCATGAAAAATTATCAAAAGGAGGACTTGCTCAATTGGGGGCCGATGTGATGCTAATCGGAGACGGAATTGTATTGGCAGGAGATGGCCCGCACAAACCTAATCAATCATTAATACCCGGCAATCACACAACAACCGTATTAAATGGAAAGTACGTAGCTCAAAGATTTTCTTTCTTTCCAGCCATCCTGGCTTCACCTTACTTCCAGATCAATTTCTACCCAATCTTCCCGCTCTAATCCTCCTTTGGCATCCAACCTCCCTCTCGATCGATGCACACAGGTGCTTCTCCTCCTTAACCTGATATCTTTAAATCTAAACTGCAATCTACTTCTTTTCGCTCATTTCCTTTCCCCACCGGTATAAGTCTCTCTTATACCGGTCTGCCTTGACTATGCCGTTCCGTATACTCGTCAAGTTCTTTATGCACTCGTGCTGTCTCTGAATACTCACCTGGAGGTAGTTTCTCAAATCTTGCTTCAAGACTTCAAGCGGGTCGTCGTCCTTTTCTTCTTCTTCCTCGAGTTGTTTCCGTTGCTGTCTCTCAAACAATGCTAACGATTTGGGAAGCGCGAAAAATGGGTCAGTGATCTTTATCAGCTCTTCAGCACTCACGCCCCGCGTGATTCGCTTATACGCCGAAGCGTCGGCGCCCAGATCATTAGTTGTAGCGTCCGTTTCTTCAGTTACAGTAGTTGTTGCTACAGTCACGCCAGCAGCAGCACTAGTCGCGGCAGAATCTTTTGGTGGGTCTGGGAACGTTTCATTTGCAACCGCAGCTGCTTCATCAAGCCCATGGTCGTACACGGGGAGATCCATGTTCTCCTCAAGTTGGTAGAACCAATCTTCGCTATCTAACACTTGCAAGAGCTTATTGAACTGGTTGAGTGTTTTTTGTTCGATTTCAATCGAGTGGATGAGGTCGCTGGCCAACGTGGCAAGACACGGCAGCCGGTATGTCTTCAGGATCGCAGGATGTGTTGCTAGCTCGCTCGGGTGAGCCAACGGCGCCAAGATCTCGCTGAGCCGCAACTTTTTTAGAGGGTTCTCATCTTCATCATCGCTGCCGTCATAATTTCTATTGCTGGCGTTTTCGTTGTCGCTATCGCTCGAATACTCATCTGAAGACTCCGCGACTCCAGGACTATAGAACTCCAGCCAGCGTCGCTTATTTCGGTAGTTACTGCGCTCGATGACATCATTGGTAAGCACCAAGTGGTTTGTTCCATTGTATTCGACAATTTTCGGGGTGAGAGCGCTGGGGTCTGTGTGGGAAGCACCGAGTTTCTGTCCTCTGTTCAGCATGCGTAAGTCCGTGTGGCATGGTGCTTTTTCTGCCCGTGTGAGAAGCGCCAGCTTAAATTTGGAGATGACGTCTAGGGACCGTCCGTCAAGCATTCTAGATGGATGGTGTAGGGAAGAGGTTTGTGCTAATAACGAGCTGAAGTTGATATAAGATGGAGGTGTAATGTATGGGGAGGGCCCTCACGTGATCTAATCATAGCTGAAGGTCGTTTTCATGGAAATGCGACCAACGGGGGCCAAAGATGACAAATAAAAGTATGTTTGCTACGGCTAGTAATTGATATCTTCTAGTGGATGTGTATTGCGGTTCTTGTGTAACTGGTTGCGGTTGTAGTAAGTTGGTGGTCAGTGCCAGACAATTTCCATAAATCCAGAGCGGATCAAATGTACATATGAAAATTGGCGCAACTAAACGAATGAGGCCATCAAATTGCCAAACCCGCCACGATTCCATAGATTAATGCCTGTAAAGGAAATTGCGATGGTCCAAAACCAAGGACATTAGCGTATCTACGGAGACAACTCGAATGTACGAGCTAAATTTTCGATTGTGAGTTTGCCTTGGCCAAGAAATTAGTGTTGTGAGGAGACGCATGGCCTGGTAGTCCTGATCAAGGGTACGATGGAAAGGATCGAGAACTTTATGCCGTTTGAGAGATTTAATCTGGTAGAGTCGAAGACAGAAAAGTAAACCTTAAGCTTGTCCTAACCTTTTACGAGATTGTCAGAGGACACGGAGTACTGGAATACCCTATAAAGCACAACTAGTCCTTCTAAATCAAGAAAACAATGGTGCGGCCCTTCATTTGAAAGCACCTTCGTGAAGTAATCTTTCCTTCTCGTTTGCCGCTTATGTTCTACGCGCAACATTTGCTTCGTCTTTTGCTTGCTCTTGTCGTTGGCCCTTTCGATCATTGGCTGCCCCTATGCTACTGCCTTGGCACCGTCTATACGGCTCAAAAACGCCACCCGCGTATACAGCCGCTCCAGAACAGGCATTATGAGGCGGTACGCATCGTTCCCGTTTAAGTAGTACCGATGCATGCGCTTTGTTCGGAGAAAGCCAAACAGCTCGTAAAGCAGAATCGCCGCGGCGTTGTTTGTTTCTGTCTCCAACATTATTTCATCTACGTGGTCCCACTCGATCATTTTGTCGATGCCCATGCGCACAAGTCGCTTGGCAATACCCCTACCTCGGTACTCAGGCTGTATCACCAACATGCCGATGTATCCACGCATGCGTACGTCGCGATGTGGGTCAACTTTACATATGAGAACCCCAACGATAGTATCTGCTCCGGGCTCACCCACCAAGAAGCAGTATTGCGGCCATTGGTGGAAGAAGTACCAGTAGACGTAGATGGAATAAGGCTCCGAGAGGTTGGCAGAGATGATGTTGCTGACTAGTTGGAATTGGTGCTTAGACTTTGGGTCAAAAGAGTAGTATCGGAGTCCATCGTGGACTTCGTCAACGGACATGGTGTGGTGGGAAAGACGGTAGAGTTGGTCAGAGGTGAAAATTAGGAATAGTGGGTATGAGTGTAGGAAAGGAATAATGAGTATGGGGAGGGAGTGAAAAAAAGGTGGAGAGGGCTAGACAGGCTACTTGTGATCTTTCTTTAATTCTTTGGTCGACTTTTGAAATTTCTTCAACGCACCTGTTCTTGTTTGGTGATTGTGTTCTGGGTGATGCATTGGTAGCAGTTTGAAGTTGGTAGACATTAATATTGCCGAATGAAAGGGGTCTGGAGTCAATCAGTTCTTTTCCCGTAAATAGTACCACATGTTGTGTTTTCGACCCGCTGCTAATTCGCCACACGCTTGTACTAGAATTTTCCCTTCTATAATCGCAGAGAAGCAATAAATGTTTGACTTTGTACCCTTTTCGATCTAGGTCATTATCCAATGTCTCCCGTGTTTCATTCTTTTTCGTTCCTTTCCTTCCTCCAAGTATTGAGGCTACTTGACCACTCAATTGCAGCACTAGGAGATTTCAGCTCCTCCATCGAATTGGGTGCATTGCCCGTAAATTAATCAAACGGCCCATCCCATTTTCCAACGTCCTTTCCAGTCGTGCTCACACCCACATTGAAGCGATGCGTCTTAATTGTTTCCTTGAGTAGTTAAATCTGAAACACACAAGTGGGTTAGGTGCAGGTGGTATACACATGTTTCATGAGGCGGCCACTCGTTCTCGGCAATAAATACCTAAAGTCAATACAAGGGGTGTATGAGATAGGGCAGTAGAACATAGATACAGCAATGGTCGTCCTAGAGGTTAATGACCAGGGCGAGCTGACTCTGCTGGTTCTGACCACAAAAGCTGCCCCCATAATGACAAGAACCGTGACCGGGCAGTCGAAATTTAAGACTAGGAATTAGCTCTCATCAATTGAAGAGAATGGGACAAACAGAAACAGAATAGTGGTTGCCTGAGCAGAGGACAGTACTGAATGATTGAAGGAAACAAGTAGAAGCACAAACACCAACACAGGCCGAGTTTTATAGTGTTGAAACATCAAAGAAAAAACCAAGCGAGTTTTTAAAATAAGACAATAAGTACATGAAGTGGAACTGTTGGCGAGGATTCGTGAGATGAAAAGAATCTTCATCTGGCCTACCGACAGTGCTAGACTCTTCATGATCCCAGTTTGTCTTAAAACAATTCTGCTTGGGAACGTGTCGTCCAATTGAACGGCTGTTCATCTAGTCCTCCCACAGGCAAAGGCATGCCCGTTGTCCGGATCAAAACACGTGCATTTCCACCCAATTCAAAACATTCAAGTGTCGAATCACACGGCACAAAATTTGTTCTTCAGCCCGGCGGTTCCCCAATGACTCGGTCTGGTGGAAACTCCGAAACCTGGGGTCCCGGGATCTTCCGGGTTCGGATTTAGCAACAAGCAAAGGGAAGAGTGATCTGGAAGGAATAGATGCGCTTACAGGAAAGAGAGTAGAAATGGAGTAATAGAATCAAGGGATGAAAGCTGTGAAGAACGGAGAGCAAAATGTTGAAAGGAATAGTTAATGAAAGACGAGCTAAGTGAAAGGAGGAGAGAGGAAGAACAAATGGAAATAAAATCGGACGAAATGTCAATGGGTCGGAGAAAAGAATTAATGATTCTCACAGGTTCAAAGTGAATAGCCCAGTTGAAATCGTAGATCAACTAACAGTCAATTCACTATCGCCATCTAGATTGTCCAAATGAGACCTTCTGTCAACAATTGCATTTCGCCAACTTCCGATCGTCATTTATGGCATTTAGACCCATTGCGCCAGTTGTGTTAGATTTGCAGCCGAGACTATCAAGTCGTCAGATCAATATGCCCTAAGGCGGAGAGACCCTGTAAACGAATAGAGAAGACAACTGGAACGGGACGTTCGAAACTCTCACGGCAGAGAGTTTAGTTCGATTTGCAGCCACATTCGGGAATGCCAAATTCTCTCGTCAGCTGCGTCCTTCTTCCCCTACCATAGTCTATAGGCTTAAATCTAATGTGTTTTTAGCTACTGTCTCGAGTCTTCTTTGGTCAAATGCCCTGAAGTGCCTTTGATTAAAATAAATAGTTGCTTCTTTACTGCTCCAATTACAGGTTAGTCATCTTCCACCTTGGTGTTTTGTCTTCCACAACCTCTGTTCTGTCGCGTCTAGATCTTCTTTAGTCCTTCCTAAAAAGCTCAGTTATCCTCTTTCTATTCTCTTGCAGTCTTTCAATTACCGACATATGCGCTCGGCCGTCAATGCACTTGTGGTAGATCATCCCACGGACCATAAGGACATAGCCAATGGCCGCGACGAAGATGCACTATGTAATCATCTGAAACAATAACGAACTAAAAAAAGAAAAGATAAAAGAAGAATGGCTGAATGTCTATAACAAAAGCTTGGGAATAACCAATTCCACATGCACCGTTGGTCATTCCGCCAATCCTTGGGCTGCCACGAAATCCTCTCAGTCTTAATAAAATACATCTCAAACCGCAACCGTTTTTTCACATTTTCCATACACAGTTCCTTCTCATTCCATGTCACTCTAATCACGGCAAATATTGAAAAATATGCGCTTAGTCTGTCCATACGCCCCATGCCGTCCGTGCCCGGAGCGGAGTGGACCACTGCAAACCCCGCGAAAAGTATATATAAGGCCACGCTCCCCCCGAATTTCCATTTCCTCATCTGTTCCCAGAACATAACCTTACACATATCTATATAAACCACACAATGGCTGAAGTATTGAAGAAATCCGGTGTCATCTACGGTGACGATGTCAGAAGCTTGTTCGACTACGCTCAACAGAAGGGCTTCGCTATCCCAGCCATCAACGTCACTTCTTCTTCCACCGTCGTTGCTTCTTTGGAGGCTGCCCGTGACAACAAGTCGCCAATTATCTTGCAAACCTCGCAAGGTGGTGCTGCTTACTTCGCCGGTAAGGGTGTTTCCAACACCGACCAAAACGCTTCCATTGCTGGTTCCGTAGCTGCTGCTCACTACATCAAATCCATTGCTCCAGCTTACGGTATTCCAGTCGTTTTGCACACCGACCACTGTGCCAAGAAGTTGTTGCCTTGGTTCGACGGTATGTTGGCTGCCGACGAGGCTCACTTTGCTGAGCACGGCGTTCCTTTGTTCTCCTCTCACATGTTGGACTTGTCTGAGGAGACCGACGACGAGAACATCGCCACCTGTGTTAAGTACTTCACCAGAATGGCCAAGATGAACCAATGGCTCGAGATGGAGATCGGTATCACCGGTGGTGAGGAGGACGGTGTCAACAACGAGAACGTCGACAAGGAGTCTCTTTACACCTCTCCAGAGACCGTTTTCGCTGTCCACAAGGCCCTTGCCCCAATCTCCCCTAACTTCTCCATCGCCGCTGCCTTCGGTAACGTCCACGGTGTCTACAAGCCAGGTAACGTTGTGTTGAGACCATCCATCTTGGGCGACCACCAAGAGTACGCTCAGAAGCAATTGGGCGGCAAGGCTCACCCATTGTACTTGGTCTTCCACGGTGGTTCCGGTTCCTCTCAAGAGGAGTTCGACACCGCCATCAAGAACGGTGTTGTCAAGGTCAACTTGGACACTGACTGTCAGTACGCTTACCTTACCGGTATCCGTGACTACATGCTCAACAAGAAGGACTACGTCTCCTCGCAAGTCGGTAACCCAGACGGTGAGGACAAGCCTAACAAGAAGTACTTCGACCCAAGAGTTTGGGTTAGAGAGGGTGAGAAGACCATGTCTGCTAGAATTGCCGAGGCTTTGGACATCTTCCACACCAAGAACCAGTTGTAGATTATTACATAGTGAATGAAAATAACGACGACACGATGTAGAAGAAAAGAACGAGTAGTAGTTGCAGTTAGAAGAGGACAATGTGCAGAGGTTTAAAAAGTATAAGAAGAGTTTAAAGCAAAGGTCGAGATCTATGAACACCGGCCTTGGTACATACAAGAACGCCTATCTAAGTATGTTTCCATTTCATTAGTCTTTTATGTTTCGTCTACTATGTAATTACGTCTGTAAGTTGAATGAGCTCTTGTAAATCCACTCATTCCTTCTCATAGAATTGTCTGACTATGTACTGATCCTCTTGTCCTCATCCTTTCTCTCTTCTTCACTTCCCTTCACTTCCTCTTTAAGAATTTTTGGAAAGAATACTCTGCACCTTCTGGTACTCGGGCATCTTGTCCGGCAGCAACGAATACTGAACCTGTTGTGCAATACGGGCATTTGCGTTCACGTACTTGGCCACACATCGGTCGATGCATGATGCTTCTCCAGTTACGATGTCGCCTTCACCATATTCGGGATAAATGCATTTTTCACGACATGTCCGCAACAACGAGTCAAACGTCGATGCCATGACAGTATACTGGACCTCGGCAAGCCGGATCTTCTCGGGATCGGCCTCGATATGTGAGTACTGGGCGGTGTTACCTAGGAAGTATGACATGGATAACGAGAGGGAGATGTGAGATTTGGATCTTGGAAGATACAGCCTTTAGCTTCAAGATTGGAACCTGTAAATAAGCGCTGTCTGTTTAGGTGCTGATCGCAAGAGTCGCCTTGGTGTTGCGGGTGGATATTCTGTAATGATTCGTGGGACAGTTTGTTCGTGAGTTCGAGTGGAGGTGATGAAGATGCTGATGAGGAATAATCTGGTATTTTGAGGGTCAATGGTACGTTATGTTTAAGGAGCGTTCACGATTTGTTATTGATTTGGATCCATTCCTTTGATTTTCTTCATTTTTCGAAGAGCCTGACCACTGTGGTAGCTGCTTGAGTTTCGTACGGAATGAAAAACCTTCGTTCACCAGTTCAATAAGAAAACATATTTAACGGACCATCGCATTCTCCGGCGGTATACTTCAAATGACCTCTCGAGTCTTTTCGCTCTTCTCTTTGTTTCTGTGTTCCATGTTCGTGCCTCTCGATGGCTGAAAACTGATCTAAATGTATTCGAAGACCGAGTGTTAACAGTTGCTCCCAGTTCAGTCGCTAAGAACAGAACAAATTCAATAAAAGCTTTGAAAAAGGCTTGAGAACAATTTGTTGCCTTGTTTTGTATAGAAGAAACGACTGAAGAGTAGCTCTCAAATATCTCAAGTTCCACAGCAACATTACCAGAGCCACAGTAGAAGCTGCGACCTATAAATTAATCAATTTTCTTTTAAACTTGGATACGCAACATGGGTTTTGCCGTTTCTTTCCTCTCCGACCACTGCTACTCAGTTGCATCGAATTCCCCAGTACAGATGAATCCTTCATGCGATAAGAAAGAAGCACCACAGTCGGGGCATTTGGAACCGAATATGAGCTCAGGAGTTCTCCAACATCTTAGATTTCTGACACGTCTCCCTCAACGTCTCAGAGTACAATAAAGTAAGGATGAACCCTGGCACCCAGGCTGCCGTCGCTCCCCTTCAGCTCTGACTTGTCTGTATGTTCTACGTAGGCGTGGGCTTGCCACGGACTCGAGATTTCTTTCTGCAACATTGCCGAGTTGATTATATTCCGAAAAAAGATCCTTGAACAACTCTGGGATTATGCCAGCGATTCGGAAATCCTTAACAAGCTTTGCATTGAACTCTAAGACTTGGTTTATGCCAGAGCGACTAGAGATAACCCCTAAAAAATTAGATTCAGCCGCTTCTGCGGCCGTTTTCGAGTCTTTATACTCGAGGTAAGACCCAAGGTCATATACTTGCAGTAATTAAACGACTGTTTGGCGAGGGTCGTATCTTTATCATGCCCAAAAGTTTCAATTCGGATTTGGTCATTTATTTCTTCACCACACGAGCTTTTCTACCAGTCTAGGTTCCCCTGGGACAAGAAACCATATACGTCTAGTAAGCGTTCTTCTTAAGAAGCCGGTCGACATTGCAGGTGACTCTCAATCCAAAACTGATGTTTACCGCCTCGCCATTTCCACTATTGCATTCTTATCGTACGGTACCGGTCATAAAAATGATTCTTCAATTCCACCTTACGACTGTAAATCAACAGGAAGTTATAAGTACTACTATTTGAACTGACTTAGAATTGTCTGATTCCAAATGACAGTCGTTTACAAGATACCCTTAGCATCATTAAGAGCAGCAACCTGGGAAGTTCCACAATCGTATTCTCTAGACCAACCAACAAAAATACTGGTATTCAATTAACAGATTGGGGATTGAAACACGCTTAAAGTCTTAACCAACATCTCTTCTCAAATTTGTAACAAAGTTAAATAAAGACTGCATTTTTGGATCCAGAATGACACAGGGGCACCCTAGGACAGCTTAGAACCAGGCCATCATGAGTACATAGTACGTCATACATGTAGCCTCACATAAGGTGTTTGGGAAAACGTTAGATCTGGTTAGATACCAATTTTAGCTAGGTGAATCCACGAATACATTCTCTTTTGTTAAAAATCTTTCATACTTCAATACACCGCCTATCTGGAATAGTATAGCATATAGAATTCCACCAGAAATTATAATGTAACGAATTACCGGATTACAAGCATCTATAAGGATTTCCCAACTTATTTAAGAAAGGTTTACTTGAGGTCATAGAGGATTATGAACTACAGACAAGTAACCTCAGAATAGCTGGTGCACTAAAGGATTACGTACTCATGTGTGCCATTATTAAGGTTTCAACTCGCTGAGATTTGAATACACACCCGTGCCTAAACAAATTACCTTGGCTAGAAAACTTTAGCGCTCTGCTACAATACTCAAGAGGTGCTTGTCGTTTGTATTAACTCATAAACACAAGACTTTTGTCGTTTTAAACTCTCCCTCGAGCAAGTTGATATTTGACTCCTGCTTAATAAAAGAGTAGTCGAGAAAAATCCTTCCTTAGATCAGCATCACCCGTTCTGTGTACCATCCAAAGCTACTTTCGTTGAATTGGCTTTGCTATTTTCTGAGCACCTGATAATACCATGTTTGTTAGGGATTGATTAAAATTTTTTTTCGTGAAACTGTCTCCCTTATGACAGCTTGCATTTTGTATGATTTGATTTTCGAGTGAAGTCCACAAGTGAGTGAATATATAACCATAGTATCTTAAAGCTTTCTTAATTGTATAATGATCAAATCCCATACATATTATGTTCAATTCATTACCATTGGACTACTAGTGTATTTAATTACACCCAAAAGCTGGGGTATGGATTTTCAATATATGCACACCTGAATCATCAAGTTTTCTACCCAGAAACCCATCACAACAGTTATGCACGTCCTTCTTACCAACGATGACGGTCCGCTTGACGACAGAAGCTGCCCCTACATGAAGTACTTCGTAGATGAACTCAAAAGATCCACGGATTGGAAGGTGCTGATCGTTGTTCCAAACCAACAAAGGTCATGGATCGGAAAGGCCCATTTCGCTGGGAAAGCGCTCGTAACCACATACATCTATACGAAGGACCTGACCGCCGTACCCAATTCCAAAATCAATAACTTTGAGGGCCCGTTTGATGGTCCACAGCCAGATCTAGTCAAGGATGGATTCCAACAGTGGTGTCTAGTCGACAGTACGCCCGCCGCGTGCGCAGATATAGGCCTTCATCACTTGAAAAGTCACGAGCAGCCGGTGGATTTGGTGATCAGCGGACCGAACTTTGGAAAGAACGCCGGGAACCTATACATGTTGGCCAGCGGCACTGTAGGTGCAGCCATGGAGGCGGTTACCCACGGAACAAAAGCTGTTGCACTTTCATACGAGTTCCATGACTTGAACCACAATTTCGATATTTTGAAAGAGGCCAGTAAGATCTCTGTAAGGCTCGTAGCACACTTGTATGGAGAGCTACAGAAGCTGACTGAAATCGATTTATTCACAGTCAATGTTCCCTTGATACCCTCACTTGAATTCGGGAAGACGAAAATAAAGTACGCCCCTATTCTTGAGAACTCATGGGGCTCGATATACAAGGCCGTAGGCGAGGGGAAGTATGTCTGGGCGCCTCAGTTTGATGCAGTTGCTGAAGACGGCCACGCCAGCGATATCCACTCGGATTCCCGGGTCTTGATAGAAGAAGGTATCAGCGTTACTCCATTAAAAGCGGCATTTAGGTGCGTAGAGCCGTTTCATGGTGAAATCGACCTCGGCGATGTAGCACTAGACACTCCAAAAAACACGCTCCTCATCACGATGCCCGAGGAATCATATCTATATAAACCTGTTACAGAGGCATTTCAAGAACTTGGATTTAGCATAGAAACAAATGCAGACAGCCTTCACTCGTTAATAAAGAAGTGCCGTGTATTCCATTATTGCGACTATGAGGACGTTGATCTCGATTTGATACAAAGCGAGCCAAAGCGTTATTTCGTCCCCACGTACATCTACCGCAAAGCATTGATCCGAAAACACTTTCTTTCGAACACCGTACAGCACTTTGTGGCCAAAAACCCTCAGTCTGTTTTGGTCCGCGCGTTCCCGGCCAGTTACCATCTACAGGTGGACTACGCCGAATTTCTCGACGACTCTCTTGATGAGGCGTACGAGTTGCGTGGCGAAATTGAACTGGGAGACAAGACATGGATTTTGAAGCCCAGCATGAGCGATAAGGGCCAGGGTATCCGCATCTTCCGGTCGGTCGAACAGCTCCAAGCGATCTTTGATGCGTTTGATGAAGGAGTGACAACCGATGATGAGGAAGATGATATTGAGGAGAATAATGGCGTGATTGTATCTCAGCTTCGCCATTTCATCGTCCAGGAGTATCAAAACAATCCGCTTTTGCTTCTGGCATACTCTCGGCGGAAATTTCACTTAAGAGTGTATGTCTTGGCTGTAGGCGACTTGAAAGTTTATGTTTACGAGAACATTTTGACACTCTTCGCTGGAGAGCCGTTTATAGATCCCTCAATTGCCAGTAACAAATCCAGCAATGACGTGATTGATCTCTCTGGCCATTTGACCAACACATGTATTCAAGATGGCACAAACCCGTTGGTGGTACCGTTTTGGAATCTCAAAGACATCTCCAGCGAGAAGAAATCTCTTATTTTTGAGCAAGTGAAAGATATCACGGCGGACTTGTTCAGAGCCGCACACACCGTCGACAAGATTAATTTTCAAGCGATGTGCAACTCATTAGAAGTGTTTGGGGTAGATTTTCTTGTGAACGACGACTATTCGGTAAAGCTTTTGGAAGTTAACTCGTACCCGGATTTCAAACAGACTGGTGATGAGCTCAAAAAAATTATTTATGATTTGTTCAAAGAAGTTGCGGCCAACGCAGTGGCAGAGATGTTTGACCTAGCGCCTGAAGAGAGTCGCCTTATGCACCGTGTCCTTTAAGAGTGAATGAACTTTTCGAATATATTGGATATCAGTTTCATAGGCTTTTAAAAAGCCTTTTACTAAAAGAATCGAACAGGATGGGCTTATGAAATACCTATTATCATTGAACTGAGGCTCTTGAGTATCTCTATGAGAATTTACTTAGGTGATGAGTCTGAGATACGAATACGTTGTCAAATCGATCTCTATTACATTGAAATTTCGTTTCTGATGAATCAATGAAGTACTGATGCCACTATTATATTTTCCTCTTCCAAGTCTGATCATTTTGTGTTATGGCGCGCACAAGCAAGGTTCTTGATGACTCTTTGGCGTGAACAAGACCAACACTCTTCGTTAACGACTCAAAAGCACCAACACTCTTGACTGATCTGATTTTTGAATATCTTCATTGTTTGTTACGAGAATTTGTGTGAACTTCTTGATGCTATTTTGAGTTGTCGAGTCGAACCATCTATAGCTTTTTCAAGATTATAGAGCTACTGCAGCAATTCGCTATTCATTCATATTAAACATATTTCCGTCACTGCACCACATCTATTTTGATCTAATAATAAGGGTTTTTGACTTTTGGTATGCCAGGTGCCACAAGTTAGTCTCATACTGGAAAAGTTTTCAGATTAATCAGATATTTAACAATCAAGAGAGATAAGATTTGAATCGACTTGCATGCAACTCATATACAGAAGAAGCGACAATAGAGACCTGCCCAGGAGTGCCAAGTATTGGACGAAAAATGAATCATCGTATTCTGAAGCTACATACATTTTGAAAAGACACTAATAATCAATCGAATCCCTGAAGAAAGGTACTAAGGTTTGGCATTACAACCAAATCAACAGAATTCTACTGTTTGCAGATCTTCAAACGTAATTTTCATCGGGCAACTAGCCTGCTTCGCCAACTATCAAATACTAAGCATGTAATTTCTTCTGGCCTTTAACTTTGAACGTCGGTGATCTCCCAGAAAAAACAGCTTTAATTTTCCTCTAAGGGACCCTACCATCTCGAAGTGCCTTCATTGCCAAAGGAATATGTTCTTCGAGGCGGCCAATGATATAAGCTGAAATCTTCTGGCGAAGAGTGGGGATTGTTCCTACAACAACCATGGCATTGCCTATTGCATGCGTCACAGGTCGGGTGGTGAAATTCAGAGTCTACGCGAGGCCGGCTCGTGTCGTGAGCCTCTGTGTCGTGAGACACATTTAAGTGAGGCTCTTTTTTGTGAGTCTCTGAACTGGGAGGTTCTTTTTTGTGAGTTTCTGAACTGTGGGGTTCTTTTTTGTGAGTTTCTGAGCCGTGGGGCTCTTTCCGAGGAGCCTCTGGGTTGCTCAGTGTGACCAGAGAATCACTACGGACACGATGGGGAAACATGCCTCTAACAACGTCAATCGGCTTCGTAGGTTTGTCTACAGGCAGTCTGCTTTGATTGAAATTGCCTTCGTCGGTTCCGACAGCGACCTCTTTCTCTGACCCCTGATCTGCACGATGATGCAGCAGCCTGTTAGCGTCGTAAAACTTCTTGTACTTCGTGAGCTTCTCGCGCCACTTCTCTTCGCGTAGTTCAAGTGCTTCTATTTTACTTTGGGCCACAGATAGCTCGTGCTTTGCTGCCTCTTCGTTCTTAGCAAGAGTCAGTTTAAGCAGCGTCACCTCGCCTGCGAGTTCGTTCGACCGGTCTCTATAAGAAGCTAAATCCCTTTCAAGTTGATCTAAAAGCTTCAGGGAACCTGCTTCCGCTTCTTTCATCAGCAATCTCGTCAAATCTTTTTGTGGATTGTCGCGTTCAATCTGGAGTTCCTTCGCCTGTTCAGTAAGCTCCCTATTATGCTCTCTCTCCTTCTCGAACTTTCTCTTGTAGTCATCACGTTCTGCTACGAGCCGCGAAATGATGCTATCAGCATGGTCTAGGGAGTCATTGACCCAAAAACTGAGAGATGGGCGTATGTCCTGTGAGTTAAAATCGGCCCTTGCTTCTAGGGGCGAACCACGGCGTCCGCGGCTCTTCAGCGGCAGTCCAGTTGCCTTATAATCATTCGTTTTATAAGAATTAGTTCTAAAGTCAACTGTATTGTACTCGTCTTCTTTATGTTCGCTCTTCTCGTGATCGTATCTGTAGTTTCGCTTCTCGTCCCAGTCGCTTCTCACACTGACGCCTGCGTCGCGGAGGTAGCGTTCTACGAGCTCATCTACACCTTCAATGGCCGTTTTTGAGGGGCTGCTCCGGGAAGACATGTCGTATAGCCAGGTGAGTTTGTGTTTCAAAGTAAGTGTTTACCTCTGGAGTACGCCATGCAGGCACACGTAAGTGAAGCAGAACTAATGATACTTTCGGCAGGAAATGCACAGGGATCGAGCGTGGAACTTCAATTCCAAAATTTAAAAGAAATTATTTAGAGGCAGATTGTAGCTATCATTTCAAAAGAAAAATGAAACGGGAAACACACAAAGAGAGATAGGGATTTACCGATGTTAATGAAGAGCTAGCACTAGAAATTCATTTAGATTGGGTATAAGTCAAACTATGTATCCGGTCTCCATACGCTATCTATGCTTATCTTATGGTTTAAAGGTTCTTGACTTCGGCCATAGCAGGTTCCTATTAACTGCCAAAAAAAGACCAAGTTGTTGTTGTTGTCGCAGATCCAAGGAACCAAAGAAATGCATCCTTTTCGATCAATTAATTAATGTTTCGAGAATTTGCTATGTATGATACGTTCTCTTATGACCCTAGTCGAAACATATGGTTCGCTTGGGACGATATAGTCGCAACCTTGAGCACAGACATACTTATCCAATCAATGATACTAAATTACTTGTCAAAAGATCTTTTTGATACTTTCCATCTACGATTCGCCCAAAAAACTGGCTGGGCGAATCTGAAACAAAGCGGTGCTTATGCAGTGCCAATCTAGTGTGAAGCACTCCTGAAACATACTCTTACCATCCCATATAAAGTCATGCTGCTGCCTTCATTCTTTTTCAAGTTTTGGTTTCTGTTTCAAATTATATTGATTGAAAAGTGGACATTCTCATCATTGTGGTGCTATGCTTGCAAGATTTGACTCAGAGGCGAACCCCATTGCTTCAGGCAATATCAAATTTCCTCTCTACAAATGTGATATAAAAATTAAGAATCTTGCCAGTAAAATTCTTCAACAAATTCATAATCCTCATATTTTGAGCCCGTTGACACAGCTTCCCCCCACCGCAAAAAAGAGGATATATGATATTCAATGCTTCTCATCTCATTCAATTCAGTCAATTATGAATCTGGTTATTGCCGAAGGAGAAGAAGGATTAGCTTACCTTGTGACTTACCAGAAGAATTTGAATTCAAATGTCACAAAGGGAAAATACAACACTTCTCTGGCCTCGAAGATCCCACTTCAGTTCACTCCTTTTGAGAGCAGGCCAGGAGTAGTACTGATAAGAAAAAAATTAGTAGAGTTAAGGCTCGCTTTCATATTGCCAGTTTTACCGAATGAAGACTTCGATCTAGTTTTAAGAGAGCCCCTTGCCGCGTGGCTCAATGGTCTCATGGAGCTAGAAGCAAATTTTCTGACTCTTCTTACCGAAATGTTTCAAGACTGGGACAGATACACAGAGAGTTGGCTTAGGGGAGCGACTGATCGAGGCATGGTCAATAACCGCAAGTACTTGCCACAAGAGTGGATTTCTTACATCGTAAGTCAGCAGGTAATGCAAATTGCTACAAATTTCTTGAAATATACCGACCTTATCCCAAAGGAAGCTCACATTGCGTTTACTGTCTTGCATGCTCTCCTGGTTTTGGCGGTGCCAATTGAGGAGATGATGCCACCAGCAACTTGGGAACGGTCTGTTTGGCCATGGAAAAAGACAAGACCTATAGAAGAAAACAAAGATCTTGCTGTAAATTTTGCCTTTTCCATTCAGCTCTTCAAGGAATCTGTACCTCAGAAGCTGGGGTATTCGTATACCAACCCACTCATGGCATCCGCAGCTAACCATGTCAAATTGAAAGGCATTAGAGATATAGTTTACCGGATAAGATACTATAAATTAACAGCAAACGCTCCAGGTACTGTTCGTTCATTTCTTGACGAGTTGTACAATTGTTTCGAAGGAGCGGCAAACGAGGTCCATGACGTTGTCAAAAAAAACCAAACAATTCTTGGTGCAATGGTGAAAGCTTTAAGTTTCGCTCTGAAAAGTGATTCTTACAGAGACCTTGAATACTTGAGGTTTGAGACAACTGAAATTGAGGCGAATTACGAATCACTCGTGGCCTTGAGTTACGAGATTGGCCTCTTTATAAAAAACCTTCAAGGGTGGAAAAATGAGTTATATCAATTGACTCAAAATTTCGAGTTTTATGTTTTTCTAAAGACCGAGCTCGTGGCTCTTCGTGGCTTCGTTGTTGCAGTTCAACATGATAAGCATTATGTACTAGCGTCTCTAGATTTGGAGAAAGTTCGCAAGTTTAAACTCATGGAAAGCCGCAGGAGATACTACGCTTCTCGAAGTCTTAAATGTAGTCTCTTGTTTGCAGGCAGCGCTTTCTCGTTCATTCCTTTTCAAGTATTGGCAAAGGACAAAGAAAAGGGCACGGAGACCGATAAATGGAGCTTAGCCTTCTTGATTGCGACACTAGTTTTAGCCGCTGTATTTTTAATCATTTTCATTGGCTTGGCTTGGTATAAAAACTCCCTCACTCCCGACGATGATACCCAGGACAGCTTAGATTCAACCAGGCCATCATGGGTATATAGTACGCCATACATGTAGCCTCACATCAGGTGTTTGGGAAAACGTTACATCTGGTTAGATACCAATTTTAGCTAAGTCAATCCACGAACACATATTCTTTTGTTAAAAATCTTCCATACTTTGATACACCGCCTATCTGGAATAGTGTCTTATAAGAAAGAGGAGGTAGCGTTCGTGACCTTAAAAACTTCGTAGCTAGGTTCAGGAATTCTTCCGTGTATTGACTAGCGAATGTGTAGGTCTAATCGAAGTCTCTGAGCCATTTCCCACTGTTGTTCCTCTGGCAATTTTGATTCCTCCAGATGTTCCGGAAGGCACTTCAAGATTACCGAGAGGTGATGATTCTACATACTGCACTTTGGCATAGAGGTCGGCGCTTCCAAAGTGACTGAGACTAACTTCGAGTATGTTGAGACCAGGTTGTTTATGCAGAAGTAGTGGATCTACACGTACTAGTGTGGTAAGTGCAGAAGCTGATGATCGACAAGGTTACTAGAGGCAGCTTACCAAAATCTATACGCATGTAATTTCCCTCTGGAATAACAAAATAGACAACACTCCATTATTGAATTTTATTATAGTTAACTCAACACCAACTGTATTATATCCCGCAGCAGGTTTGTCTGTTGAAGTACAATACTGCACCTAACAGATCATCCTACATACACGCTTTGATCTGTTTCAGATGGGTAACTTTACATAACACTCCATCCAACTCTGAACCCTTTTTAGAAGCACAAACGATGATATCTGAAATACTCATGGGAACACTTCTAGTGTTCGTTTGGTTCTTACTGTTCGTTTTCGTTGCCAAATTCATTTTGAATTTGAGACCAACGTTTAACAGGTGGAGTAATACCAACACAGACCGATACTCCACTAGACCAAGACACCCCAAAAATAGAAGTTTCCGCGATATCAGGGGCTGTGTCTTCATAGTTCTAGGCATCACAAATGACATTGGCATTGAAGTTATCAAAGGATTGGTTTTAGAGGGCGCTCATGTTATTCTGTTTAACCCTGATCCAGAACAGCAGTTTATACGTGACTTGATTCAGCAATCGAAGCAATTTAATGGTAAGGCCTTGTTGACTGTTGCTCCTGCTGACCCTCGCAGAGACGAAGGCACAGGGTTATTTGTTATTAAGTTTCTAGAGAATACCGATATGCGACTCGACGGGATTATTTGCTGCATGAATTCGTACCATAGAGCAAGTCATGTTCAAAGGAACATGTACTTTCAGAAAGACTTCTGTAGTCAGTTCCAAGTAGTAACTTCTCTAACCCCCTGTATGCTTTTCCAGCCATCAGGTCACGATGTAAGAGTCATTATCATGACCATGCCCTGTGATTCAAATGATGTAAATACTATCGTAGATATGGCCAAGTGTCCGCCAGGAATCAAATATGTTCTTCATGATATAAAACAGTGTGGTACTGTACAGCGATTGCTTGGCGTATACGGCTTCTTGCTCCAGCGCAAACTCAACTGGCAAAGAAGCTCGTATGGCGAAGAAGTTGACGTTCAGGTCTGTGTGGTAAACGTGGGACGGGTTAGAGGTATGAATCCTACCAATCAGCCATTTAATGACAACAAATTTCAGAGCCCTAAGTCATACCTTGAGTATAGAGATTCGAAAACGGCAAAAGAAGCCGCCGAATCAATCTTTTTTGCGTTATTTGCAAAATTTGAAGACGGAAGTGCATTTGGAGAATACAGGGCAAAGCTTATTGAGGATTGTCAAATAGTTGACCAGGTTCCTGATGAATACGAGGACATCCTCCTTCAGATGAAAGTTGACTGGGTGACGAAAGAAAAAGTTTATTCGGACGTCGTGTTCCATTCCATGCCGTATGACTTACCTGAACTCGACAACATGAGAGAAAATTACAGCAAGTCATTAACTGAAGAAGGTTGCAGAGAGTTAGCGAGAAGCTTCAAAAAGCCGTGTCCTAAATTTGTGCATCCTAAGCCAAGTGTAGCGCATCGCAAAAAACTGGACGGAAGCGATTACTATGACTTTTGCAGTTCAAGAACATTTCGAGGGAATGTAGAAGCTTCTTTGAGAGAAACAAAGGAGATTATTGATCAGATGAAATTACCACCATACAAGCGGTCGGACTATTCCCTGAATTTTCTTTACTACCTTTCTTACCGTCCTGTTAGTTCATGCGGTTGGTTTTAATGAGAGGTAGTCAATTAGTAAGAGCTACTGCAGTGAATAGTGCATAAGAACTAAGTGCCCTCAAATTTGAGATTTATTATTAAAAATGTAACTCAAATGGCCTTATGTTTTTTTCTTTAAGAGAAATATTTGCCTACTCAAGACAGACGAGCTCAGAAGATTAATAGCAAAGAAGAAATAAACAGGAAAAAAAAAATCTTTATACCAGTAAAAGTCAATCATTGCCCCAGGGTAATTATTATTACCTATATGGCCCGATGGAACAGCTCATCGAAAGTCTAGGTATTTCATGATTGTACAGTTACAACTGCAAAGATCAAAGGGACTGGCCGGAGCTTATTTAAGAAGTGATAATCGGACAAAGAGCCTCTTTCTTTATTGTAGTATAGTTTGCGGGATCAAGTCACTATGGCCGCAAATCCACCACAAGAGCACAAACTATCTAACTCACGCTCAAATTATCCAGAAAAGATCCATATTCGCACGTGTAGCCCTCTCAATCGTATATCCGTCTTCTAACTCGAAGAAATATTACTTAGTCCCAATTTCCCAGCCTGCTCAGTTCCTGAACCCAAGATACACCCGTACACCCTGAAGCACTATTAACCCCATACCATCTCCATTTAACCCAGTTGACAATGTCTTCGACGCTCTTTTACCGATTCTTTCACCAGAAGGAGCAGTCCACCATTCACTTCGATGGCACTGGTATTAACGTATTTGATCTCAAGCACGAGATCATCGCACAAAACAACTTAGGCCAAGGCAACGATTTCATGCTACGAATCTTTCACCTGGAACAGCCAGACTTGGAGTATGACAACGACCAGGATGTAATACCACGGTCAACGTTTGTACTTGCGAAAAGGTCTCCAGTAACTGTGTATAACGCAAGGACGCAGTCGGCGGCACGGTACGTAAGCGGTCGGCCACGGATCACAAAGTTCAAGCAGCAGCCTACACTAGCGCCATTGGCTGCCAGCAAGCCCGAGACACTCGTAGATGAGAATATGAGTGAAGAGGACCGTATCAAAAAAATGTTCGAGAACCAGTCGACGGTTTGGGCGCAGACACAGGACGAATTATCCACACATAAGATGGTCCACTATAAGCCCGGTGGCGCCGAGGACTTGCCGCCTCCAGGTTATGTGTGCTACCGATGTGGAAGTAAATTGCATTGGATTAAGAACTGTCCAACAAACTCGGACCCCAACTTTGAGGGAAAGAAGATCAAAAAGACGACCGGTATTCCTAAGAGTTATATGAAGACAATCTCCAAGGAAACTGTCGAGTACAGGCTCCAGAACCCGGAGAGCAATGAAAGCGGTATCCAGACCACAGACTCGGGTGATTTAATTGACGCACAGGGTAACACTTATAAGATCACCGAGGACGGAAACTATGTAATGACTTTCGCCGATTCTAAGACGTGGGCTCTGTTCCAAGAAAAGCAGCAGAGCGCGGCACTTCATGCACAAAAGAAATTTGAGCAGGAACTAGCTGCTAGAGCCACGGCTGAAGACAAGCAAAGATTCCTCAACCCGCTTTCAGCAGATCCACAAGTGCTCAAACTGCCAATTTGTAAGACGCCCTGTTGCGACTCGCCTCAGGGTATGAAGAACATATACTACCACCGACCCGAGCTCGAACAGACGCTTATCGACAACGACTTTCACTGTCCTAACTGTGGCAAGCCCGATATTTTCTTGGACTCGCTAGTAAAGTGTGAGGATTTAGAAAACGAGATCCAAACTTTTGTCACGGAGCTGGGACTCGTTGATCCTTCGGCGCAAGACGATAATGGGGAAGGACCTACAAAGAAGCCTCGTCTAGATCCAATGATGATGCCGGGAATGCCCTTCCCGATGATGCCTATGATGGGAATGCCACCAATGTTCATGCCGCCAGTCAACCATGGAAAGCAATAAATTGAAAGTAATAGATCAAGAGAATAGATCGTACGTGTGCGTGTGGAGGGGATCTAAATCGATATGCTTGGTGGAACGGGGACCCAATTCGCTGCAGGGTCGGTATAGATAGGGTTTTGATCTAGTTGAAAAGTTGAAAAGTTAGCAAGGCTTAAGGAAAGATCGGGTTTCCGGTAGTCATTTATTACTATAGAGACATGCATTACTGTGTATAGAGTCTTTTTGGTATGGACGTTCAATGTATACTATGTATGGATATTCTTCGATACTGTACTACTACTTTCCTGTCAACTTCAAAACACGTCAACGGCATTAAATTCCTTTGGTTCATCTTTTATCCTATCTGTGTTTTGATTCTATTTCATAATTTAAATTATTTAATTGTTTCAGTCATCAGTCATTATTTATTCTTGTAAGTATATCATATCACTCTTGACCGTAAGGAAAAACCAGGAAACCCGGCAACATTTATCAGTCAAGTCAACTTTATTCTTTCTTTAGTACCCATTTCCCTCCGCATCTTCGCCGTTCCTATCAAATCGGCTTTCTTTCATGAATAGGGCTGGCTGCAAATTCAGGGTTACCCGCCCCAAATGGGGGCGTATATATATTCCCATGAAGTCGCAAAAATTTCACTCAATCAATCCTACAACAACTAAACCGTATGTGAGTCGGAATCCCTGATGATCCAAATAATCAATCAAACTAGAGTTTGTGACTCTTGAGAATGATCACAACATTATTATGCATGGCTTGCTGAGATTCCTATTAAACAATTACTAACAGAAAAGGTATGTGATTTACACTTCAGATGATGAGACAACAAAAACAAAGCTGGAATTACCAACTGAAACTCTATGATTGATAAGTTTTTGCACATTAGCTGATTGAAGAACCTGATGACCGAGGGGTGAATTTAAAGAATGATTTACGAATGCGATGAGGTAGCGAATTAGACTTGAGATTGGATTTGCGATTTCAGAATGTGATTAGTTGCAAGATTCGAAACTCATGGTTCTATTACCGGCTCGTATCTGTACTCTTTATTATCTCTTTGGTCTTACCTTACAGCCTTATACTAACCCAAAGGTAAGTAATTCGTTGTGTTCCAAGAGGAATTATTGCACTGGGCACTGAATACTTTGTGAGTGACAACGCATTAAGATGGGCCTCAGAAACCCTTCGTGACTGAGAACACCAACTCCAGACGAGATTCTAACATAGGTATGTATTTCCTCAAATGATGAACACCTAGATGACGAGTCAGAATCGGGATTCCCGTTGACGACAACCTTTTTTAATACCATTCATGCTTTTCTGAGTTGAGAAAAACGAATACTAACAGTCAGCAGAAGATTTTAACTAGTCAGTCTGTTTGGTTTCAACAGAAGTTAACTTTCGAAGTAACTACGTCGAAGTGGTTATATTGAAGTGATTGCTTTTAACTGATTCTTTGTGCGTATTATCGTGCTTTGTATTGGTAGCAACGACTAATTGATCATATATAGTTGTCACCCACACTTGCCTTTTTTGCTACTGTTTTCTGTGGACAGCAAAAGATGAGACTGAAATAAGTAGACAAGCATATGTCCGATTTCGATAAGAAGAGAAACATTTCACGTCTGATGCCTTTCATAGAAAACGGGAGCAAGAAAGGTGAGTGCGGAGAGGGCAACCTCCAACCTCCAACCTCCAACCTTCAACCCCTAACCCCCAAACGGTATGTATTCGCTAGTATATGATGATCTACCACATTTATCACGACGGTCTTCTGTGCGGGCAACTTGTAATTGCCCGTTTTGATGATATTCTCGGCCTTGACCGGCCGTGGTTCCTGAACTAGCCTTTGGACACGACTAACAATAGGTATGTACCCACGATGATGCCAACTAGCATTTTGATAATTCATGAAACTCCAAAAATATTAAGATTTGCATGTCAGTCTGAGGGTGAGATACTAACAAGTAGATGAGTTAAGTGTAATTAAACAGTAATAAAGTTGAACCTAATGCGATGAGTAATTGTAGCACAGCTAAGCAGTAACGTAAAAAAAAGAGACGAAACAAAAGTTGGCATAGAATTAAATTGCAACTAAACACAACGGAACAAAGCAATGAGACAAAGCAGTAAACCAAAGCAATGGAACGATGCTACAGAAAACCTGAGAACAAAAAAGAAACAGCAAGATAAGACATCTTTTGAACCACTACCATAATTGGAAACCTGAAACAGAATACTATCGCCAGAGAATCTAACCACACTACTTCTGCTCCCTTATACTCTACATGTATCATTTGCTTCAGCTTCCAACTCCTACTCCATCGACTCTACATCACTCATTCGGACTAATACATTCATAACAAACCGACCGTGCGGCAAAAGAAATATAAACGCTAATGCACCCCTACTGTCTCTTGGCGTAGTCGGCCTTCTCCTTTTCGTAACGCTTCTTGTCAGCAGCAGCCTTGCTCTCGTATGGGGCCTTCTCCTCTGGGTCCAAGGCCTTCCACTTCTCACCCAACAACTTTCCGACCTGTCCAAACGAGATACCAGGGTTCTCGGCTCTGACCACGTCTCTGTTTTCGTTGGCGAAGAACATGTACGCGGACAAGGATCTCTTGGGGGCGTCGGGGTCCTTCTTCTTTCTGTTGGATTTCTTCTTTTCGGTAGACACTGTCGTTAGTAAGGCATGACGGAAAAGGGGCCACGCAACATAAGCCAGCGAAATTCAAACTCCTAATTTTACTGTTGTAGCAGTGGCTGCTGTGTTGATGTTTACCGTGTTGACTGCAGGACGTGTTCGTTCCACAACACTACACGTTTCTGGGACGTCTCTTGGTCGTCCACCGACAGCAACTCCGTTTCGACAACCGGCGTCGCTAGTTTACGGATCATTAACGACCGATGAATTGGTGCTCATAACGTAATTGTTGGTGGTGGCCCAGACAAGTTACCTGGTCGCCGATAGTGACGCGCGCGGTAGTACATACTTTGTTTAGTGGGAAAAAACTGTTAACAAAATTTTGTGTGGGCGCTGCAGTGGGCCACTATATATGGCGTAGAGGGGGGGAGTGCTGCGAAGTGCGCCGTGCGTGCGTACATGTGGGTCCGCGTGCCAGTAGCTTTAGTGTGCGGTGCACGGGTGCAATAAGAACGAAGAAGGAACCCGCCTATTATTCGAGGGCCAGGGCTCGTGACGATCCATACGCACCGATTCGTTTCTGCTCCTTTTCTCTGTGTTTTCTTTGTGCCCTCGTCTTATTGCACTCCTTCCCTCGTTCACACTGTTGCTTGTTACGCCGTGCGTGATGTGCAGGAACACTGCTGGCTAATAAAAGACAACATTCTAGAGAATGCCGTCCACACGGTATGGCCCTCTATATATGAACTGAAATGGAGCTAGAAGAGAGACGATTGAGCTGAATTTAAATCTCTTGAGTTTTGTGGACGCGTTTAGGATCGAACTAGGGGTTCTACTGGGATGAATGTGGAACTGGACACGAGGAGACTCCGTGTTTGTTCGTCTATTGTTGTGAACATCTTACAATCTCTCTCTTTTTTGCCTTTCCGTCTATTCGTCGTACGTCTTTCTGAGTGGTTATTCGCCTCACTGGGTAGGCGGGACCATCTCCTGGAAGTGCTTCGAATACCTTTAATTTTGATTAAGCTCTTCCTTTTTAAATTGTTCCGGTAAATCGTCCGTGAAATTTCCCCTTATTACTCCCTGTCTTCCGAAAACAGATGTCATACTGTTGTGATGAAACACGACTGACTGCAGGATCGCCTAAAGGGGAAGAACGGCGGAAGAACACTTCATCGCTTAGAAAGGCCGCTCAGTGTGAAATTGGATGTGAAATGAATGTAGAACTTGATATTTTGATGATGGTTGTATCCAAAAGCTATCAGTGCTCTCTGAAGCGCGAGATCGTGTAATTATTGACACGGCGGCCAATGCTCTTTTTCCTCATTTAGTCAATTCTGTGTCTGCGGACCATAATGAGCGATTGCGATAACATTTCTTCGCCCATTCGGACCCTGGGTCCAATTTTTTGTACGGACATCGCGTAGACTTTGAAGAGAGCCACTCATTCTTGAAACACCGCCGGAACCAAATATTTAAAACCTTGAAAAGAAACTCTGCAAAATAAATTTGTCTCATGCCAAATGTAGGTTATTCAATCAATCAAATAGTTCGCTCAACCAAGAAAGCTTAACTTTCTTCCTAATCCTTCCAAAAGTTCTCTCCACTTCGTCTCCATGCTTCTTTCTATTCTTCTTACTCTCTACATCCGCTTACCAGATCGCATTTACTCATACATATTTATTCCATTAACAAGTGTCATTGCTCAATACCAGCCACGGTATTGGTTGTTGTCTTGGTAGCTCCCGTACTGTGGGTACTGCTGGTAGCCCGCATACTGGGCATTCTGCTGAGGATACTGAGGAGCGCCGTTTGGACCTGGGCCCTGTTGGTTGCCCTGGCTCTGTTGCTCTCCCTGTTCACCAGTTTGACCATTTTGTGGGTATGGCTGCGTGGCAGGGTAGCCGCTGTAAGGGTAGCCACCTCTAGATCCAAACTGGTTGGGGTTACCGTAGTACTGAGCAGCATAGAACTGATTGGCGGCTTGGGCGGCTTGGAGCGATGCAACGTTTTGTGCACCAGCCTGATCGCTCTCTGGAGCTGCTGCGCTGTCGTTACCTCCTTGGCGGGAGCCACCTTGCGTCTGAGGTTGTTGGGGTTGTTGCATGCCGTATCCACTGTTGGAAGCAGCCATGCCAGCTCCGTTACCGTAGAAAGGGGTGTTGTAGTAGTAGCTGTAGTAGTTGGGGTATGCAAAAGGTGCAGCGCCGGGGATTTGCTGCAGCTGTTGAGGATTCTGTAAGCCCTGGCTCATTGGGTGGGTCACCAAGGGAGACTGAGTCATGTCCACGCCGTTCTTGGCTGCACCGTCTGCATTAGCACCGGCTGCACCGTTCTCAGCGCTACCGCCGTTAGCTACGCCCGCCACGTTGTTCTGGTAGAAATTGGATTGGTTCATGGTATCCAAACCACCTTGTGCCACTTGTCCGTATGCGGAGTAGTCGAACGAGGGGTAGCCGAACTGGTTAGGCATGTTGCCAGCACCCACCTGTTGTGGGAACTGCTGTTGAGATTGGAAATGCGAGTAGTAGTCGTAAGCCTGGTTGGCAGCACCTGTGGTGGCACCTGCAGCCTTCTGCTGGTCGTATGGGTAACCTTGAGGAGCTTGTTGCTGCTGCTGCTGCTGCTGCTGCTGTTGTTGTTGTTGTTGAGGCTGTTGTTGTTGAGCGTTCTTTCCGGCGTAAGCGGCGGGCTGTTGTCTCTCGGCTACAGTCTCAGCGACCTTCTCAGCCTTGGTTTCCTCGACAACGGGCTCTTGGGCTTGGATGCTCAACGAACCAAACGAAACACCTACATTGCTAACTTGCTGGGGCAACACGACCTCAGACTCGACTACAGAAACTACAGGAACCGACACGTCGGCTTCGGCTGCTGTAACTGCGGCGGGCTCGGCGACGGCTACGGTTTCGGCAACTGGCTCTACAGGTTCAGCTACAGCCTCCACGTCAGGGGCTAGTGTCTCAACGGCGTTCTCAGGAACTACAAGGAGAGTCTCCTCTTGCACGGGCTCTTCAACAGCCACTTCTTTTGCGCGTTCGGAGTGCACCTTCTTAGGCTGTGGCTTGGCTTTAGGCTTGATGGCAGAAGCCCATGATGTGGCAGCAGAGACGTTGGCGGTGGCAGGTGATGAGGTGGTGGCTGTGGCGGCAGGTACGGCCTCATCGGCAGCTTCTGGAACGTCTGGAACTTCTGGGACTTCTGGAGCAGTCTCTGTGACTGCAGGTTTCGATGCAGATTCTTTTTCAGTCTTGGCAGCGTCGCCGTCAACGGCACGCTTGGCCTTCGCTTTAAGGGCGTCTTTGGACAAAGCAGAGGCCCAGGATCCCGCGGGGGCGGATGCAGAGGTAGTGGAGGCGGTAGAAGCTGATGCGCTTGTCACTGGCGCAGCGGCGCTGGGAGCAGCAGAAGACGAAGCAGCCAGCTCCTTTTTGACAGGAGCGGGCTTTTTCTCTCGTTTCTTGTCGCTCCTCTCAGATCTTTCAGCTCTCTCGGGCTTGTCACCCTTCCGCTGATGCTTACTCTTGGCCAGCGCGTCCGACAGGCTATTTATATTTGAATGAGAGCTAGATGAAGCGGGTGCGTGCGTCTGGTCCGCATGGGCCTGCACGTCATCTCTTCTTCTGGGCTTGGGTTCCTTCTTTATGGGCTCCCATTTCAGGACCTTTTGGTTGACAATCAAGTCAATAACAATCTCCAAGTCACTGTGATGTTCGGATAACAAAGACTCCAACTCTTCAGGCTCCCAATCGGGGAACATCTCGTGTAATGTGTTAACTTGCTCGGATGAGGACGAGGTGGCCGATCCGGCGGTAGCAGTAGCACTGCCGCCCTTCTTTCTATATGTTTTTCGTTGTGACATTGTGTGACTCCGAAGGAGGATGGGCTATATATCTATAGGAGGTTATGTGCACTGGTATGGATCACCCGGTTGGCGTTTCAGATCGAAAATCGTAGAGCGCTGAGGCGTGGAGTACCAGAAATGCACAGAAAAGAACAAGACGATGAGCAGGAAGAGGATTTACGTGCAACTATGTCAAGAGCTGCGTGTTCTTCCAATCCAAGTTTATCGATTCGGGGCCTTTTCTCCTTTTGTTCTCCTGAAGTAGAAGAATCACGTGTGGCACAGATGGGCTATGGGAATTTTACAAAAATGGCAAGGACTCGCAGATCAATGGGGCAACGGTGAAAGGCTGCGATGTGCGGAGGACAACGGTGCAAATTGGTCGGGTGTTCTTGCTATGTGGCTTTTTTTTTCGCTAGTGATTTTTTTCCATGGTGCACTCGGGTGGGAGGTGGTGCGCGCACGCATCTGGGGGAGGTCGGTCACGTGATAAGGGTCTATTTTGTGTAGATCAGGGGCTAGAGCACCAAGCAGTAATTTTTTATCCAATTCTAGAGACAATCGTGAGGTGGTTAGTTTTAAGTGGTTTCTGTTGCAATTTGAGAGTAGGGCGTGGTGTTGTTTAGGACTCAAGCGGTTGTTGCTGTAGCACTGACCTTAACAGGTCCAACCAACTGGAGTTAATGTGAGTACAAAAAAAAAAATCATTTTCAGAGGGTACTTATGTTTTTATATTCCTTTTTATGAGATTAGTCGGAAGCAGTTTCCGCCGGTTGTGGCTGTTTTATTTGCACGTATTCGAATGGGCACAGCTACATCGAAGGTGGCTTTTACAAAAAAGGTTCATTAATTCTAAATTGGTCTTTTTTGTTTCGAATTTGGTTCTTTGACCTATCTCTCGATAAGTTGCTTTCGATCCTAGTTGACGATTCACATCATCAAATAGAGACTATATGAGCAAAATAAGAGTGAATTCAATTCCAATTTGCATTACAGGTAACAAAAGGATCATCAAGCTTATCTACTAGAGTAAGGGCGTTGACTAAGTGGTACACCAAAATGCAGAATCGGATGGTAGTCGAATTCTGTAACCTCTTTATTCATCGAATGAGTTCAGACAACGAATATTTGCATCACGAAAGGCAATTCTGACACGAGTGAAGTATCTCATCGGCCAATATTGAGGTTAAGCCGTACATCTTCCTGAAATGGGATCTTAGCTTTCGCCTAAACCGTACGCTCGAATCTAGATGCGATACGTTGACGAATAGCCCGACCCTTTCGTAACTTCTAAACCGATATCGTTTCGGGAAAACGACTATTAACGATTACAGCCTACGTGGTTACGTTTGAATTTCCTAGAATGATGTATTAGCCTGGAGTCAGAGAATTCTGTATAAGTATCTCAACAGAATTCATAGGTCAAACCTCATTTCGTACGCATTCTAATACATAGGAATAGGCTGAATACAATTGTGATCTGATGTACCTGTGCTACGAATTATCCGAGAAGCATCGTTCCGACTATCGGTAGCTATCAAGACAGTTTATAGGGAAGTGGAGTACGTTATGAGGAAGGAAGTTTGTGTTCAAAGTCGAAATAGATTGTCGGATCACAGATTTTCCTTTTTGGAATTCCAAGCGAAAGCAGAATGCGTTCTAGTACATTGGTTCTAGGAGTGTATGTATTTAAGACTTCTTGCAGTAACCGTTTATTGTCAAGCTATTTGAAGCACAGCAGCGTTGTGTTATTTGATATAAGAGCTCGTTTCTTTCAATATGGCCGTCTAATTGTATAGATCGTGACGCTTCAGATACCCTTTGAAAATTTATTAAGTGCCGAAGAAGTACTTAATCCTACATATATAGTGTCTAAAGTATACATTGCATACGCCTATCGCAATTACGGACCTTATTTCCATCACCAATGTTGTTCAGAACAAATAACAATGGGAAAAGGAAGGTATGGTAATTGAAAATTTTTGTTTGTATTGTATCATTGGAGTTGATGGCGCCGTCATCGACAGTATATGAGAATTGAGGAGTTGCTTCACCAATATGAACACAACCGAGGTTGCCTTGCGTTAGTTTCAGGACACTACCGTCGTGACAACTTGAACAGTAAAAGCCTATTGCATGATCGTTTTTGAGGGGAGAATTTGGCTCTGCATCTTTCTATTGAGCACGCATACAAGCGAACTCATTGTGTCACGAACCACAACCAAATGATGTAGCAACATTATATACTCTCAATGCACGACGGTTTGCCATTTGTTCTCTGAAGTCTGAAGTATCGCCCATTTGAGTTCGTTTCAAGTTTGACCATTTTAGGATCGTGCACCAAGTGAGGTATAGCTAATTCAGGATCATAAAAGGAAAGAAATTCAGGTAGAAAAAGAAGCTCATCCCGAATTTTCGGCTAAGCTGTAGGTTTCACTAGTTGTTTTCTACTTAGCGACTCGCCCAGAAACGGCCGCCGCAACTACATCTGCCCAAATCCTTAGCTCTTCTGTCAAGCAAAAGAAATTTCCATTTCTGGCCATACCCTCTCTTTCGCCGTACTCTTGTCATCTCTGGTTTGTATCACTTTGTTCTCTGTTGTTTATTTTCCACACCCGTACACCTGAGAAGTACAACAACCGTGGATTCTGTAGAGAAGACCATCGACAGTCCCTTCTTCACCCCACAATGGCAGCATATGGCGTCTCCAATGTCGTAGGCTATGCGTCACATCTCCCGACGAAGACGGTGCGGCTACCGCTCAAGTACATGCCCCTTGATGCTCCTGTTGATGTCTCTGAAAAGTTCAAGAACGATTGTTTAGCTCACAGCGAACTTGTAGACCTCGCTGCACAAAAGGGTGCCTTTTTCCCCGCATTGCTGGCTGGTTTCACAAATGACATGCGCTCTGTGTGGTTATCACCGCTCTTAGTCGACGAACCGGCCCTTTTAGGGTTGCAGTTTCAGAACTTGAGGATCGATCTCCCCCATCCGATCATCAGCAACCGCACATTCGCGTGTCAATTCGTAGCCAACAACTCGAGTGGTGAGCCCTTCATACTTCTTGATATAATTGACCAGAGCTTCTTGCTCCTCACGCTACGAATCGAACTCAGCGACTTCATTGTAGGCAACGGCACTAACCGACTCAACATCGACAACTTTTCTGAGTGGGTCAACATCTCCGTTCCGTACTCTTTCGAATTGCGGTCCAGTCCCCTCTGTGTAAAACCACTAGATCCTTATAACATTATAGTGTCCATGAAGGACGGGGGTCTCTTACACTTCCGGCGGCTGCAGCCGTTGGGCTCCATCGATATCTTTGACTTCGCCGAAAACACGCAGTTGATGCCATTAAATCTTGTGAGTCTCTTGTTCAAAGGGTCTAAGAACTCGGATGTCGTCTTGAACGATATTTCTTCAAGCGCCGCTGTCGACATTGTAAAGCTCTCTAGTTCAGAGTTTGTGGCCTTGTCGGCAACGAGACTGTTGACCTTCTGGAGCTTGGATACACACAAACAGTCTAGGCCGAAATTGGAATTGGGAGGCGCCGCAGACCTGGAGGTGTGGCTCAGTACCGTCCCCAATAGGTACCTCCATGTATCTGCTAACGATCAAGGCATGCGCTTATCGCTCTTGCTTCCATGTAGTGATCATAAGCACGAAAGTAGTGGTGCTTTCGAGATCTTTGAATGGATGGTCTCCGATGAAGCTTTGACCAAACTCAACTCGTTTGTTATTGACGAGACTCCGACCGCCAACGGCTCAATAGCCAGGGATGCTAGTGTCTTGATAGTGCAAGACTACCGCGTGGTAACAAGAGAACTGTCACGTAGCTATTTTTTCTTGTGGAAATGCAACACTTATAGCTCTGTAGTATGCTACGACGTA
Source organism: Australozyma touchengensis (assembly GCA_030566735.1). Lineage (NCBI taxonomy): Eukaryota > Fungi > Ascomycota > Pichiomycetes > Serinales > Metschnikowiaceae > Australozyma > Australozyma touchengensis. The sequence continues at coordinate 700,177 of JAKUAS010000002.1, read as the reverse complement.
AATGCGCAAGGTGCAATCGAAAACGTCAGGAAAAGTCAGTCTCGCGTGGCTACACCGCTTGAGGAGCTCATGACCCTTGGTAGCGATGCGGAAGTCCAAGAGGGCATCTTTAAGCTGGGCGCATACGATGATGACATTGTCCGCACAGCATTAAAAGTGTTCGAACAAAGTCTGGGTGCCGACTGTGGTGCCTTTGCCACAGAAAGCTTGCGTAACCACTTGGTTCATGTAATCAACGCAACGAGCGAAGTCCAGGGCGTCAGTGCAAACTCTTTGTGGTATAAATTTGCTCTAATCTGCGAAGAATTCAAAAAATTAAGCCAGGAGGCACTTGCAGTGCTCCCCATCAACCGCTACGTACTTACCGCGCAAGTAAATGGGCTCGGCGTTTTCCGTCCCCCTCATTTTTATGAGGAGTACAGCAGTAGCACAAGACCAGGCGCTTTGTCAGCGCTTCTTAGTGAAGTTGCGTCGAAGTTCTCGTTGCGCGTTTTCAAGCAGGTGCTAGGTGAAATCCGCAAAGGTAACCGCTTAAGCGCAGCCGACGCAACAATGTATGCCACCAACTTTTTGAGCACGAAAATTAGCGACGCCGAAACACAAAGACTCATGGAGCAGTTAGGGAATATTCCCGATGTAGTAAATGAGATTCGAACGCTTGTTGATGATTCAGACAACAACATCCTTGTGCAGGGGGAGGCCAGCGGGCTTGCCTCCGGAGAAGGGTGTGGGATTCTTTCAAAGATTGTGGTTGTGGATGCATTTAAGGGTATCAAGAAGTGCCACGAACATATTTTACTCAACCTTTTCGTGCTCTTGCTATTGTGTGAGGTCAACGATAAGATTCTTGACCTCTTGAATGCGATCATTAGTAAGTTTGTTGTATACTCGCTTATGACTCAGGTTTTTGAGCTTGCGTTTGAGGATTCGAGCTCATCCAGTCCAATCGAGAATAACGCGGTAGCACGTAACGAAAATTCGGTATTTTGGAAGTGCGCAGTTCAGCTGCACCGTCTGTTGTGGCTGTTGATTCTGCGCAAGGATTACAACTCTGCTTTCGATTACTACTGCCACCATATTCTCTTTGAGGACCGCGAGGCGTTCACGCTCGATGTGTTCCTTGAGTTGCTCAACCGCAATGAAATGGCGGTTGTTCTCCACGAGTGGTGTGCGCATATAGACCTTGCGCTCCCGGTAATCCGTTTTCTTTTCGGGTTGGTCCACCTCTACAACCACCAGTACCATCAAGCATACGAGGTGTTTAAGGACTACGACACCTTCCTAAGTTTTGACAATAACACTGTAAAACAGCAAATTGGCGACCGCTTGAGTGGCCAGAAAGTAATCAAGCACTTTTTGTCGGCAGTTTTTGCGACACAAGAACTGCTGCAAGTAGCCCGTGCTAACTACTTCCATCAAGTGTCACAGCTCTTTGTGACGTTTTCCGAGGACCTCAAGCCAAAACAAGACTTCAGCGGCTCAAATGCCAAGGCAGAATTGCTCTCGAAATCGGTTGCCTTTGAAAAGGAAGCGATCGAGGCGTTGTCAAATGATGAACAAGAAACGTCTAACTCAACACATGACACGCTCAAAACCACGTACGTGCGCCACCTCTTTGCCAACGCGCTTGATATAGAAAGCTACAACGATGCGATCCATGCCTTGATGCAGATAAGCGAGCTTGTGTCGCCTTCTGACATGAAAGTACTCCTATCAAGACTCATACGAACGCTTCTTACCAACAATCACGTGGGCTCTTTGTTCTCCGGCCATAAGGACGACCTTTTCCGCCAGCACTACCTCTTGGTCGACACTATTTTACTCGAGATCGCCAACGAGGATCTCATCCTCTCGAACGCGTTAACGTGCTACGAGTACTTGTACCTGTGGAGGCTTCTAGGACTCGTAAACGACAAAGCTGCCGGTTCTTTCGGAGATGTGCGTGGTGCTGCCGAAGCCCTTTATATTTTCATTACGAGATTCAAGCTAGAAAAGGAACTGTTGGTGGCCGATAGCGCGGATGGTGAGGACTATAAGCAGTTCAAGCTACGGATCCTAGAGCTCTACAAGATCATCATTAATTGTTTAAAAACGTTTAGGGATACTGATGACCGCTGGATTATTCGACGTGACTCGTCGAAAAAGCTCGTGGTGGCAACCGTCGATGAATTGACTGTTGAGTACTGTAAGTGGCTCAAGGAGCTCGAAACGGAGCTTGCATAGAGTAATTACATTAGAGACTAATAGAGCAATCATTAGGGAGTAGTTTTTTTTTTTTGAGTGTTGTAGTCATTGCGGTTACGTTTAGTGCATTCGCGTGTATTTGTGTAAGCTTTTATGACTGGTTCTCGTCTCATCTTTCATCCCTCTTCGTTTATCCCAAGTTCGCCTTCATGTTCCCGCTGCCCTTCGGATTGTCATCCTTCCAGTCGTCCCAGTGTCTCTGGCGAACCTCCTCGTCGCTGTCTATGTCACTTTCGCTATCGTCCCTTGGCTGCTCGGCAGCCGCCATTTTACCATTTGCTAGTTCGTAGTCCAAATACTCCTCAACAGACATAGATGGGAGTACCTGGCCCGTGCCAAACACCTGTTTGCGGAGATCCTCGCGCTGGTTTGTGAGCACAAAAGGCTGTTTCACTCTGCCCTGTTTGGATAGAAGCTCTGAAACACGTGTGGGCTGCATTGGGTCTCGTTCCACTTTTGCGGTGTAATCGAAAGGCTCAAGCTTCTTGGCGGCCCGCGTATCGTCCGTCTGTATCTCGGCGGCCTGCGGTCTATTCTGGAGCACACGCTGTTCCATTGCCAGACCCTCAAGAAGCGCGAACGCTCGTATTACTTGTAATCTGATCTTGTCTATATATACTTGTCTGACTACGTCTTCGTCCATGCCCGCAAGGATATCCGTATCGTCTTCCTTTTCGTCCTCGTCGCGTTCCAACGCAAGAAGCTTCTGCTCGAGCGTCCGCTCTTCCTTGAAGTAGCTGATTTTCTGAGCCCGACGCATCGCTGCGTCACCAGCCGATGCCTCTATTTCTTCATACGTCGGCCTATTGGGGTTCTTGAACAGCTGGATCCTGTTCTCTTCTGTCGGCGTCAAGACCCCTCCAAATCCACGTACTACATCTATAAACAGGGCAAATTTAGACACTGCTGCTGCTAAATTCTCGGCTTTGTTGTTCAATCTACGCAGCATCTCTTCGGGAAATGTGCCGTCTGCATTGCAAGTGCTCTTCATTAGAAGGCTCGCATGGTAGAACGGCACCAAAACGAACGGGAGATATGCCGTGTTGATCTCACGAAGTTCTTCATTGCTGCTGAAGAGCGCAAGGCTCTCAACGACCCTCTCTAGTGTTTCGAGCTCGCGGATCACAGCGGTGAGCGCTTTCTGGTAAGCTGCCGAGTCTTGGCGTTGATCTGAGCGGTCAATGGCATGATACGCTACAAGCGCCTTTTTGTATCGCTGGCGGACCGTAAGGTCTTCGTTGGCGCTCATAATGGGGGTCAATTGGGCGTTGAAATCCTTATGGTAGTAGTCCCTTCTGTGTCAGTAACTGTACTCCACAGTTACAATTAGACCCGTACCTCCGCGCATGAAGTCCACTTGAACTCAGTCCAAAGTGACTACATCTTTTGTAAAGCCTTTTGCTACATTTCTCTTTTCGTTCTCAGAAACGTAAGCAATGAGTGCCCCCGCATACTACGAGTTGTACCGTCGAAGTGCCGTGGGCAGTGCTTTGGCTGATGCCCTCGATACACTTATCAGCGACGAGAAGATTCAGCCGCAGCTTGCAATGCGTGTGCTCAATAACTTTGACCGGATCGTGGCCGAGATCTTGAAGGCCGAGCGTGGCATGGTCAAGTCCAAGATTTCGTTCAAGGGTGACTTGCACACGTACCGATTCTGTGATGACGTCTGGACGTTCATCATCAAGAATGTGGCCATTAAGATGACGGACATGTCGAATAATGACGTGAATGACAGCGACCTTATGGTTGATAAGTTCAAGATAGTGGCCTGTAACTCGAGGAAGTCGGGTGAGCCATAATGTACGGGTTGTAACATAATGATCAAATGAAATAAGGGCAATTAATGTTATTTGTAGATAGGTAATACGTTAAAAATGGGCTTTCAAGTAGAATCAGGGAATTATTATTTTAAATGCCTTATATTTGGAGACTTGTTCAAAATGCCTGGATAGCGACCCATAAGTACTTAGTAGTCAAGCTATTTCTTTGTTGCACCACCTCTTTTACAGCCTTATCATCATTCGCTCTGTTGTGCTTCATATCTAGTATCCTCTGGAGAAACTAATCACAGCCCACTTCCCCGAAGATGACCAGTGTTCACCTATTTCGTTGCCCATCTCTTTATACTCCTGAATCAACTTTTCATTCACGCCAGCAGGCAAACCAACAACAACATCCGCCTTGCACGTTCTCAACGCCAAGATTGGAAGCTTCAGCGTGGCCAACGCCTCAATGGCCACTGAAAATGGAGTGGTGGTGTCCCACCCTAAGTCCTTGGTCAACTTTCTGTAGTTAAGATCCCCCTTGAAGATGATGAGGTTAGATTTCTGCAACTCTTCGTATAAGTCTTTTTGTTGGGGAATCTTCCAGAACTCCTCGCACGATGTCCAGAACGGATGGTGTTGCACAGAGATCTTTCCGCTAGCAGTGTAAGCTTTCAACTCGGAGAGTAAGTACTTTACAGATTCCTGCTCGGCCTCCGATTCGTAGAGGTCCTCGAAAAACGCAGGGTTGCCCAATTGTTCGAGCAATGCATCAAAGTCCTTTGGCATCGTGTCGCTCACGAACCAGGGCACTTCCTTACAGTGCAACACAACGTTGTTTGCGATTCCAGAATCGAGCAAAAAGAGCGCCATGCACAAGTCGGCAAAGAGCTCAAAGCCAGAGTTGTCTAAGACGAAGTCGACACGCGCTCTGTCGGTGGCCGTCACATGTTCCCACGCCTGTTCGATGTCATTAACCAAGATCTTCTCCTCATTCTTTTTTCTCACCTCGGCACCCTGGACGTTCCTGATGTCCTCAGCGGTGACGTTTCCGGCAAGCAACGACAAGTCGGTTGCGTTTCCCCACAACGAGATGTCGGCAAACTCGATGAACAACTCTTTCAATAGATCTCTTTCAACTTTGCCTGCCGCCAATTGCTTTCCAAGCACCTGGTATCGAGTACAGAGCTCGAGAACTCCGGCCGACGACTGCTTGAACGTAGAATTCTTCAAGTGCTCGAAAACGTCGAATTGCTGTAATTGCTCCGTTTCTTTAAACCAGACATCCAACAATTGATACAAATGGCATTCGGAGTAGAGCCATGGTGCCGTTTGCCAAAAGTTTCTGCCGTCAGCGGCGAGTGCCTTCAATTCAGTGTTGTATACGTTGAGGTGTGGGAACTTGGCCACCACGTCCGTGGCAAACGGTGCGATTTCAGCGTTTTGCTCTAATTCGTCGAGAAGCGTGCGAATCTTGGCTGAAACGTGCTCAGCGCATCCTTTGGCCGAAGGGTGTTCGGCAACGTGTCTCTGGATGTCGTCAATTGCACCATGCAAGATCGTGGGCCATCTCTTGCGAACGGTTGGGTACGCGAATGAGATCGGGTTGTCGTTATAGGCAGGTGGAGGAAGCGCCATGTTCAGGGTGTTCCTAGGTCTGTTTGAGGTATGTTTCGGGTCAGTCTCAGACGTACTTGGATGTTTTATACCAGATTTCAGTGCGGGGGGGACGTTTCAGATTACGTGCAGTCAGGAAACAAAAGCTCTATATAAGAGTACCACGGATCTTGATTCTAGAAATAATTTGGGGAGAAAAGGTGTTCAGTTCATTGCCCCTTGTGCTTTTCTTGTATATACTCAGGCGGTTGCATGAATTGCATTTGCCTTTTGAAGTGTTGCTCGACCTGCTCAATTCTTAATATATTTTAGTCTGGACCCACAGTACGTGAAAATTACAAACTTTCAACAGAGAAATTACAAAAAACGGCCGAAAACCGTTTTGTATAGACATATCGATCGCGATTTCAAATCTGAAACGTTATTGGAATTTTTTCCTTATCGACCACCTCCCCTGGACCTATTTCTTTTGAAGCCCTACAACCTGTGTGCGCCGTACGATCTACCACTTTCTCCAGAAACAGCTACCACCTCCCCAGTCGCATAACACTCATTGAACTTCTAGCAAATGCCGCAATTGCCCTCTGCAGGGCTCCCTGTCGACCCACCTCTGTATGAGGACGTGCGTTCCTCCACCGCTAGCTCGCCAGCACCAGTGATTTCACTCAGTAGCGCCGAGACGTCCAGAAGAGCATCTGCGCTGAATCTCACAGGGTTGCGAGAGCCGAAGAAGAATGTACCCTATAGGCCGTCCGGTAACTTGCAGGCGCAGATCGATAAGTTGGGCGAGCCGCTATCCTCATTGTCGCCCAAGTCATCAGGAACGAAGACCGAGTACTTCGATGTGCTCCCCTCGTTCCAGATGTTCCAGTCCATCTTGAAGAGAAACGATTTTGAGTTCGACGAGGACACTTTGGGGAATCCACCGATTTATACGGATGCATCCAACGCAGCTTCCACGGCTTCATTGCCGGTACAGCTATCCACTGCAGAAATCGACCAAGTGCTTCTGAACGCTGCAAGCAACCCTGATCTTAACATAGACGACAGCGACGAGTATGACGACTCTTTGGAGGGTCAGTACTTGTTTTCCGATACCGAGTCCGAGGACGGGTTGCAGCTCCGAGCCCGGCCCAGACACCGAAACGAATCTGTGCGGCAAACGAGCCCTTCGCCCTCCCGCACACGAAGTCCGCTGGCTGCACCGGGTGAAAACAATATCATGACTCATGAGAGCTACGGGCACTCTGTGCTCGATAACATAGATACTCTCCCTCACGCGCGAGCCTCGCCGCTCACCATGGAGATCTATGTCACGAAAGACGTTCCTGTGCCCCACAAGTTGAATGCACTTGAGACAAAGTTGAAGGAGTACGCATGCGGTGACTTTGTGAACGGATACGTGATCATTACGAACACGCTGGATAAGGATGTCGACTTTGGTCTTTTCACTGTCAGTTTACAAGGAACAGTCAAGATTATCAATATGGAGAAGAACGACAAGGGCATCATGACTACGCGCTCGATTGTTCAGAAGAAAATTCTCAAAATGTATGACCTCAACGCCAGTTACAACGAGACCGAGATTCCGAGTTCGGCGGGGATCGAATACGAGGCATTTTCAAGAGACCAACACGATGGCTGCGTTATGGGGCTTCCAGATAATCGGATTTTAAAGGCGCGTGAGAAATATAAGAAGTTTATTACGTTTAAATTCCCAGATATGCTCTTGGACATCGTGTGTCCTCACGGCAACATGAGACATACCATGGCGACCCCATCGTTTGGCATCGATAGAACGGCGCTTTTCAAGCGTGCCAGCACCATTGAAATCAACAAGGCGTTGGGTTACGGGTGCTTGCAGGCGAAGGGTTCACCCGTACGGGTTAACGATTACTGCTTCGATAACGTGAGCGTATCGTATGCTATTCGAGCAGAATTTATCGACAAGCAGCACGCCACTGACCAGAGCTCTCCCGTTTCCCCTGAGGATATCAACGACCCGCACAACAAGTCCAAGTATATTATATCGAAAAGCGCCGAGTTCTTCTTGCGACTTCTACCCAATGTCAAGTCGCAGGTCGAGACCTTCAGTCGTGCGCACAGTTTGTTCGGCGTGGAAACTTTCGATACGGTGGGAATAGACGGTGTTTTGTACGGACGGCTTGCCAAGCGTGAGACATGGCATTATATCAAGCGAATGAATCAAACAATCGAACAGGAGATACAGACCGCGCTCGACAGGCGCGAGTACTCAGGAGATGACATCAAAAGGAAGAACGCGGACTTCTCACATCCTCTCCACCCCGTCGGAAGCAAGATCAACCTCACGGCCACCAAAGAGATCCACGAATTCTTGCCCGAATTCCTCGTGCGGGACTTTGAAAGAAACCGCATTTTATTCACTCACAAGCCCATTAATGTTAGCTTGCGGAAAAAGAAGCTTTTGATGCTGGCCGCCCCTGAACACCTCGGAGAGTGTATTCTTGCTGTCAAGGTGCCGAACAAGTTGATCCCCTACGGGTCTCCACGACTCATCCAAAAGTACAACAATGGTCGGTCGGACTCTTTGTCGCTTACGGCGGTATCATCGCGCGAGCTCGCGTTGCTGCCTGTTTCGTCGAACAATGTGATGGAGCTCTATAACCGTGATGACGACACTGTGATCAAGCACGTGAACGTCGAGCTATGGTTCAAACCCGATGACAAAAAAACTGTGTTGCCCGAGATTTCGCTGGTCGAATTCAACGTGGTGGCATGGACGTACAAGACGGACTATCCGATCCCGTTGTCGTTTGATCATGATTTCTTCTACTCGAGAGAGGATGTGTCGGGTGCTGTTATCCAGCACGATGACGTAGAAAACACAAAGGAGAATTTGCAACAACTCAAGGATTCCATCAACCAGTTCATTCTGTTCTTAAGACAAAGCAAGACGTACATCTCACAGAACACGTTCTCGTACCTTAAGGGGCTCAGCAAATTGGGTATCAAGAAAGACATGCTCCGCGAGTATTTCCAGACGGTATCTGTGCCAGCTAATGACCCGAATTACGAGGAATGGAAGCCGCAAACGTTGTCCAATAAGCAGACACTCTGGAACAAGAAGATGCGTGTACCTTTGGTGACCGTCAACAAGAACAATGTGACGCTCCCACCTAGTTTCCAGAGCTGTTTGGTGGGCCGACTCTATTCTCTTCAAGTGAAGGTGAAGTTTAAGGGTAGCGACGAGCACAGTAACTTCACGAACATCGATGTTCCTGTGATTGTTGGATGACGCGCAAGGTGAAAGCCTACATAAGAAGGTTAAAGGAAGCTTTTAAAGTTTTTTTATTTATTAAAGAGCTATTCAAAGACGAAAGTAGGGAGATTTAATGTGAAGTTTAGTTAGTGGCCGGATAGAGTGACGGGCGCTAGATTTTCAATCAACGCATAGGTCATTGAAATCAATTGCATAGTAGAATGTATTTCGTTAGTTAAGTATATGTAATTAACGTCATTGCTTTCCGTTCTACACAAATTACTAGACAGGTGGTTGCAAAAAAACACTGCACACAAAAAACAATTGCATCACCGTTCCGTGCGGGAGTCGAAATTGACTTCAAAAGGAGCATTGGCGCTTTTGCCCTAATACAACAGTAAAGAAAAATAAAGAGTCTGCGAATAGTGAATTGTGATGCGATTAATTTAGCGCCTCGTTTTTCCTAGAATTGCTTCGAGATACGCTTGCGTAGGGACCTTCGTGACTCACAGGCAGTGCGTGTCCCAAATAGGCAACCGGATGTCGATGCCGCGGTGGGTTATCTTGAGTCATGAAAAAAAAATTCTATCACCTCTTTCTCCCATCCTAAAACACACACAAATCAAAAATGTTGCGGAGTTTCAAAAGCAATTCGCCTTGGAAACGTCTTATGGCCACTGCTGCCAATGCATTCTCAAAAACGTCGTCGTTGGACAGAGCCACACTCACGATCAAAAACGGTCCAGTCTTCAACGGTTACTCCTTTGGAGCAAACAAGAACATCAGTGGAGAGGCTGTTTTCACAACCTCTTTGGTTGGGTACCCCGAGTCCATGACCGATCCTTCGTACAAGGGCCAGATCTTGTGTTTCACGCAGCCGTTGATCGGTAACTATGGTGTGCCCTCTTCCACCGCCAAGGATGAGTTCAACTTGTTGAAGTATATGGAGTCTTCAACCGTGCAGTGCATTGGTATTGTTGTCGCTGACGTGGCCATGGAACACTCGCACTGGACCGCTGTGGAGTCGCTCCAACAATGGTGCCAAAGAACAGGTGTAGCTGCAATCACAGGCGTGGACACCAGACAGCTTGTCACTTACTTGAGAGACAAAGGTTCCTCGTTGGCCAAAATTACCATTGGTGAGGAGTACGATGCTGACGAGGATGCTGCGTTTGAGGACCCAGGCTCCGTTAACTTGGTGCAAAAGGTCACTACCAAGGCGCCATTCCACGTGTCGTGCCCCGACAAGTACGACAAGGGCTACCACGTGGCTGTTCTTGACTGTGGAGCCAAGGAGAATATTTTGAGATGCCTTGTGCAACGTGGTGCTTCGTTGACTGTGTTCCCATACAACTACCCAATCGACAAGATTGCCAACAAGTTCGACGGAGTCTTTATCTCCAACGGTCCCGGTGACCCCACGCACTGCTCTCAGACCATTGCCAATTTGAAGTCCACTATCCGCAACAACGGGGACTTGCCTATCTTTGGAATCTGTTTGGGTCACCAGTTGCTCGCATTGGCCGCCGGCGCCAAGACTATCAAGTTGAAGTACGGAAACAGAGCACACAACATTCCTGCGTTGGACTTGGAGTCTGGCCAGTGCCACATTACGTCGCAGAACCACGGTTACGCTGTGGACGCCGACACTTTACCTTCTGAATGGGTTCCCTACTTCACCAACTTGAACGATTTGTCCAACGAGGGTATGCAGCACGCCACAAAGCCCATCTTCTCGACGCAGTTCCACCCAGAGGCCAAGGGTGGCCCTCTAGACACGGCATTTTTGTTTGACAAGTTCTTTGACAACATCCGCGCTTACAAGGAGAGTAACGGCTTGCAGCAATACAACATCAAGAACTCTTTGATTGTGGACATTTTGCCCAAGGAGAGAGTTCTTTGAATGCCACATGCTCATACATACGATAAGAAGAATAAACAAGGAATAATTGATAAGTGATGAATGGTGAAGGTTTTTGAGAAAAGAATTAGAAGATACTACAAAAGGACGAAAAACGTAAGACTCTAGTAATGAAGAGATTGACGGGTGAGTATGTGATGATGAGTGAAAAGTGAAAGTGAAGTGGGAAACAAATATAGAACTAAGAATAAAGAGAATCAGAAAGTTAACGACGAAAGAAATAGTAGCGACCAATCAAAAAGCGGCCCATTTCCCCTTCTATATTCTCCTTTGTCGCGTTCTGCTGTCCATCTAGTATGCGCCTACAACCGCCATCAGTACAAACACGAAACAATTAGAAACCTGTAAATTCGTATACACCATCGAACCATTTCCGCGCAACACCCCATCGCTTGCCCGTATAATCTTGTACGGTCGTATAGATTCTGAAACGTTCGTATGCAAGACGATCCTCATATGGCGTGGCTGCAAATATCACGCCACGGTCGTATGGGACAAAACATATAAGCCGATGGCGCCCCAACCAGACCAAAAAAAGAAAGACAAAGCACAATCGGCTCGTTTTTGACAAAATGTCTGTAAATGGCTCGTCGCTCGCGCACATCTTAGACGGCTCCTTTGGTGGAAACCTGTCGTCATACGTCCACATCTACCAACAACTCAACACATTGGCACAGAACCCCATGGCAGACGCAGCAAAACTCAACACCATCGAGAAGCTCTGGGCTAGTTGGTACCTTTACATGAACAACGACGTGCTTGCCACCGGGCTCTTGTTCTTCTTGGTTCATGAAATCATGTACTTTGGCCGCTGTTTGCCGTGGGCCATCATCGACCAAATCCCATTTTTCAACCGCTGGAAGCTACAACCCGATAAAGTGCCCTCGACGAAGGAACAGTGGGAGTGTTTCAAGGCTGTCTTGAAGTCACACTTCTTGGTGGAGGCTCTTCCCATCTGGTTGTTCCATCCGCTCTGCAAATCGTTGAAGATTTCGATAGACGTACCTTTCCCCTCATGGAAGGTCATGGTTGCGCAGGTGGCTTTCTTCTTCTTCATGGAGGACATGTGGCATTATTGGTTCCATCGTCTTTTCCATATTGGTTGGTTCTACAGAAACATTCATAAGGTGCACCACAAGTACGCCGCGCCATTTGGCTTTACCGCCGAGTTCGCACATCCAGCAGAGGTCATGGCTTTGGGAATTGGTACGGTTGGGTTCCCAATCTTGTACGCATACGTGGCTCGGGAAGTTCCCTCATTGGGACTCCCCGCGTTGCATTTGTTTGCGATCTCGTGCTGGATCGTCTTACGGTTGTTCCAGGCAGTCGACTCCCATTCGGGTTACGATTTCCCTTGGTCTTTGCAGCACTTCTTGCCATTCTGGGCCGGCGCTGCACATCACGACTTGCACCATCACTACTTCATTGGTAATTACGCCAGTTCATTCAGATGGTTCGACTTTTTCTTGGGAACCGAGTCTGGACCAAAGGGGAAGCACTACAGAGAATCCCGCAGTCGTGAACAGGCAGAGATTGCGGCCAAGAAGGATATTTAGGTTTGCATTGGATGGCACCGGGTGCCACCGGCCGGAATTCGTGTGTACGCCAGGGAATGGTATGGTAAATCAGTATTTCATTTATAGACGAATGGATAAGGCATTTTTGGAACTCGATTGCTCGACTCTCTTGCAGGAGTGTAACTTAGACAAGATTTCTTCATATATCAGATTAGAGTCAACGGAAAAGGGAATTGAAAGGGTGAATAATCTTCAGTGTTCCGGTTAACTATTTTCTCCTCTCAATTTCCTCGCTAGAAAAGATGCCTTTGTAGATGACGCAGGAACCTCCAGCTTTCCTTCATTTCCACAGAAAAACGTTTGCTCAAAATTGAAGAACACCTTATCGTATTGAGCGACTTACACCAAGGAGAGACCTGACTGTTGTTGCTTTTGATAGTAGCTTTTGGCTGCAAATTACTGCATACAAGCATACACAACACTCAAACACATTGATACAACGACAGTACAGACAAAAATCAACAGACAACAGCTACTTGTATATCCTCAAACAATGCACTCGTGGAACCTCGAAATTAAGGAAGGTTACAGCATGGGGAAGAGAACTTGAGGCTACAGGGCAGGAGCCCTATAATCACGTGCGCACAACGCTCCAAGTCGCAGACCTGTACCATAAAATTTTTCCCAGTCCTGCGTGCGACTCAGGGAAGACCACTCAGTATACTTGACAAATCTCCTTCTTTCTTTTGTACAAATCAACAACAAAAGTATGTTCACAAAGTTAACAAGACGATTTCACGGACGAAGACGAAGACCATGAGAGATGCATACAGATGATCGAGCCTAGTTTGCATTCGAAAGCATGAAACCGCAGTCTCCAATGATTTTTTCACCCGGATGACCCCACAAGAAGAACTCCTAATGCAGAGAAACGGGCTTCCTCAGTGTTTCCTATTTGAAGATGCAACGATAGAAATGAAGAACATGGAGTTAGCCTTAGCCTTGGTGTGGCTACAGCCTGGATGTAACGAGATTCCAGTGAAACAATTTTCGGCCATGCGATGCCAACAAAGAGATTCAAACACGCTTAAATCCTTTGTTATTGTCGTGTACTATCATCTTTGGTGAACTTCTTCTTCGTCTTCTTTTGTCTTGTCCTCCTTACCCATCCCTTTCTTTACTAACACACAGATGTCTAGATTGAACGAGTATCAGATCATTGGTCGTCGTCTCCCCACCGAGACCGTTCCAGAGCCAAAGTTGTTCAGAATGAGAATCTTCGCCCCAAACACCGTGGTGGCCAAGTCTCGTTACTGGTACTTCTTGCAGAAGTTGTACAAGGCCAAGAAGGCTTCCGGTGAGATTGTCTCCGTCAACCTCATCTCTGAGGCCACCCCAACCAAGGTCAAGACCTTCGGTATCTGGATCAGATACGAGTCCAGATCTGGTATCCACAACATGTACAAGGAGTACAGAGATGTGTCCAGAGTTGGTGCCGTCGAGACCATGTACCAGGACTTGGCTGCCAGACACAGAGCCAGATTTAGAAACATCCACATCTTGAAGGTTGTTGAGTTGGCCAAGACCGAGGACGTCAAGAGACAATACGTCAAGCAGTTCATGACCAAGGACTTGAAGTTCCCATTGCCTCACAGAGTCGTCAAGACCAACAAGTTGTACCAATACTCCGCCCCATCCACCTTCAACTAATTGTTTGGGTGCATATATTTCCATTAGTACATGATAAAATAAGAACAGTGTAGAGTGAGTGATTGTAGCAGTAGGAGTAGTACGATAGAGAAGCAGAGGGAAAGGATGAATTCATGGCTCTGTTTGTGTTAGATAGCTACTGTGGTTTGCAATTTTTATTTCAAGATATTTTTAATCTCGTTATTGATCCTTTAACCGTTAGGAGTTACCGCATTCGGCCGTTTCAGATAGTTTGTGTGCAAGCCCAATCTCAAACCCCAGACTCCTCAACAGTGAGTCAAAAGATCCACCACTTTTCTCAATCTTACATCAAAAAGAACATCACAATGTCTTACGGAGGAAAGGCTGCCGAGAGATTAAGCGGAAAAATCGCATTGATTACAGGCGCATCTGCCGGAATTGGAAGGGCCACGGCATTTGAGTTGGCCCATGCCGCCAACGGAAACTTGAAGTTGGTGCTCACCGCTAGACGCCTTGAAAAGTTGCAAGAGGTGAAAAAGGAACTTGAACTGCAATACCCACGGATCCAGGTGTTGGTGCAGGAATTCGACGTCTCGGACCTCGACAGCATCAAGCCGTTTGTGACCAATCTCCCAAAAGAGTTTAGCGACATTGACATTCTTGTGAACAATGCCGGAAAGGCACTTGGGCGCGAGGAAGTCGGGCAAATTGCCGCTGCCGATATCCGCGAGATGTTCGACACCAACGTGTTGGCGCTCATTACGTTGACACAGGAACTCTTGCCTCTTTTCAAGGCTAAGAACGCCGGCGACATAGTCAACTTGGGCTCTATTGCCGGAAGGGACCCATACCCCGGTGGAGCTATCTACTGTCCAACCAAAGCCGCCGTTAAGTCGTTTTCACACGCGTTGCGTAAGGAGTTGATCAGCACTAAGATCCGTGTCATTGAGATTGACCCTGGCAACGTCGAGACGGAATTTTCCAACGTGCGGTTCCGTGGTGATCACGACAAGGCCAAGGCAGTTTACGCGGGCACGGAGCCCTTGGTGGCCGATGATATTGCAGAACTCATTACTTTTGCAGTTACCAGACGGGAGAACACGGTTGTTGCCGAGACCTTGGTTTTTTCTACAAACCAAGCTTCTGCCAGTCATTTGTACCGTTCGAACTGACTATCGGAAGCGCAACATAGACTATAGGTTAGACTAGATTGATTAAAGATACGAAGTGGTACAACTAACAGCAACGCCGCTTTTAAACAAGCTTAAGGCTATTTTATTTCAACACAACTATTTTATCATAACCGGTATCAATCTAGTATTTTCCTTTCCTTTTGTGCGTGCTTTTCTTTTCTTTTACCTCTACACATCCCATACAGTCATGGCCCATCACCATCAGGAATGGTTGACAATGACGACACCAACGATTGGCAGAGCGTCTCGCTAGCGCTATTTAAGGACCCGCACGACTTCACACTTTGGCAGAAACTTGTTAATTGCGCAGAGTACCAGACGGGCCGCTTACTAGACGTCACAGCGAGCCCGTCGCAACGAGACCTCCTAACGCAATCTTACGAGAGCTTCCTTCGGAAATATCCGCTTCTATCGAAATACTGGATCGCGTTTGCAACCTGGCAACGGAAACTTGCTGACAGCAAGGCCGCAGATGACGTGTTCCAGCGTGGACTACGAAACGTGAGCGCAGACGTCCATTATTGGGTCGCATATCTCACGTTTAAGGTGGAAACCATCAGTGATAACATTGCTGATGTCGCTGCGTTGTTTGAGGCTGCTCGCGAGAAAATTGGCTTCAACTACCATGCTTATGAGTTCTATAGCTTGTATATCGCATTCCTTAAGACGTATTCCACACCAGAGAATAAATTCACAGAGAAGTTGGCGCTTCTTCTACGTCTCACCATGGAGGTACCGCTCTACGATTTTGCTGGGTTGTATCGAGAGATCTTTGCGTTCATAGAGCCACACAAACAATCGTTCCAACACTTAAAGTGCTTCGTGGGAGAAGACAATCTAAAAAAACTAAGAAAGGAGTGCAACAACAACGGCAAGCTCATACAGAAAAGGCTTCACAAGATCGTCTTGGACGCGTACACTGTAGCACAATACAAAAGCTACGAGTTGTTCAGGTACGAGAAGGAGATACCCAGTCCCACCAGCTACTCAATGGATCTAATACCGGCACAGAAGCGAGAAATTTGGCGTAACTACCTCGAATTTGTCGAGTTCAACTACCCTTTTAGTTACGTGGTTCAGCTCTATGAAAGGTGTACATGTTTAATGCCCGACGCTGAGTTTTTCCACAAGTATGTCGATTTTCTCCTCAGTCAAAACAAAGTTGCGCTTGCGCAAAGTATATTACAAAGGGGCATTTCGTTAGATGCCGTTACGGACAGCGCGTCGCTTCTCGCACGGTTGGTGGACCTTCAAATCTATACTGGCCGTATCTCTCGTGCGCGAGACTTGCTTGCGTCGTTTATTATGTGTAACAAGTCTGTGTCGGTGCAAATCTACGACAAGCTCTTGGAGATCGAGGCGTTTGTGTCTCGCAACGATGGCGAACATATCTGCCGGGTTGCAAAGGAGATTGTCAGCGCCACGAAACTGAGGTCATATTTTTTTAAACTCAGACGGTTTGAAATACCTAAGGAGGTTCTAGCCGATTTCTATCTACTGTATACTAAGGATTCGGCTGCGAAGGACTTGGCGCTTGGAGACTGTGAACCCTTTTGGACAGGGTTGCTTGAAACAGCCACCGAAACACAACTAGCGGCAATAGAAATTCCTGAAAAGTTTAGAGTTTAATACGTACATTAGCAATGTAAATGATGATGAACTAATGGGCAGTTGTGCCTTGATAAGCGCGAATGTAAACACTAAGCGTTCTCATATGAGATCTATACTACTTGTTTCCAAAGAACGGCATCTACACCTTTGACAATCAAAATGACAGAAGTAGGCGCCTACATGGCTAGTGCGTCTGTTCCAAAGTACATGGATGGACAAGTGGAAATTGGTTCATTGCAAGTCTTTCGCCAATTAAACTACAAGTCCAATCATTGTAGTCTCTAGTTGTGGACCGTATCAGGGAGCCTCTCAGGCCAACCTCGAAGGGGAGAGAGCATATACCATCACCAGCTTTCTTCTTAGCGAATTCGTCATACGTGAAATAAAGCACGTAATCAAGAAGAACAGATTAAGGCATGAAAGGAATACCATCATTTCATACAAAGTCTTGAGTAAAACTTTTAGCTTATCTAAAAATGCACCAAAGCACCCTGCCGCCAACCCCCATTATATCATTCCATCACACTCCAGTTGGGATGACATGCCAACGGCCGATGCGTTTGTCTATCTATATAAACATCTAAACCTTATCCTTAAACTCCTGGCATGCGGGCAAAGCAAGCGCCTTCCTTGTCCGCTCTATATCTAAATTAATATCTTCAATAAGGGCCTCCTTTGTCGTGTAGTCCAACTCGGGCCGAATGTATCCCAAAACCACCAAGCTGACGTTAGCACCATAGAAATCATGTTGAAACTTACTCAAGATGTGAATCTCGGCCGCCTTCTCTTTGTTGTGGTAGAAAGGATTCCATCCAAGGGACATGACCATCGGCAAGCACAGAAGCTCGTCACCACAGAGCTTTTCGCCGTAGTTGAATTCCACACCTCGCTTGTTCTCGCAATTTTGTGTTTTCTCTTCGGAAGGTGAAAGACGACACCATCCAAAGTAGATTCCTGGTTCAAGGATGTCGAAGGCTCCAGTTACGGGGAGATTCGCCGTTGGAATGCCCAACTCGGCCGAGCCTCTGCCAAAACCGGCAATGATCCTGTTTGAGTAGTAGATGGGGAATGGCAGAATTACTTGGTCTGGGATCATTGGTCTTATCAGTGGCGATTGGACTGTAACGGTACACAAGCATAAGGTGAAGAGGGTTTATATGCAGGAAAAACACTCACCTCAGACAGTTAAGCTGAAACAGTTACAATAGTATTACTATGTACTCGTACGGTACAGAGGGAGAAATTTGGTTTAATAGGTGGAACGTGTCAGTAGTTAATAAAATATGATTGAGCTGAACAGCTACCTGAGTCTCAGAGTAAACGCTGTCGAATACGTTTAGATTGGGCAAGCTTCTTACATGGCTAAGAGATAGACACCGAACAAATGCGATACAGAAGCTTCCCAAGGGACCTGACTGGGACAGTTCTCAAGTATGCAAGTTGCCCTTCGAAGGGTTGCTGGAAAATTTTGGAGAAGTTGTTCAGAGAGCTAGGCTTGTAGATAGAAGCGTAAGAGTCAATTAATTTAAAGCGGGCGCAGAATCAGTTGAGCTTGTTACAGATAGTGGTGGAGACAAGATATTCGCAGGGTCAGGAAAGAAGGAAGTAAATTTGAAGAAGTAGAACTTCCGGTGATTTTTACACAAGGACTTCCATCGTTTTCGATGGAGTTTAGTTTTAGACAGCACCAGACGTGACTGCATGAATTAGACGGAAGGAGTTGTAAGAAACAGGCCTATCGTGGCCGCGTAGATGAAGTGGATGGGTTGGTCTAGGCTATTAATCTTGTCGAAACCATTTGTCAATGTCTCTAACGAAACAAAGCAGTCCATGGACCTCAATGAAGCGGTGGAGAGGTTCAAATTTCCTACTGGGTTTAAATCACTGAATTTAAACAATCGATTCGATTGAAGAAGCCTTGCCGAAGAATCAAACGAGCCAGTCCATCTGCGCTTGAGGCATACACCGATTTTGAGAAACTCATTAACTCCCAAAAAATGTTTGGACGAAGTCACTGGAACAAAGGAAGTTACCAATTAAAGTGGGTATATCGAAGCAGCGACATTTACTGACTTATGATGAAACTAATGGGCGGATGAATTTCGCGGTATTTGGGTTCAAAGTATTGAAAGCTGAATGATTCATTGATTCATTGATACAAAGATATAGGCTATTTACGAGTTGATTGATAACGATCTCACACAGTCAAGTTTTTCAGCTCAAGTACACCAATTGCAACCTAGGTTTTTTTATCTAAAGGGCAAAATATCCTGCTGCCGAGACATCTTTCCTTTCTAGAATCTTTTCGTTCGAATAATAAAAACAGATAATGCGTACTTTAGTCTGTCTCAATCGGAAACGCACCTTGGCAATAGCTCTCAGACGGAAATTCATCTTTGATTTCCAAAACAAAAGAGCAAAACTTGCTAATAATAAAGCAGAATTAAGTCACCGAACGTCTCACGATCATATGGTGCACCTAAATCACAGCTTCCGAAGAAATTGAAGAGCTCTTAGTTTCCAACGAGCGGGCAAAGCCGGAAGAGTTCAAGATTCTTACTAGAACAGAAGAAAATCAGAAGTTTTCAAAAGCTGAAACCGCAGAGAAGTGAGAGATTTCCGCAAGTTGAAGTCTCCGTAAAGCTTGACCTTTTGAAAGCTGACGAATTTGAAATTGAAGTGGCCCACGTAGAAGACAATTTAGAATTTGACGAAATGAAATTTTGAAAAAATTGAAGAACTTGTGAACCTCGAATAGATTTATGTCATCATCAGCCAGGTTTCGTCTTGCGAGCAGTGGATAGCACCCACGAGTTGGTAGTCACAACAAAAGGCTATGGGAAACAACGTAGATCGATGCCGAACCGTAGCGTTTGAGCTTAATATATGCCTATAATAGTAATCTGGCTATTGAAATCCAGTCAAACGTACTTTGTGAAGCGGTCGGTCTCTTCCATTTCCATCACTTTACCACCTATGAAGACTAAAAAACAAGTTAGCTCCGCTTGCGGTATATATTTGCGCCAAACCGAACTAGACAGCTTCGCAGGCTGCACGGCCAGACATACTTGTCCACTATTGACGACTACACTGAATAAGATGAAAATTATATGAGTTTTTAGTAAAGTGTGTTCTTGCAATTTCCATAAGCTTAGAGTACTTGTCATTTGTAAGCGTTTTCAGGTGTTTCGGAACCGAAGTTGGCTGCAACATGCTTTGTACCTGCACGTGACCGTCGTAGTTTGCAACTCGATTGTTGCGCCGCGCCAATGAAGTCCACTATGCAGTCGTTTCTTGGTTTGTAGACCATTTGACAGAGAAAGCCGAGACATTCCTGTACGGTCGCAGCGACCGATTAAATTCTTAATTAGACCTTGGCTACTTTTGAGCAACCACGATAAATCTTGTCCCGTTAAGATAAGACAACTCGTTGTCAATGCTGTTGTACTGCGATGACTTCAGGTTACAAAAATAGTTTCAATTCGCCATTTTGATGTTTGTGATTTGAGCTAAGTTCTTTCAATCTAAAAGGAGAGGTAGAGGATAAGTCAGGACTAAATTCGTAAGAGATCTCTAACAGTGGTGAACTTGAAAATCTACTTAGGTAGCGCATTTTGGCCTGGTCCCTTCAAATCTTATAAAACTTATATAACACCAGTATGCCTACAAGAAATCATGCGATAACTATTTCGAATTATTTATCTTGCGTTCTAAAGCTTGAAACGTTTATCCTAGAAACGCCACGGGTCATTATATTTCATTCTCCATTCCCGAATCAATTTACTGGTTCGATCACGAGAACACAGCCTGGCACGCAAATGGTCAAGGAAACACATGACAATCAAATACATGAGTCAATATTGAATTGTCGTTTATTAAGCTAGATGAGTCGGTTTTTCCTACAACATCAAAAGAAGTGATATTATCACGAATGCAATGTTGAAGCTCGTCGATGAACCTGAGTCCTTGATGACATAGACCAGACTGTTCGAGATGGTCCGCGATGTGCTTATGGGACCCTGAGTGCTGAAATCTACAGAAGATTTTTTTGCTGGTGTAGTGACATGGCTTACACTGGAGGAAGATCGCAGGCTTTGCAAAGTCGTACTAGAAGAGTATCTGGTTGCCGTTGAACTAACCAGGTGACTGGTAGCCACGTACGAGTTCTTCAAACTCTGATTGACATGAGTAGAGCTACCGAAAGACACAGCGCTAGTGTCAGGTACTTCATCTTTCTCAATTTGCGAAGTGAATGATACGACTTGGGGCAAAATCGGGATGTCCGTGCTTGTAGATATATACATCAGTGTTCCAGACGATGTTTTCTTCCAATTTGAGGTATCCTCTCTTGAACTGACAATTGCCGGAGGGAAATCAATCAGGACTGCTTGCTTTGTGTTAGACGATTGCGACATAATCAAAGAGCTAGAAACACTAGATATTCTTGAAGAAGTTAAAGTAGTAACAGAACTTAAAAGATGATAAGGACTATCTTTGTTGACTGAACTCAGAAGTATTGTCGAACTTGAGGGCTTTGGTGACGACCACGATTTAGACGAAGCCGAGTTAAGAATGGGAGAGAGTTTTGAGGGGAAGAATGACGATGACGAGCTTGGCAAGTCTAAAGTTTTTGAAGAAACTGAAGAAGTTGAAATGGACTTTGATGAAGAAGACCGTAACATTGGGGAAGGTGACCACACCGATGAGCTGTGGGAAACTGTAGAATTTGAGAATGTAAACCGAGAGGGAGCAAATGAAGAAGACAATGACGAGCTCAAAGGATGGATTTTTGAAGTAATAGAAATACTAGAAGTACTTGAAGAACTAGAAGAACTAGAAGTACTGCTAATACTAGAAGTACTGCTAATACTAGAAGTACTAGAAGTACTAGAAGAACCTGAAGTACTAGAAACACTAGAAGTACTAGAAGAACTGGAAGAACTAGTAATACTAGAAGAACTCGAAACACTAGGAGATCTAGAAGAACTAGAAGAACTAGAAGTAATAGAAATACTAGAAGTACTTGAAGAACTAGAAAAACTAGAAGTACTGCTAATACTAGAAGTACTAGAAGTACTAGAAGAACTAGAAGAACTAGAAGAACTAGAAGAACTCGAAACACTAGGAGATCTAGAAGAACTAGAAGAACTAGAAGTCTTAGAAGAACTAGGGGTACTAGTAGATCTAGAAGAACTGGAAGTACTAGAAACACTAGAAGTCTTAGAAGAACTAGTAGACCTAGAAGAACTAGAAGTCTTAGAAGAACTGGTAGATCTAGAAGAGCTAGAAGAACTAGAAGTACTAGAAGAACTAGAAGTACTAGAAGGACTAGAAGTACTAGAGGTACTAGAGGTACTAGTAATAATAAAAGAATTAGAAGTACTAGTAGATCTGGAAGAGCTAGAAGACCTTGGAGAACTAGTAGAATTAGTAGATATAGAAGAACTAGAAGTCTTAGAAGAACTAGTAGATCTAGAAGAACTAGAAGTTTTAGAAGAACTAGTAGATCTAGAAGAGCTAGAAGAACTAGAAGATCTAGAAGATCTAGAAGTACTAGAAGGACTAGAAGTACTAGAAGTACTAGAGGTACTAGTAATAATAAAAGAACTAGAAGTGCTAGTAGATCTGGAAGAGCTAGAAGACCTTGGAGAACTAGTAGAACTAGTAGATCTAGAAGAACTAGTAGATTTAGAAGAGCTTGGAGATCTAGAAGAACTCAAGGAACCTGAAGATTTCAAAGAACTAGAAGATCTCAAAGAACTAGTAGATCTCAGTGAAGTAGAAGATCTAGAGCTTTCAATTTTCAGATATTTATCGATCATCATTTGCCAATCTTTATCTTTGCAGCCTGGGATAGTTGCCACTCGTTGTCGGTTATAATGAAAGAAGGTTGTAGGCAAGGAATATTCTGTATTATCTCCAGTCGCCTCCTTGTATCTCAAGCCCAGAATCAAAACGACTCTGATATTAGGATACTTGTATCTGTAGTGAAGGGAGCCTTGGTTGCCTGGCATTTCAAATAACTTGAAGCCGCCTTCATGGAGGAAGACGATAACCAAGCCCGGATATTCCATCTCTTTATCGTATTGTTTCTTTGAATAAGTGAACCTAGGCTCCCAGTCCTGTGTTACCCAATCGAACCAGCCACGTTTTGCAAGTTGCATGCCCAGGTTTGCGTGATCTTTATTGTTTAGAGCCGCAGACATGACAGTCATGAGATAGATAAATAAGCAAATGAGTCTCATAGTGTATTGACGATTTTAGTAATACTTTTTTGGAGATTTCGTCGGGTTTATAGTCTGTCACAACCACAACCCCGAATATCCAAGACCTGCACATGGCCTATCTTTTACGTCGTAATTTGACAGCCAGAGGTGACGTTCCTGTGTAAGCTTATTTAGATACTGGGCAAATGTGCAGTACTATCTCGGCGCAACCAAAATAAGCATTGAAGAACTTCTTGTTGTTGCCAACGCTTAGCTATTAATACGGTCTTGGCACTTTTTTTTACCACCTAAATACGTCATGTGCTGTTAAAGAATTGGCTATTCTTTTACAATCAAGATTTGTCTTGTCCCCTTAAAGGTTGCCTCTTGTTGTACGACCAAAAACTGTCTTGTCCTGCAAAATATGGTAATTTCTTGCGCAACAAAATTTGTTCTTACTCAGTCAAATATTGGCCTTTCTTGTACAATCAGTTTGTCTTGTCCTGCTACGAATTGGCATAAATGCTACACTCACAGTTGCGATATATCGTCCTACGGTCGGTGAGACCCCACAAAAGAACCCATTCTTGGGCCACATGGAAAAGCATCTATTGATACACAAATTTTGTTAGTCGCTAAATTGTAAGGACCATGAATCTAAGTCTAATCAAAAAAAAACAATAATGTACGGTATAAAAGTCACTTATACAGGAATATGGCATATAAAAAACTTTGGTCAGTGCGGTACGGGTTTTGTATGATGGTGGGTACGGGTGTTTTTCTTCAAAACAAAAACAGCTATTTTTCCCAAACGGCAAAGTGTCAGGTAAAATTCGTCGCTTTCGTAACTACTTTCGATTATTTTACAAGTTGTCTTCAAATCTCAACCGAAAATCTCGTAAATTGAGCTCACAACTACCTTAAATCCTACATTCAAAGCACTCTTTTAACAATCATTCATATCTTCAGCTACACATTCCAATTAAAATCTGGATTCCAACTCAGCCAACAAGGTGTCGGTGTCCTTGGCGAAACCACGGATACCCTGGGACAACTTCTCCGTGGCCATAGCGTCTTCGTTAAACAAGAATCTGAACTCAGCCTCATTGTCGATGTAAGACACTTTCTCGAGGTCAGCAGAGGTAGCAGAAGCAGCGTCCAAGACCTTAGGAACCTCCTCAGAAGAGTTCATCAACTCCTCCAACAACTTAGGAGAAACAGTCAAGAAGTCACAACCAGCCAAAGCCTTGATTTCGCCGGTGTTTCTGAAGGAAGCGCCCATGACAATGGTGTTGTAGTTGTACTTCTTGTAGTAGTTAAAGATCTTTCTGACGGAGAGAACACCTGGGTCAGACTCAGCGTCGTATTCCTTTCCAGTCGAAGCCTTGTACCAGTCCAAGATTCTTCCAACGAAAGGAGAAATCAAGGTGACCTTGGCCTCAGCACAAGCTACAGCCTGAACGAAAGAAAACAACAAGGTCAAGTTACAATGGATTCCGTGCTTCTCCTCCAACTCCTTGGCAGCTTGAATACCCTCCCAGGTGGATGCGATCTTGATCAAGATTCTGTCCTTAGAGATGCCAATGGACTCGTACAAAGCAATGATATCGAGGGCCTTTTGCACAGTAGCGGCCTTGTCGAACGACAATCTTGCGTCAACCTCGGTCGACACTCTGCCGGGAACAATGGCCAAGATCTCCTTACCGAACTCCACCAACAATCTGTCCAATGCGATGATGGCCTTCTCCTTAGGGTTGGAACCCTTCTGCTCGGCGTACTTGATGGCAACGTCGATGACCTTGGAGTATTCGGGCTTCTTAGAGGCAGCCAAGATCAAAGAGGGATTGGTGGTGGCATCCTGGGGAGTGTATTTGGCAATGGAGTCAAACTCACCGGTGTCGGTGACAATGACAGTTCCAGAGGCTTTTAAGTGTTCCAAAGAGTTCGACATGGTATGAAAATTGATGGTTTAATTAGCGTCCGTGGGGGCGACACGGTCCTTATATAGTGTTGAGGTGTCTGCGCACTCTGACGTGTGTCACGTGCTCTCCAACAAAAGGATGGATGGATAAATCAGGGACACTCCAGACATCTGTTTTAGGTGTCCTCTTACGAGACGGCAGAATTAGTGTCCATCGTTACTGTAGTCCATTTTTCATTGTAGTAGTAACTCTGAAACCGATTGTTCCACGTACTCGTTCGGATGGCTTACCCAAAGAAGATTAGTGAGATATTTGATGGCTGCGGTCTCGGCACAGCAAGAACTAAAAGGACGGTACATAACGGATTGATCAGATCGGAGCTCCTCAATTTGCAGCCACTTCCATTTTAGGAAGAACTATTCGTTGAAGCGTAAAAGTGAAACAGCGATAGCAATTGATTGGAGTCGTTTCTGTTGAAATATGCGCTCATTCGGTGGTTACGTACCATTTTGTTGGGTAGATTTCTGGGTGAAGCAAGAGAGAATGTCAAGAGAATGCGAGGAAGAAGCAATCTGTCTTCGAACTAAATGGCAGAGCCATGTTCTTTGGCTCTGACAAATTATCGTTTGGGAAGACTTTGTCATACACCCCTCTGCGCTCATGAAGACAGTTCCACTATGAGTTACATACGTAATAAACCCCAGCAGCGTTATGCCAATATTCAGTCTAGACTATGAACGCTCGTCCCTGGAATACAATCCAGCCTTAGCTACTCAGTGGATCAGGAGCGAAAAACACAGTTTAGATAACGTGCCACCCAATCTGTAAATTAGCTATAGAGAAATTTTCGGTCTTATTTACTAGAATTCAAACGTCTCGCACGTCTCTCAGTTGATCGGCGATCCATTCTATGTTCTAAGCCGAGACACCTTCCTTCAACGCAATCTATCCCCAAGGCAGACCGTGGAACTTTAATCCACTAGCTGAAGCAGAAACGTGCCACCACTCTATTTCTCACCGATCACTAAAACTCGTTTTCTTCCCTTCACAAGTCTACCGCTAAACCGACGTCTAACGTATAGGAAAATAATTCAACAATCAAGCAAATCCGCCAAATTCATGTATTCCATTACCCTTCTTTTCCGATCTATTATCCGTTTCCCCACACCTCGTTTCTTATCAGCTTCCGTTTCCCCAGACTCTGTGACACCCGTACACCTTGTTTTCAAATCATATGACCATTACTGGCAATTCCTAACCGAGCAGCTTTTCACTAGACGGACATATTGAAAGCGCAGTGTTGCCCATGTCGTCATGGCGAACTCGTCCCAAACGAAGCCCCAAAAATCGAAGGAAACAAAGAAGAAACGGAAACAGAAACGCAAACGGTTCCCCGCAAACACTTCTCAACAAGACCCGAACATGCCCACAACGACACATGCAGCAGAAACCGAGTCCGCGTTGCCCAAGCCTGACCTATCGCCACATTCAGACCTTTCGGCGCTCTCGATTTTCTACAAAGACGAACCACAGACATTGTTTGCAGATGCTCCAGTTCTACCGCCTACTCTCCATGGAAGCATGAGTCCGCGGAAACAGGCATTGCGGCGTCATGAAATGAACCAGCAAAACGAATTAGACCGCACGATACTCGCGCAGACGAAAAGGAACATGAAGCAGCGCGTCAGTAACAGCACGTCCGCAGGTTCGGACGAGACAACTGCCAACGGTGCGTTTCTGTTCAGAAAGAATATCGACGGCAAGACGACGCTCGTGACCGTCCCGCTGTCGCAAATTGTAGTGTATCACGATAATCACGAACAGTCGCTGGCCAAGCAGCTTTTGTCCGGGAACGTGTTGGCGCGAGGAATCCTTGAAATCTTTCAGCTCCATAACGGCGACGTCACGTATATGTCATGTGGAGAATCCTTTGTATACCCCCTTCTTCCCAAGCTCAATCTTTTGCGAACCACAGAAAATAGCTTTGTTCTCCCGCTCGCCAACCCTCGTAGATACTGGAAGATAGTATTGGGCCCCGCTGACAGTAGCACGATCGTGAAACTCGAAACTGTTCTCCAGTCCGTGGTTATCTACACGAATTTGGTTTCGAACAGTACCGCAAGACCTGTAGATGATCCAAAGGCGTTTGAACCGAGGGATTCCAACCAGCATCTTCTTTCGAGCATGTTTAGTGAAATCCCACCTTCGCCTCCTCTGGTCTCCGCATCGCCGCCTCCCGACGTCACGAGCGTGCCACCCTTTGAGCTACCAGTCCCCATGCAGAAGCACTTGCGCGGTTCAAATGGGTTTCAAGGATTTTCTCCACTACAGAATGAGTTGGTTTATTCGCCCAATCTACATGCGCCACTGCCGCAGGGGCAAGAATTCTATGGCAGTAGTCAGCAATGGCAAATAGCCAACGAGCCGCAATTCGCCCGTAATGACCGTCATCATGACAAAGTTGAATCATCGTCCATGGACTCTTTGCTCGACGAATACGAAGAAACCGTCTCTGCAACGAGATCGGTTACACATCATGACGCGTCATCCCAGATCCTAGCGTCGCCTGGTGCTGCGTATGCCTTCCCATCTCTGAACTATCGTGACCATTTTGATTCACCTCGTAAACCAACCCACGACACGCGATCGATAGACCATGACTGGAGCCACTTGAACAAATCCGCCGGTCGGCTGCAACCAAGAAGAGTCGACCAGAGCCATGGTGGCCGTTCGCGCAAGTCGTCCACAAGCGAATTATATACATCTGTATCTAGCTGGATGGATCCGGGGCAGCAAGGCGGTGGAGTGATTCAGCATTCCAAATCTATTCGTTCTTTAGCTAGCAGGCAAAGTCTGGTGACCCACAATGGACTCTTTGACGTGTATAGACAGATCTCCTCCACGGCATATCCGCCGACGTTATCAAAGGCAAACGGGAGCAGAAAAGCCAAGGATAGCGGGGGAAGTCAAACAAGAGATGCACTGGCGAAAACTGAAGTTCCAACTGGTAGACGTAACGACGGCTTGACGCCATCAGAAGTGTACAACCTTATTCGAAACCGAGACAATGCAGTGAAACCCAAATCTACAGGGATCCGAGGGTTTTTCGGGTGGTGATCGATACGACTTTAAGATGATTGTTAATTGTATTATATTATGTCTATACTAGGACTTTGTTGAAATCGGACTAGTTTATTTAAGTATCTACATTCGCTTTTAAACAAAACTACCCTGACAAAATGATCCGCCAAACGGCTAACCTTAGCAGAGAAAACAAACTACTACAATTTCACATTACAATCTGTCCATCACATATATAGCGCAGAAATAGTTTTAATTTTATGAGTAACGTCTAGTCAGCATTGTACACTATTAGTCATCAGTATTTACAAAAGTCATGAGTGGTGCAAATAAACGAGTATTTTACAATTGAGGAGCGCCTGGGACTGGGTTACCGTTGGCGTCCACCAAGCCTTGTTGCATCAACATCAACTGCTCGTTACCGGCGGATTCAAATTGCAAACCAACACCCAATCTGGAGGAGTTTTTAAGGTGGTCGATCTCTCCCGAGAACAAAATGGATACAGTGGGCAAAACTCTCTTTTCCATGAACACAGCGACCTTTCCGGTGGAGCTCAATTGGCCTCTGAAAACCGATTGGCGGTACTCGTACTTGGCACCGATGGTAGTTTGTCCCTCGACCACAGGCTCGTAACCGATAGGAGTGCCCATCAAAGAGTCGGTGATTGGCTTGACAGAGGCAACCAATTGCGTCTCCAAGCCAGCCTCGACCTTATCGGTGACCTTTCTCCAGAAAGAACCAACAAGAGCACCTTGAGCCTGCAATTGGGCAGTGGCGATCCAGTTACCAGCATTGTAACGAGCAAAGTAGTTGACAGCTGAGTCTGGAGGGAGAGAAAGAGCTTGTCTGGAGTACATGGACTCAATACCCACAGCAAACTTGGAGGTGAAGGATTGCAACAACGAGGCCACAGCTACACCGGTGAAACCGCCGTTCAATAACGAGGGGTTGAGAGCCTTGACATTAATGGAAAAGTCGTTAGCCTGGTAATCCTGTTCCAACTGACACATGACGGGTTGGTTATGGGCAATCTGCAAGGTAACCTTGGAGATGTTATGTTCGTCCCAACCATAGTTGACTTTACCGCTGAACGAAAGGTCGTTGTCGACGTTACCTTGGACAAAGAAGTCTTCCTTGGCGTACAAGGCGCTGAACGCGTAAGGAGGCAAGTTCTCAGAACCAATCGACAAGGTGTGGGAGGTCTGGAAAGCTGGGTTTAAGGAGAAGGCCTTGTTCAAGTCGGCTCTTAAACCGGTGAAAAAGTACTGGTTGGCGAACACGTCACGGGTGACCTCCTTACTGAGGTTTTCCACGGTACCTGGGTTCGTCAAACCCAAAGACTTTCTGTGTTCGGCAATGTTGAGGTACACATCGTTCAAGTACGAGAACACCGGGTTAGAGGACCAAAAGCCGTTTTGTTTTGGAATCTCAGGCGCCAACGAGGGAATGGTGGGCATGGACAACTTGGCGATATCCTTCAAGGGCTGTTGTTCCGACATTGTTGGGTGCTTTATGAGAGAAGAATGGAAACAGGTTGCCTAGTGCCAACGAAAAATGGAGAAAAATTTGGCAGTCTGAGGCTTACGCTGGGTGAGAAATATACATAGTAGATTCCGCGTATATGTCAGCACATGAAGTTTGTAGCCACGTCAAAATAAGAGAAAAAGTGGCTTGAAAAGACATAAATAGATTTCGAGAGGTACGGAGAGGTATCAGAGATAGTCTGCTTCTTTGCTTGGATAAATTGTGTTAGTTGAAGGATGGTTGATTGGCCGTAAATGGTTTGGCCAGTTGAGTAGGGTCTATATCAGATGCAGTTAAAAAATACGGAAAGAAAAGGGCAATTTGAAATAAAAATATTAATTTTGTGTATTTACTTTAAGGAAGCGAGTGTTGCCGCTCGCAACCACCATTAATGGACTGGAAGGAAGCAACACTAACCACAAAAAGAACGAATTGGGGCAATTTTCGATCTCAATGTAGCCACGAATTGGCCCTTTAGAATTGAGTAGTCAGAATCGATGGTATAGTCCCGCCATAGATCCGATTGATCCAAGACCTATCGTACTCTAAATCAAAAGGCCAACCTAACATCTTTGAAAAAAAAAATTTATGCCATAAAAGAGCTCTCAATAAACATTTTTGTGGTCACTTCAAAGTTTTCTGATCGTCTATTTTCGTGGAGTCGCAATAATCTGTCACTGGGTCGGACCACTAATTATCAACTACAGCTACCCAACCTACCTTTGCATTGGCTAGGCAGTCACATGCAATTGAGTTCTTCAGCGTAGCTCGGTCGCATCAAAAGATCTTCCCTTTTCATTTATAGACAAACACGGTTTTTGTTACGTTCCTGTCTCTCTTTTCAATCGGTGCTCCTACGATCAACGAGTCACACTAACCCGGGCCAAACCTCCTTAAATGAGCCAGACCAATAGTCCGTCGCAGCTGTGGCTCATAAGCGCCATAGAGTCATTCTCCGAGGCCATCAATACTCAGAGCCAATACGCCGATGATGCAGGGATCACCTGGGATCGGTTCGGAAGCATCGCTGCGTACGTTTTCTCTTCATACGGGATCGCTACCTTTTTGGTGGCGGTGCTTCTTAACCGAACAATGCTACTAGCGTCTGCGACAAATCCAGGCGGGCGGGCGGCTATAGGCAACGATGGGCTAGTGACCATTCTCCGCCGAAACCCACGCTCACAAACGGCCGTACTCTCGATCCTTCGGCTCCTGCTGCTTTACGTTTTACTGTTGCGTATATCTGATATCTTTACAGCATTGTCTGTAGTGGCCGCCAATCAGCCTGGTGCTGTCTGTTACCTCACCAAACTAGTGTCCCCATATTTCCAATACGTGCCCGAACATTTTGCAAACAACAAGTTCATGGCGATGCCACGCGATGAGGTGCGCTTCGGTCCCACATCTGCCATGCTTTGGCCCGTGTTTACTGGTGTCAGTTACTCATTATTTGTGGAAAGTTTTTCGTCAGCTATCCTTAACACCAAACCGTTCCTTGAAGGAGGTGTTTCTCTTTTTGAACTCTCGCTAGCCATCCAGGAGATGAGCTCTGGGTTTTTCTTTCTCCGTGACCATGCTATTTCGAAGAGGCCATCTGAGCAGGTCT
The DNA here is from genome assembly GCA_030566735.1 of Australozyma touchengensis. NCBI lineage: Eukaryota > Fungi > Ascomycota > Pichiomycetes > Serinales > Metschnikowiaceae > Australozyma > Australozyma touchengensis. The sequence goes on along the minus strand of JAKUAS010000002.1, from coordinate 669,056 downwards.
TGATCTTGTGCCTTTTCCTGTTGTGCGATCAGGCTGCCAACCAGATCGGCTCGTTCTTGTTCCAAAATAAGTATAGATTGATCCCTCTGACGATACTTAACGTTCTTTTTATTTGGTACTACCTTTCGAGTAGCTTTCTGGGCAATCAATTCAGTTTCCCATTTAGCATCTCTGTAACGTACTTAAGCCTCATCTGTGTCATATGGATCTCGTTTGCATGCTTAGGGATCCTTGCGTTGGCTATAGTGACAAAAGGATTTGACCTTGCCGAACTTAACTTCACTAATTACTTCGCAGACGGGCATCGCGAGCGGGACTTCTTCTCTCAACACTTGGGCATTAGGCTCAATCAGGATTTCCACGTAGCAGTTCTCAACTTGGGCATCTTTGCGGTTACTCTGGCGGGAAAATCGAGCTACATCACGGAATACAGTTATGTTCCCTTGCCGAGAAGAACGTGGCTTGAGGTGTCAATGTCGAGTAAATTGAAGGCCATCTGGCAAGCTCTCGGTAACGAGGACCCAGAATTATTACAAGTTGAGCATATCCAGGACTTATTGGGCCCCACACAAAAGGGCTATGCCAAAATAATCACCAAACCCACGTCAAAGGCATTAAAGGGTCTAAACCTCTTCAAGGATGTCAAGCCAGAAAGTATCTCGAAGATCCGCGCGAAATATCTAGTGGAGATAATCTTTCGACTTCTCCAGCTCTCCATATGCTATATGTATACTTTATGGTTGGATTTCAAGCGTGTAATAGGATACAAAACCAGTGGTGTTGCCGGCCCTCCGAAATTCTTGCTTCACGATATTAACGTGCACCACGCCATCGCTACTGCGAGCAAATCTAGTCTGGAGTCACCCACACCGAAGCCTTACGTCGTTTACGAAGATATGGAAGGCTATGACGAGTCTACAGATTACGATTATATATGTGAAGATGGCATGGTTATAGATGCTTCCAACGCAGGGGGCGATTTTGAAGGCGAAAGTGATACAGAGGTGGAAAGTGATACTGAATTCGAAGATGATAATCTCACACTTGACGTTACAAAGCAGTCTCGTCTTCCACACGAGTCTGTCTTCTCTGAGCTTGTGTCTGCGGACGGATTCATCGAACTCCTCGAAAACCGCGAACTCATCAGCCTGCATTGGAACTACCTGAAGGAACATGAAGGTGCAATGACCCGCTCGCGATATAGGCGGTTTGCTCCTCAACAGCTGACTTCTGGCTCCAATGAGGACTCACAAAAGCTTCTTGACTTGATTCTCGATATGCGCGAAGATGCCCGCCGGGAAAGGAAAGCCGAAAGTAAAAGAGTAATTGACGAGGACGAGGACGATGACGAGATCCAGTCCGAGACGGTCTCTCGTCTTACGTGTGTGATCTGTCACTACAACCCGAGGGAGATCATTACCTGGCCATGCAAGTGCTTTGCGATCTGCGAGACATGTCGCCAAAGTTTAGTAACAAAAAACATGGAAGGTTGTGTGACATGCCGCCGTGAGGTTGAGGGTGTGAGCCGTATATATTTACCATAGCTATGACAGATGAATCGATGCAAGTTCATTATTGAAATCGTCGTGCTAACCGAAACTACGCAAAGACCGGTTGCAAATCTAAACCAGGCGCTAAGCTCCTGTAACTAAAAATTTCAATTAAAGCAATTCACTGGATTCTCATGCCGCCAGCTCGTATTTACATTTATTAATCTTAGAATGTTTTGCGGCTAATATGCGTGTGCCTGCACACATCGCCTACCCTGCAAGCCTCCTGAGTGTTCCAAAATGGGCACCGCGCCAGACTAGGATACCTTCTACTACTACAACGCCATCGATAATGTCGACCGTCACCACCATAATCACATCAATTCCCCCTACTGCCGAGTTGCTAGAAGCTCGCTTGAGCTCCAGCTTCATGTATTACTTGAACATGCTCGAGAACGTGCCGGGGGGACTGATTGTGTTGCGGTACATCCGGTCCTCCTATAAAAACGACCCTATCCGATCACTTCTCGAATTCACGTTGTTTCTCTTTGCAGTGCACTACTTCTTGTCGTCAAAACGGAAGGAGAACAAGTCGGACATTGTCAAGTTCTCGCAGCGTGAGATCGATGAGCTCAATGACGAATGGGAGCCTGCCCCTATAGTGGACTCGGTTGGGCCGTTGGAAGCATGGCAGTTACGTGAGTATCACGTCAAAGGTGAGAATAGTGCCCATGTGCAGATAGTGCAGCATCCAGAGCTTGGGGAAGTTGTTAACTTGTCATCAATGGACTTCCTCAACCTCAGCTCAAATGACCGCTTGAAAAGCGCAGCTAAGGAAAGCATTCTGTCGGTTGGTGTCGGAGCATGTGGCCCACCTAATTTCTATGGTACTCAGGACGTGCATGTGCGGTTGGAAGAAGATTTGTCTAGGTTCTTGGACACCGAAAATGCGATCTTGTATGGACAGGACCTTGTCACTGCTGGCTCTGTGATTCCTGCGTTTTTGAAAAGAGGTGATATCGCCGTTGTAGACTCGGGTGTAAACGTTGCCATTCAGAAGGCGCTTGTGGTCAGTAGATGTGAGATCGAATGGTACGACCACAATGACATGGAACACTTGGAACAGATCTTGCAGGAACTCGACCCTATCCTTAACAAACAGAAACCTTTGAAGCGCCGGTTTATCTTCTCCGAGGGATTGTTTTCGTACTCTGGAAACTTGCTCAATTTACCTGAAATCGTGAAATTGAAGAATAAGTATAAGTATAGATTGTTTGTGGACGAGTCGTTGTCCATTGGAACCGTGGGAAAGACCGGCCGAGGCGTATGTGAGCATTTCGACATCCCTCGGTCCGAGATTTCAATCACCATTGGTTCGCTTGCCACGTCGTTTGCTTCTTCGGGCGGCTTTTGTGTGGGTGTTTTCCCCATGGTGCATCATCAAAGAATCAACTCTTATGCGTACGTTTTCAGTGCGTCTTTACCGCCATATTCATCCAAAGTTGCTTCCGAGGCCATCCATATACTCTCTGAAAGCGTAAACGCCAATGGCCAGTCTGCCATTATCTCCTCCTTACACGAAAAGATACAACGGACATACACTAACTTCAAACATGCACTTGCCAAATCGAGGTACTTAGAAGTTGTTTCAGACGGGAACGGCCCCATCATTCACTTGGCATTCACTGCAGCCTTCCGTGGCGCCTTGGACCTTCCTGACTACTACGGCGACACCACGTTTTTGACTACCGGCAAGCCATCACGGAAATTGAACCAATTTAGCGAAGAGCGCAATTTGGAGTGTTTTATCCAACAAAAGATAATCGACAAGGTCCTTCAGGACCACCGTATCTGGATCAACAGAGAGAGGATTGTGTACGAGCAGGAGGTCCTCCCTGTTCAAAACCCTAGATTGTGGATTCATGTTAACAATGGAGCACTGATTTCCGAGCTTGATGCCGTTGTCTCTGCTGTTGTTCAAGTAACTGATGAGGTTTGCGCCAGTCTTCGAAACCCCAACGATCTCACAATATTGAGAGACGCCATGATGAGTGCCTAAATGTGTGAAGAGTTTGCTTGTACTATATTCATTTGGGTTTAGAAGTTTGCAAGGGACTAATTAAATGCGAAGCTTCTATAGAAGCTAGTAGAACCCTAACGTATGTATTTAAATTACAATTTAAATTAATTATATGAATAATTATTCCGTTGTTCATTTCACCATCCGACTCCGGGCCTCCTTGGCTATGGCACGAGCCTCTTCAACACTTGTGGCGTTTGTGAGATGGAATTCCTTGGCCAATTCGTAGGCTTCGTCGTACCGTTTCGCCTCTAACGCATGTCGTGCCAACCAGAGCCGCGCCTTCGAGATATCGTCGGTGACACCCCACTCGATTTCCTGTTCGAAGCAAAGCCTCATGTATTTGTAAGTATCCTTTGACCTACCCAACTTCTCGGATATTATCGCTAGCTTGTAGCAAATGTGCGGCTCAGCACTGAATGTTCTTGACCCATCGGCCAATTTTGTAGAGCTGTCGATCGCCAAAGCCCTTTCAAAAGACTGAACGGCCTCTTCTAACTTATCAATCTTCTCAAAGCAGTTACCGATCGCTTGCCACATTCTCTTATCGGTAGGCTGTAAGTTCGTGGCTTTTTGGTAGAAATAGAGTGCGTACAAGTGCATATCGAGTACCTCGTACGCCTGTCCGAGTCCATACCAGGCTCGGAAATCTTTGGGGTTAATATCGACCGCTCTTCGATAGGACTCTATGGCGGCGTGCGAGTTTTTGATTTCTACGAACTCGTGACCCATCAATGTCCAAGCGCTGAGGCAGTTGCGGTTAAGTGTGAGTGCCCGGATATAATACATAATTGACTTATCGTGTTCACCCTTCATTGAGTGATAATTGGCAATCACACAGCACGTCTCGAACCGAAACTTGTCTATATGAGACGCATATTGCGCTAAGTACGAAAGCTTGGATTTTTTCTCCATGACGTATAACATATTTGAGTATGTATCTAGGTCGTCGAGGCGCATTGGATCATTTAGAAGGACCTCGTCAAATAACACCTCAGCCAGGTAATAGTCGAGTCTGTGATATGCTACAAGGAACTTTTGAACTTTGAGAAAGGCAAAATTGGGAAAGAGAGCATTTAATTGCGCCATACTTTCGTCGAACAACGGCTGCAGCTGGTAAAACTCTTGAAGTGCCACCGCCTGGAAGAACTGAAACATTATACTACTTGAGAGGCTAGAGGATGAATTTTTTGTGGTTTCAATAAACTCACTGACTTCGTTGTACGTCGTAAACGTAGAGAAGAGCTCCTGCCAACAGCTCCAATTGAATGGGAAGAGCTCTAAAGACCTAGCCAAACTACGTTGCGCTGACGGCGAGCAGCTCATGCGATTGTATACAACACCTGCGAGATAGAGAAGAAATGCGTTCTCTTGGTTATGTTCGCTCATGAAGTTTTCCGCGTCCAGAATGATCGAAACGTATGCTTTCTTCACGTCATCAGAGACCTCCAGGGGCTTTCGTCCAAGATCTTCGATATCGATATTGCTAGTTTTGGGTATGAGGTTTAAAATGCCGTCCAGCTCTTCTGAGAGTTGTTTATCCAAGCTGATATAGAGAGAGTAAAGTTTGAAGAATAAAGCGTTCCCGCTGTTACAATGGTGAAGCGCCCGCGATGCACGTAGAAATTCTTTGCAATTGAAGTAGTTCTTGGCCAAAAGAAATTGGAATTGGTCGGCCTGCTCCTCTTTTGTAAGGGGTAGCGCAGGGAAATCAAAGGGTTCCTTGCATTCCACGAGGCCATTCAAGGCCTCAGTGCACCATTTTGCCGCATGGAACAAATTGAGGTTTGCGAGGGAAAGCGACGCTAGGTATAAATCGCGTCGAATCTCCTTGACGTCACCCATTGTTGTGCTTTTTGGTGTTGTATATGTTTTGGGAATCTCGCACAGTTACTCCAGATTTACAAGTGCGGACTACTAGCACCAGTAGATACATCTGGGTACGCTATAGACACTTTTTTTGAAACAAGATACAAATAATAGATGGTTCTAGACCAGAATACTCCAGATCAATTAGTGTCCGACTTGCTTCGGTGCAAGCAGAGCTTAGATGGCCTTGATGAGCTATTGAGCCCATCTGTACTTACTCTACAAGACAACGCACAAGCGCTTGCGGCCAAAAGGAAGTTCATTCTAGATTCGTTTGCAGTGAAAGCTGTCCATTCCAAGGTTCAGAAATTTGAAAGCGCCTCGAAACAGCGCTTCGTCAGCGAGAATGTGAAGCCTTATAATCAGAAGTTGGTGCACCTCGTGCGCCTCGACGCCGAAGTTAAAAAGCTACAGAGGCAATTGGATGCGTTGAAAAAAATTATGTTCCTTCCAGATGTTTCGTTGAGCGCGCTGACGCTAAGGAACACCTTGGAAGGAAAGTATAGGTGTTCCGACAAAGACCCCGACCTGACAGCACCCGTACTCCTTCTGGAAATCTTTTCGCTTTCTCCAGATTCCGAGCTCCCGAAGCCTGTTTATGCTGATTTCGAGGAGCTTCTCAGCGTAGAGATCAAGCACCGGCTTTTATTGCAGATCAAGTACGAACTCTTACTACAAATCAAAAACACGCTCCTCCATAGCAAGCGCGAATGGGTCTCACGCGACGAGCACCTCCGATCATTTATTGACGGTTCTTTGGCAAAAATTCTTGGCGAAATTGGTCAGGTAAGAGCCGCTGAATGTGAAGGCAAAAGCGCAGAGAATAGGCACGAGGAATCGAGTGTTCCGCCTAGTAACGATGTCAGCGGGAGCGTTTCTGCCGCTGTGAGTGATGACGAAGAGGCGCCGGACGCAGAGATTCCTGAAACTACAGACATAGACATGAACTAGAGAATGAGAAGAATACGCATACAAGTTCGAAATCAATACGAACAAAAGGTGGTACTAATGGTACCTCAACGCTACGATGGTCACCGATACTTCACCATACTACAAATACATGTCTTAGTTATTAAATATCACGTTTTCACATATACCTTAATCTACACAACCGAGTTCTTGCGCCCGAGCAAACCCAATCCTCCGATCCTTTGGAATTCGAATTTATTCGCTCTTGAACAAGTACTGGAACACCTGTGCCGGGCTGTCGCCCTGGTCCTTTCTGTACTTGATAACTCTTGATAGTTGGTAACCAGCGACACCACCCAAAAAGAAGTTGACACTGGCCAACAAGTAGTTTCTTGGGGTGATGGCAAAAGCGGCCCATCTTGTCCAGATAGCACCGGTGCAGAACAATGCAAGTTGCTGCGTTCCGGAAATCTTCTCTACGGGTCTCAGGATGTCATTGAGACCAGCAATGACCAAGCTCCACTTCAATACGGGTGCCCAGAAATGGACCGTTCTGGGCCCTGTCTCGGAATTGAGGAATCTTGCGAATTTGGAGACGTGGGGAGGAGCAGCAGCCATGGTTTAGAAGAAATGGAGTAGTTGGTGGAGAACTGCCATCCATTTTTCGTGTGAGCAGTAGGCAGGAAGTGGGGATCGGGAGGACCAAAACGGAAGTGGCTGCAAAACGAACGCGCTGAAAAGGAAGGGAGAAGAGCGGCATAGAAATTTCTATAAATTATGAGGATTGGCGCTTGGACGTTGTTGCCGTATGAGACGAAAAGGTGGCGATTCGGTTTCAGCGGTGAAACAAACGAGTCGCTAAGGAAAAGATGGGAAATCCGAATCTTTATTCCATTTGGTGATTTTGAATAGAGTGGATCACTGCCTGAATGGATTCTGAGGAACGGTGCTCCGTAGTTTCCCATCAAAAAGATCTAGCGACAGGCACAATCGATAGTCAAACACATTCGATGCACATCCGTGCTTCTCTCTTGTATCAGAAAATCTGGAAATTTATACCCAATCAGTAGATCGTGTGGCCTTTCGTGTAGAAGCATCAGGCATGTCTGTCATGCTTTCCAGAACAAAGGACTAGCTTGAAAGAGCTTGAAATAACAGAGGAATCAACAATGTGGCAGCACAACTCGATAAGAGGAGCAACTAGTATTGGAACATATCCGCCCGACCATTTGACCAATCAAGCATGTACACTAATGGACGTCCAACGCATCGTGTTCGAGCTGTGTTACATTATTTTTTGATGGTGGACCACATCTAGACGCTCCTCAGACCGTTCCTCTTCTATTCAGTGCAGTCGATGTTGTGTCGTAGTATTGTGAATATAGCTTTCCCAGCCGCATCACTAGAGATCACCTCGCCCTAATTAGCAAGAATGCAGTGTACGATCAACCAACCACCAACCGAAGAGACTCCATATGTTTCAGTTAATAGTGGTCCACTTAGACCATTGGCCATACTTTAGCCCCTCCTCTTTCCGCTCGCTCTCTATTCAGCAACACCTCTCTCGTTTCTTTTTCTCTGTTTCTACCCTCGCCCGAGATTTTCGGACCTTCCCCAGTTTTTCACGTTCCATTATCCCGTAGAGCTTTTATTGTCTTAGCCCTGACGCCTGCATATTGGCCGAGCACCCTCGGAAACGATCCTCCGTAGATCGGATCCGACGATAAACAGCCAGTTACGTGGTGGGAATTCGCGCATCGGAGTAGTGAAACCTGGAGTAACTCCGAGGTGCCTGTGCAGTTTGATGTATGGAAGAACATGAGGGTGAAGGCAGAACAAAGAAGGTCAACGGTGTTATATCAACGCTCTGCGAATATTTCAGCACAATTGAGCGTCTGCTCACTCAAGACTTATCCGCACATACGCATCCTTTTTGTTTGGCCAAACACGAAACGTTCCCAGTAGTTCGTCTCGCATATACACCCGACCTGCATACAGGACCTTACCTATTTCTGATCTGTAATTGGCTGCGAGACCAGGCTCCTGTCTGTTCCCCAGCCATATATAAAAACCAAGACCGCTCCGTTCCCCCACGTCCCCCAAGTTTTCTAACTCTTCCGAAAAAAACCATGTTGTCTGCTTCTAGAAGAACTTTGAAGACAGTTCCTCGTAGTGTCCGTGGTCTCGCCACCGCCGGTCTTACCAGAGACTCCAAGGTCCACCAAAACTTGTTGGAGGACTTCTCGTACATCCAGTACAAGAAGAACTTGGAGAACGTGAAGATCGTCAAGGACAGATTGAACAGACCTTTGACCTACGCTGAAAAGTTGTTGTACGGTCACTTGGACAACCCTCACGAGCAAGACATCGAGAGAGGTGTTTCTTACTTGAAGTTGAGACCCGACAGAGTTGCTTGTCAAGATGCCACCGCTCAGATGGCCATCTTGCAATTCATGTCTGCCGGTATGCCTCAAGTCGCTACTCCTTCTACCGTCCACTGTGACCACTTGATCCAAGCTCAAGTTGGTGGTGCCAAGGACTTGAAGAGAGCCATTGACTTGAACAAGGAGGTTTTCGACTTCTTGGCCTCTGCATGTGCCAAATACAACTTGGGTTTCTGGAAGCCCGGTTCCGGTATTATCCACCAAATCGTTTTGGAGAACTACGCTTTCCCAGGTGCCTTGTTGATTGGTACTGACTCCCACACCCCTAACGCTGGTGGTTTGGGTCAATTGGCCATCGGTGTCGGTGGTGCAGACGCCGTCGATGTCATGGCTAACTTGCCATGGGAATTGAAGGCTCCTAAGATCATTGGTGTTAAGTTGACTGGTAAGATGTCTGGTTGGACTTCTCCTAAGGATATCATCTTGAAGTTGGCCGGTATCACCACCGTCAAGGGTGGTACTGGTGCCATCGTCGAGTACTTCGGTGACGGTGTCGACACCTTCTCTTGTACCGGTATGGGTACCATCTGTAACATGGGTGCCGAGATTGGTGCTACCACTTCTGTTTTCCCATTCAACAAGTCCATGACCGAGTACTTGAACGCTACTGGAAGATCCGAGATCGGTCAGTTCGCTGAACTCTACCAAAAGGACTTCTTGTCCGCTGACGAGGGCTGTGAGTACGACCAAGTTATCGAGATTGACTTGAACACTTTGGAGCCACACATCAACGGTCCATTCACCCCAGACTTGGCTACCCCAGTCTCCAAGATGAAGGAGACTGCCATTGCTAACGGCTGGCCCTTGGAGGTTAAGGTTGGTTTGATTGGTTCTTGTACCAACTCCTCCTACGAGGACATGACCAGATCTGCCTCGATCATCAAGGACGCTGCTGCCCACGGCTTGAAGTCCAAGTCCATCTTCACCATTTCCCCAGGTTCCGAGCAAGTCAGAGCCACCATTGCCAGAGACGGTCAATTGAAGACCTTCGAGGACTTTGGCGGTGTTGTTATGGCCAACGCCTGTGGCCCATGTATCGGACAATGGGACAGACAAGATGTCAAGAAGGGTGACAAGAACACCATTGTTTCTTCTTTCAACAGAAACTTCACTGCCAGAAACGACGGTAACCCAGCCACCCACGCTTTCGTCGCTTCTCCAGACATGGTCACTGCCTACGCCATCTCTGGTGACTTGGGCTTCAACCCAATCACCGACACTTTGAAGGACTCTAACGGAAACGAGTTCAAGTTGGCCGAGCCACAAGGTGTTGGTTTGCCACCAAACGGTTACGACAAGGGTGAGAACACTTACCAGGCTCCTCCAGCCGACAGAGCCTCTGTCAACGTTGTCATTTCTCCAACTTCCGACAGATTGCAAAAGTTGACTCCTTTCAAGCCATGGGACGGACAGGACGCCGAGAGATTGCCTATTTTGATCAAGGCTGTTGGAAAGACCACCACCGACCACATCTCGATGGCTGGTCCTTGGTTGAAGTACCGTGGTCACTTGGAGAACATCTCTAACAACTACATGATTGGTGCCATTAACGCCGAGAACGGTGAGGCCAACAACGTCAAGAACCACTACACTGGCGAGTACAAGGGTGTTCCAGACACCGCTGCCGACTACAGAGACGCCGGCCGCAAGTGGGTCGTCATTGGTGACGAGAACTTCGGTGAAGGTTCTTCCAGAGAGCACGCTGCTTTGGAGCCAAGATTCTTGGGTGGTTTCGCCATCATCACCAAGTCCTTTGCTCGTATCCACGAGACCAACTTGAAGAAGCAAGGTTTGTTGCCTTTGAACTTCGTCAATGTTGCTGACTACGACAAGATCAACCCTGATGACGAGGTTGACATTGTCGGCTTGACCGAGCTTACCCCAGGTAAGAACCTTACTTTGAGAGTTCACCCTAAGTCTGGTGACGCTTGGGAGACCGAGTTGTCCCACACTTACAACAGCGAACAAATTGAGTGGTTCAAGTACGGTTCTGCTTTGAACAAAATGGCCGCTGCTTAAGCCATCATATAGTTTATATTCATGATAACTTGTTCTAAGAAAATGAAAGTGTAGATGTAGATTTATGTTTATAACGATGGAGGCTTGGGGATATTGGCAACTAAATTACTTATCATTGTTACCTACTTTTGATTAGTTATATCTTATACGGTTGAAATCGATAGTTTTTAAAGTGGTTCAGCTTCTTATGAGATTGGTCCTTAAATAATTGAAGCGCCGGTTCAGTATGGATGTTGTTTGCTCCAGGTCTAAGCTCAGGAACCGCACTCATGTGTACAGAGTTGCAACCGAGGGAAATTGTAATAGGAGCATTCTTTCTGTTACGCCCAACATACAGTTGTCATTGTCCAGATTTTGTAGGTGCTGTGTGCTAATTGACTGACATCTTTTACGGAGTATCTTCGAGACACCGGCGCGAACGGATCCTAGGTATTATTTTATTTTGAATTTGTCTATTCGTGCTCTAGCTCATGATGTCATTTAATAATGAATACTTCTATTAACTTGTTGTATGTTTGGTGGTTGATATGGGCCTCCTTCTGTTAAAAGAACTGAGCTTCTGATAAAATACTGCTGTTGTCTTTCTTAGGCTTGCTAAATCGTAACATACTTATATCAATAACTTCAAATTCTATGAAAACAATTAAATTTAGAAAGGGATCGTATCTTCTAGCAGCTTAGGCGCACATGGCTCCGCTGGTAGCGACTTCAAACCAAACGAGATGTTAGCATGACAAAATTACAGTATCGATACTTCAGGATTTCCAATTCAAGGCCGCGATACTTCTAGAGTTACGGCTATCTTATTACCCTAGGCAACCACCCGAGACTCTGTTCGTAGCAGAAGAACTTTGATAATTATACTGTCTAGGGAATTCCATCGAGTAGCACTCAAATTGCAGTTAACGCCGCTACCAAAAGCACAGGTCAATTCTGCTTCACAAATAACTTTCAATCATTTAATCTGAACAGCCAATCCCTTATTTACGTTCTTTTACGTCATCCAAAGCATTTTTCGAGAAGCCCGCATCATCTAAGCGCATACATGAAGTCTGTAGTATGCAATACAGAGTTTGATTAATCGTTGGAGGGGTCAAAATACAACGCTCGCATTAAGTTTTGTGGAAAAATAATAGATGAAAGTTTAGCCAAATTCTTTATTTTTTGTACTGTATTAAATAGATTTAAAATTTTCCGATCTTTATGCGGATAATTGTCAGCGGACAGAGCTTATCCGATCAGGTGATGAAGTAATCGTGCGCGACCTCTAAGAGACTACATCTATTATATAATTGTCATAGAATCCTTGTCGGATTAAAGAACACCATCAAGATTCAGATAATAAGATAAAATGCCGACGCTAGTCAATGCTGCTTCGGGCATAAGCCTCGATGTGGCTAATACATCGCTCATGGACGCCGCAGAGGATTTCTACAAGAACCTAGTAGGGATGGAATTACAGCAAAGCGACAGCAAGCAAAGAGTGCTTGTCGCCAAAGACGATAAGTTTTCGTTGGTTCTCAATTTAGACGAAAACGCTCCTGGTGAGGCTGCAATTGAGGAGTTGAAGCTGAAGGTTACGAACAACGAAAAGACTACAGACTGGAGATCGCTTGCGTCACACGTTAGTTTAAAGACGACACGTTTGAACGAGTTAATTCTAGGTTTGCGGAATAGCGGGAATGTAGTCCAATTGTTCCCAAACGAGTTGTATCCAACGGAGGCGTACACTCTTGACCCAGTAGGTAACTTGATAGGCTTTACTTGCAGCCAGAATGCCTTAACTTTGAAACCTGCCGCGAAGAAGCTCGACAAACCAGAACTCATCAAAACGCCTCCTGGCGCTATTTCCGTTTCAACGTCTCAGGTTGGTCCAATTGGTGGAGAAGCAGCTCTGAGAAACATTGCCGTGATGACCTCCGGTGGTGATGCTCCAGGTATGAATGCATGTGTTAGGGCTGTTGTAAGAGCAGCGATTTTCAAAGGTTGTAATGCTTTCGCGGTCATGGAAGGCTATGAAGGTCTCGTTCGCGGTGGACCAGAGTATATCAAGAAGTTGGAATGGCAAGATGTAGAAGGCTATTTATGTGATGGAGGTACAAACATCGGTACCGCAAGATGTATGGCTTTCCGTGAAAGACCTGGTAGATTGAAAGGTTGTAAGCACATGATTGATGCCGGAATCGATGCCTTAATTGTCTGTGGTGGTGACGGCTCATTAACTGGTGCTGACTTATTCAGAGCCGAATGGCCATCGTTGATCCAAGAATTGTTCGACACCAACCAAATTACCGAGGAACAATTTTCTAGACACAAACATTTAAACATCTGTGGAACCGTTGGGTCGATCGATAACGATATGGCCACCACTGATGCAACTATTGGCGCATACTCATCCCTCGACCGTATATGTAAAGCCATTGACTACATTGACGCTACTGCTAACTCCCATTCTCGTGCTTTTGTCATTGAAGTTATGGGCAGACATTGCGGTTGGTTGGCATTGATGGCAGGTATCGCCTGTAGTGCAGATTATATCTTAATCCCAGAGAAGCCTTCTTCATCTAAGGACTGGCAGGAGCAAATGTGTGACATTGTTTCCAAGCACAGGGCAGAGGGCAAGAGAAAGACGATCGTGATTGTAGCCGAAGGTGCGATCACCAGTGATTTGGACCACATCAGCGCTAAAGAAGTGAAAGATGTTTTGGTTGACCGCTTACATTTAGACACTAGAGTTACCACTCTTGGTCATGTCCAAAGAGGTGGAACTGCCGTAGCATTTGATAGAGTATTAGCCACACTTCAAGGTGTCGAAGCCGTTAATGCAATCTTAGAGTCTACTCCCGAGACTCCTTCTCCCCTTATTGGAATTGAGGAGAACCAAATTGTCCGTTTGTCTCTTGTGGATGCCGTCAGAATCACAAAGTCGGTAGCTGACGCCATTGACAATAAAGATTTTGAAGGAGCCATGGCCTTAAGAGATGCCGATTTTACCGAGCATTTGCAGAACTTCATGGCCATCAATTCTGCTATTCACGAGGAGCCTACCCTTCCTGTAGAAGAAAGGAGACGTATTGCTATCATCAATGTAGGTGCTCCCGCGGGAGGTATGAACAGTGCCATTTATTCGATGGCCACCTACTGTATGTCTCGCGGACACACTGCATATGCAATTCATAACGGTTTTTCGGGTTTGGCAAGACATGAGTCTGTCCGTTCCATCGACTGGTTGACAATCCAAGGCTGGACTTCTATGGGAGGTTCTGAGATTGGAACAAACAGAGCAACTCCCGAGGATACCGATTTAGGAATGATTGCTTACTACTTCGAGAAATATCAGTTCGACGGACTCATTTTAGTCGGTGGCTTCGAAGCCTTCTCTTCGTTACATCAACTTGAACGTGCTCGTGCAATGTACCCTAGTTTCAGAATACCGATGGTATTAATTCCCGCTACGATTTCAAACAATGTTCCTGGAACGGACTATTCGCTTGGTGCAGACACTTGTTTGAATTCTTTAATGGATTACTGTGACATTGTTAAACAATCCGCCGCTGCCACTAGAAATAGAGCTTTTGTGATTGAAGTTCAAGGAGGAAATTCTGGTTATATAGCAACTTATGCTTCTTTGGCATGTGGTGCGCTAGCATCTTATGTTCCAGAAGAAGGAATCGATCTTGCCCAGTTGGAGCTTGATGTTCAAGCTTTGAAAAAGTCGTTCGCACCCTCTCCTCAAAACATGAGCAAGAGTGGTGAATTAATTCTTAAGAGCACTAACGCATCTAAGCTGTTGACTACTCAAGTTCTTGCTGATATATTGAATTCTGAGGGTGGTGGTGATTTCGATACGAAGACAGCTATTCCAGGACATGTCCAACAAGGTGGGTTACCATCACCTATCGACAGAACTAGAGCATCTAGATTTGCTGTCAAAGCTGTTCAATTCATTGAAACTTCACATTCTGTAATTGCTCCTTCTAGAGACAATTTTGACTTCTCAAACAACTCTCCAGAAATTTCCGAGACTGCTGCGGTGCTTGGAGTGTTGAGATCCCACTTGAAGTTTACCTCTATCAGGCAGTTGTACGATTATGAAACCGAACACGGGAAGAGAATGCCAAAGAAAATCTCTTGGAGCAAAACGAGAACTGTGTGCGATCAACTAGTTGGAAGAGTAAGGTTGGGTTCGACTAGACCATAAGCGATCATTGTCTATTGATTTACATTTAGATCTGAGCCATCATTATATATAACAAGAATTAACGTCCCCACGAATAAGAGATGAATCAGAAAACCGAAGCGTTTCTTGAAGAATTTGAACTAAGAAAATGAAAATAATTATTCACGCACTAAGCAATTATAGTGCTTCTTGATGATTTCTGATATTAGTTTGAATCATTTGATTGTTAAAAGACGCATACCCCAAGATTCTTCTCATTTATAGCTTGGCAGTTGCATAGATCTGAGGTCATGGCATAGAGAGCAGTAGTCAAAGTAGCCTCAACTCTTGGGGTTCCCACGAGATCTCTTATGCTTAAGATGTTATGCTTGAGAGTACACTCAAGAGATGCCGCATGATCAAATAATACCAGAGTCAAATGATTCGACTATTTGATTATATTTTTGTCCTTCTCCTACTCCCAGGATCCTTTTGTGCGCCAGCTGAACCCTCGGCGGCGAATGAAGATTCTGAAGGAGGCACAGCGGCGCTACCTATACATAGAAGTCGGTTACAAAAACGACACGAGGAAGATCCTAATGGTCAATATGTTCAGTTGATAAAACACCCGTCTTGTGAAAACATGACTCAATCCGAATTCCTTACTATCTTCGCCCAGTACCCAAACGTGCGAGTCAGATGCGAAGCGGAACAAACGATTCTATCGCCATCAGAGCTCATTGACTTTGGTAGAGATCTCACTTATGACCTGGAAGTATCCACTGTGAATAAAGGCGTTTACAGCCTCATCGAAAGCAGCACCCAGCATGAAATCGACCGTGTGTACATACGGTTTCCCATCGGTCCTTGTGTGCGGCCAACACAACCAGGCACTGGCCAAATCGAAATGTTTATGACTTTCAATGCGTTGACTAAGCGCATGAAGGAGGTATCTGGTGAGGTTCCGATTATAGACATGAGGGCTGGCCGTGCACAGGCTTCCACAAAGGCACGCGAGTTTATCTACTCAACCTTATGTACATATAGGGATATGGGCGTTAGACCAGTTATGGAATTATTTACTCAAATTACTCAGTTCCAGACCCGGAAATGGGCCGTGGATCCAGGGCAACACGGCGCCGTCACCAAGAGCAAGTGGAGAAACATCACGGCCGCAGAGTTGTCTGAAGCGACACTCGCAGTTGCGTGTGTAAGTGAACGTTATGTTCCTAACATCTGTCAGTGGACAGAAGTCGATGCAATGGCTGAGTTAACAGAGTACTTTACTAAGAGGCAACAAGGTCACGGTCAAAGTGAAATTAAAGGCACAATGAGCGATTCTGACTATATTTAATTCAGCCGCCTACAATATATGTCCTTTTTCAATTACAATTGTTTTCTATTTGTTTCTTTAGTATTGTATGCGGGAAGTGTATAGAACCCAGCGGAACTTACATCTATTACTTAGGTGTAACACTAGACAATCCCATTGTAACTCTATTTAATATGGATACCGAATTTGACGTTGAACCAACGCTCCAATCCATTATCTCTCATGAAACTTTGAAATGGTTATTTGTTGGTGGCAAGGGAGGTGTTGGTAAGACCACCACGTCATCGTCTATTGCCGTGCAATTGGCATTGGCATACCCAAACGACCAATTTTTGCTTATCTCTACGGATCCCGCGCACAACTTATCGGATGCATTCTGTCAAAAGTTCGGTAAGGATGCCCGCAAAGTCGAAGGGTTGAGCAATCTCTCGTGTATGGAGATCGATCCGGAAGCTGCCATGAGTGACTTGCAGACACAAGCACAGCAGTACAACAACGACCCCAACGACCCATTGAAGAGTATGATGAACGACATGACCGGTTCGATTCCAGGTATTGACGAGGCGTTATCGTTCATGGAGGTGTTGAAACATATTAAGAACCAAAAGGCCGATGGCACAGACGCCAACGCCATTTCTTACCGTACTATCATTTTTGACACGGCACCAACGGGGCACACTTTGCGGTTTTTGCAACTTCCTGCCACTTTGGAGAAGCTTTTGAGCAAGTTCAAGGACCTTTCTGGAAAGTTGGGTCCAATGTTGAACATGCTCGGCGGCGGTGGCGCCCAGAAGCAGGATATATTTGAAAAGCTTAACGAGATCCAAAAGAGTGTTAGCGAAGTCAACGGACAGTTTACGAACCCAGACTTGACCACCTTTGTGTGTGTCTGTATCTCCGAGTTTTTGTCCTTGTACGAGACCGAGCGCATGATTCAGGAGTTAATCAGCTACAATATGGACGTCAACTCGATAGTGGTGAACCAGCTACTTTTTGCGGAGTCGGATGACTGTAAGCGGTGTCACTCGCGTTGGAAGATGCAGAAGAAGTACTTGGACCAAATGGCCGAGTTGTATGAGGACTACCATTTGGTTAAAATGCCCTTGCTTGGTAGTGAGATCCGAGGTGTAGCCAACTTAAAGAAGTTCTCGAAGTTCTTGTTGACCCCATACGATCCAAAGGTGGATAACGGGTTGGTGTTTGATTTGGAAGAGACAACGTAGGCGTAGTGCGAGGGTATAGGAAAGGAAACGATGATATAGTAGAAATATTTGAAAAAATTGAAGACAAGAAGAAAAAATTGATGTGTTTCACCAGTCATGAACTGAGGACGATCCCTTATTTAACAAATGAGTGTCCCGCGCTACAGGAATTCACCACAACATGGCCCGTGGAAATCAAAGAGACTTGGCAAGAGCAAAGAATCAGAAGAAGCAGCAGGATTTGGCCAAGAGCCAAAAGAAGGACGGAGACCCTAAGAAGCGCATGGAGTCGGATGCAGAGAAAATGCGCCAGAAACAAGCATTGGGTATGTAACGAAACCTACACAAACATGAACAGCGAGAAACACACAGAACTAGAGAAGCTGAAATATCTAGATTGAATCTGGAAGTATGACTAACCTTTAGCTGATGCCAAAAAGGCTGAAATGGCCGGTAAATAGAATACATGAACCTTGACTTTGCTAATGTAGATCATTTGCAGACAAGTACCGGCTGGTGAACGAGAGGCTGTAAATTGCGTAGCAATTATCTCCGTGTGCAATTTGACTTCAATTCACGAGAGGATCTTTTAAATTTCCAGTTTGAGACTAGTTTGTTCCAACCCTTATCACTAAATTACCACCCCTTAACAGCTACGACAACTACTACATCTCATCCTCTTTCCCCAAATGTTGATCAAAGAAAGCTATGTTGACGTTAAGACGTCCTATGGGACTACCATGCGCTTGTTTGTGTTCCATCCCGTGATCCCAGGATACCCCAATGCCAAGTTCCCTGGTGTGCTTGTCTACTCGGAAATCTACCAGGTGACGGGCCCCGTAGCCAGATACGCACGCGATATTGCGGGCCAGGGCTACATCGTAGTGGCACCATCGATCTACCACAATTTTGTGTCGTGGGAGCCATTGGCGTACGACGTCAAGGGCACGGATGACGGCAATTCGTTCAAGATCGAAAAGGAGCTTCAGTCGTACGATGAGGATAACGACTTGGCCATCAAACACCTTCTTGGAATGCCTACTTGCAACGGCAAGATTGGAGCCACCGGCATGTGCTTGGGCGGCCACTTGGCGTTCAGGGCGGCATTGGATAAGCGTGTGCAAGCGGCGTTCTGTTTCTTTGCCACGGACATCCATAACCACTCGCTCGGCAAGGGGAAGAACGACGACTCGCTTAAAAGAGCAGGCGAGATTTCGGGAGAGTTAGTGATGGTCTTTGGCGACAAGGACAACCATGTTCCCTTAGAAGGAAGAGACTTGATCCGGTCTACGTTACGCAAACATGAAGTGGCGCTCACGTTCATCGAAATCAACGAGGCGCAGCACGCTTTCATTCGGGACGAGCACTCGAAGGATCGGTACAACCCGGCCATCACCAAGGCATGTTTCGAATGGCTCCTTGAGTTGTTCCACAGGAGACTTGTCTTGGATTTGGGGGAAAACGACGGCAAGAAGCAGGAAATTGAGGACGTCTGCTAAAAGCTATTAAAAAGAAGAAAGGGAGAGACATAGGAAACGTTTAATTACTGCTGATTTGGTTCTCAGTCCTCGCTACATTAGTTTCAGTAATATTTCATGAACAGAAGAACGCTTTTACATCAACATACCAATTCCAAAATTTAAATTAAGAATTACAAGAAAATAAATCTCGGTTTTCTCTTATTTCAACATAAACGCCAGTTTTCCCCCACATCCATTTCTCATTTGCACCCAGCCCTTCATACACACCATCCCTGAAAAAATTTCAGACAACACCGAACTAACCCGCAACACCATGAGACCAATCAAGTTGATGGGCCACGAGCGTTCGTTGACGCAGGTCAAATTCAACCGCGAGGGCGACATTCTTTTCTCCGTAGCCAAGGACTCCTCTGCTTCCATCTGGTATTCGTCCAACGGTGAAAGACTCGGAACGTTGGAGGGCCACAAGGGTACGATCTGGTCCATCGATGTCGACTCCAAGACGTGTCTTTGTGCCACCGGCTCTGCCGACTTGAGTATCAGATTGTGGAAGGTCGAGACCGGCGAATGTGTTTTCTCATGGGAGGCTGCTTCGCCTGTTAGAAGAGTGGCTTTCGCACCAGACAACCTGAGATTGCTTGCAGTGAACGATAAAGTTATGGGAAGCAAAGGTGCTATTTCGATCTATAGAATCAACTACGACAACTTGTACGAGCAAAGCAATGAGCCAATCCTAGTGATCGAGACTAGAGAGGATGCCACAAAAGTTACCGTAGCCGGCTGGTCTGCTGAGGGCAAATACATCATTGCGGGTCATGAGGACGGCCACGTCTCCAAGTACGACGGTGAGACTGGTGCTTTTATAGAAACTGTCAAGGCACACGGTATTCACAACGAAGAGAAGGTTGTGTCTATCACTGACATACAGTTTGCCTCCGAGGACAGACTGTACTTCATCACTGCATCAAAGGACAAGAATGCCACCCTTATTGACGTCGACACATTCAAAGTGCTCAAGGTCTACGCTGCCGATGCCCCTATGAACACTGCCGCCATTACCCCAAAGAAGAACTTCGTCATTTTGGGCGGAGGTCAGGAGGCACGTAATGTCACCACCACTTCAGAGTCGCAAGGTAAGTTTGAGGCTAGATTTTACCACAAGATCTTCACTGACGAGATCGGAAGAGTGAAGGGACACTTCGGTCCTTTGAACACAGTAGCCGTCCACCCAGATGGTACTGGGTACGTTTCTGGTGGAGAAGACGGTTTCATTCGTGTACACTACTACGACAAGTCTTACTACGAGTTTGAGTTTGACGCAGAGAGAACCGACAGAGTAATGTCGCAGGCACAAAAGGTTGATGCATAGGATTTGGGTTTACAGTAGATAATACAAATATAATCATATTGACAGAGACGATGTAAGTTTATGTAGCACCCACCTTTTCTGAATTTTGACCCTTCTTTTCGGAGCTGTTCTCAATGTAAATACAGCTATAAAAATTTGTATTTTGAGAAGACCTTTCTATGGCTGCAATTGTGCTATTACTGATAATAAAGTTCGAAGAAAGCAGCTGGTATCATGGGTTCAATTTCCGGCAGAACTTCAAATTGTCGCTAACCCTACACGCTGTCTGATACCATGCTACTAGTAAAGTCCCAGGAAGGCGGAGTCATCAGAGCCTGGTTAGCTCAATCGGTAGAGCATTTGACTCTTAAGTCCCATAAGGTCAATCAAAAGGTTGCGGGTTCGAGCCCCGCATCGGGCTTCTGTTCTTTTTGCGAATCATGTTTGGCACTGTGGAGTAGGTGTTACTGGACAAGCATATCAATTGAACTCTCTCGTTTGACAAACTTTTGTCAAATAACGTTTTTGAGCGTTTTCGTTTATATTGATGGAGGTGTCAGGCTTATTGGGAATACTCATAGCTTCACTACAGTTCTTTTTACCAATGCCGAAATCTAAGCAGTAGAAGCTAGAATGGCTAGTTGCAAATACAAAACAAAGCGCCCCTCCAAATTAGAACTTTTGTTCGCTTTCAATAGTTATTGTTGGTACTGCAACTGGAGGTGTCACCCCTTTACTTTAAGCCCAACAACGCACCGAGAAATAGAGCAGCTTCATGAATTTTCAAACTCAAAGTAAGCTTTTCTCCTAAAATGATTCTTGCAGACCCCCAAATCTACCTCCGCAAGTTAATCGCTTGTATGAGTACTACTGTCTTGGCTGCAAATAGTGTACTCCTGCACACACTTACACTACTTACGATGATGCGATGCCATCGCAGCCAAATTTCACCACCTCCACAATGGCCAAATCCAAAAGCAAACTGACCCCAAAGGTGGATTCTGTTGAAAGCCCACAAGAGGCACATTCTCCCGTTGATGCTTCTGATGTGGACTTCTCCTCAGACGAAGAGCATGTCGAGATCGAAGGCATCAGCGCAGGCGAGGTGAAGCCAAGCCGTTCTGGCCACACCGTCAATCTCTCCAAGGAACGTAACACCGACAGCAAGACCTTACGCAAGGCCCGGAGCCACTTGTACGTCGGTAACCTCCCCAAGAATTTCCAGCAGTACGAGTTGAAGAAGTACTTCTCTCAGTTTGGCGACGTCTCGCGGGCTCGTCTTTCGAGGAACAAAAAGACCGGCAAGTCGCGGCTCTATGGGTTTGTAGAGTTTGTGGATGCTAACAGTGCAGAAGTGGCCGCAGAGACCATGGACAACTACCTCTTGGCAGGCTCCAACATCAAGGTCCAAGTGTTGAAGGACCATGCAGACAACTTGTTCTCGTCCAAGATGAAGAGCTCGTTTGGAGAGTTTGACTGGCGTAAAAAGGAGCACGATCAATACAACGCACCTAAGCCAGAAGCCGAGTGGCAAGAGTTGGAGCAGCAATTCGAAGCCCGTAAGAAGGCCAAGATCGAGGAGTTGAAGAGTGCCGGGTTTGACTATGCGCTTGAGGCATGATGTACATTAGATAAGGGAACGGAAGTAATGCATTAACGGTAGTTGTAGTTTGGATTCATCAATTATTCTTCGTTTTTTTGTAATTTTTCATTTTTTTTCTTTCAATTCGTCTTGTTATCTAGCTTCGCCTTGTAATGCTCTTGAGTACGTTGTTCAATAGGTACTCGTCTGACCGATGGCCAAAGCGAGGACACCGCCAAAATACTCGTTCCCCCTGAGGTTAGACACACTCTACCCAGCGGCGGTCAAGCTGTTTTTCAAGCCTACTCCTGAAAGTCTTCTTGCAAAGCAGGTGATTGTAATCGACCACTTCTTCTCCGACGACTTCTGCGACGAGTTGATCCGGAGTTTTCATGGCCTCAAATTGGAAACGACCCCATTGGTCAAGAGCAAGTTGTACAGTCCGCGTGTGAATGATCGCGTGTCGCTCGTGGACCATCCTGCCACAGAGTCGTTGTGGAAGTACTTCCAATACATAGTACTGAACCCGGGCCGCATTGAGGACGACGACATTCAGCAGGTGGCCAGAGAATTTGCTGATGCCCGCAGCTTGAATCCACAGCTTCGTTTGTATCGCTACACCTCAGGGCACTTCTTCGGCAAGCACTATGACGAGTCCGTCGAGTGTTCACTTGCTAGCGACCCCGCGCAGAAAGGTCGCACGAAATGGACGCTACTCATCTATTTGAGCGGTGGAGATGAGTTGCAAGGAGGGGCCACTATTTTCTACCCGGAGGGCCGTGATGCAACTCCGCTCAAGGTACAACCACAAAAGGGTACTGCCTTGTTGCACAAGCACGGAGATGACTGTTTGAAACACGAGGGCGAGCTTGTTAAGGCGGGAATCAAATGGATCCTCCGCTCCGACGTTACTTTCTAAGGTATTCCTGATGGTAAAGTGCTGTCGTCATTCATTAAATTCTCTATAAGGCTATATTAATACTTCGGGGTGGACCTACAAACGACTCTGTCTAAGCATGGTCTTGTACTCTGCCATGCTCTGCTCGTCCGAACACTTGCCCCCACAAACCACAACCACCACTATATCGTCCTTCTTAAGGTTGGGCATAGACTGCTTCATGAGCTCCAACTGATTGTACACCACAGAAACTGCGGCACCGCAGGCAGGCTCAACACATTTGCCAAATTGGTTGTAGTATAAGAGCGTTGCCTTGACGGCCTCAAGGTCATCGATAGCATGAAGATGAGATTGGTTCACGCTCTGATCTTGGAAGAGCGCAAGTGTCTCTGGTGACACATAAGAGCATGCAAGGGATGTAGCGAGTGACTTGACCGAGTCGAGCTTCACTACAGTACCTGCTTGTGCGGCGGCGCTGAGTGTAGGTGCTTGCTTGGTCTCGATCAATAAACAATCGGCCAGCGATCCTTGTGATTTCAATCCAGACATCAAACCATTGTACAAACCTCCGCCGCCCACCGAACATACAACTCCTTTTACTTTAGAGTGTTCGCTCTCGGGCAATTGGTCAAATACCTCAGTCATGATTTGTGAGTGGCCCTCCCAGATTAATGGGTTGTCAAATGGATGGCAGTAGATGGTATGGACCTCGGATTTGTGGTTTTTCATCAATTTGCGTGCGTGCTGATCGGCATCGTTAATGGATTGACCGTGTAAGATGACTGTGGCAGAATATTCTTTGAGTTTTTGAACCACAAATGGTTTGGCAATAACTGGCACGACAACCGTGCATCCAACGCCGTAAAATTTGGCGGCATATGCGGCAGCAAGGCCTGCGTTGCCTCCGCTCGAAGCGTAGACGTGCATTTTGGTTTTTCCCATTGACAACGCCTCCAAGATCGATCTCTGCACAAGATGTCCAATTCCACGTAACTTGAAACTTCCTGAAGGCTGTTCAAACTCGTTTTTAAAAAATATGCGGCATGGTAGTTCTTTTGAGGTTGGAAGAACGTCTGTAACCTCCACAAGGGACGTAGTTACTGATGGCTTTTGGTAGTACGAGAGCTGCGCTGGAGCAGGGGCGTAATGCTCGTAAATCAATGAAGAAGCCGACATTTGTAAGGTTTTTCTTGTTGGTTTGTTCCTGAAATTTTTGTGGATCGGCGTGGTTTATATATTTGGTTATGGCTGCAAATTGGCATTACTGGAATTGCATTTCCGCGCGGAATCACATTTCCGGCCCCTCTTCCCTGTCTACACCAAGCACTCAAACGGCTCTAGATCTCCTCAAAAGTTTAATGCGGCAATTGAGATCTACAGGCTATTGCCAAGGCATCCGATGAATATTGTGATGACTTGTCTCGATTAAAGGCGGGAAGAACAGCGATTCAAAATTAAGTGGGGACGAATTGAACTAAGGGAATGTTTAGACGAAGCAACTGTCTTAGAAATTTTAGAAATATCGGCAATTCTAAATTTTTGATTTGATTTGTCTGCGCTTCGCTTCAGGCACCGCTGTTTTTCTAGCTCCCCTGAATGGCTGCCATTTGGTGTATTAATGACTGCTAAGAATTGACGCCGCCATGGTCGAAAGAAAGAGTTTGGCGAATACGGAGAAGGAAGTTCTCCGATAGTCATCGCATTTGCTTACCATGATATCTTTGTTCGTAGCAGCTTATGAAACATAGTCTCCATCAAAATGCCCTTTCTAGCTAATGAAAGCCCTCAACTAATACCTATAAATATCAGATCTTCTATTTCCATTCATTCCCTACCTCCATATCTCAAGGAACCTTATTTTGCCCATAATGCTGTCTCCTTCTGTCTTCCAACTTCCAATGTCTCACCAAGCATGCAGCTCAAATAAAACAATATAATGCCTTTTCCTAATGGAGCTCATCGAGTAGTTTTCGTTTCTTTCTCTCATCTGTCCCTTTTTATTCCACTCTCATTGTTTTTACGGCTGCAAAACAACACGTCTGCAGGTCGTTCTCCATCTCTAGATCTTCCCGTTTAGGAAATCGTCTTGAATCATCGATGGCATCCCCGATCTTCGTCTCGAACCCTAAGCCTGGTTACTCTCTTAAGGCCATCCTTCGAGGTATGCAATTGGCCATCTTGGGGGCTTACCGATCTCTTCAAAGTCCCCACTGGCATCATCCAAACGTTTACCGGCATCTACTTGCTTCGATCAAATACTCCGTGTTGGTACACCTCTGTATATGTACGCCACTTATCGGGCTACGTGTATTGGACTCTGTTGTTTCCCAAGTCAGCTCGTGCGACCGCATCAGGCCTTTGGCGGCCGGTTTGCTGTACGTGCTTCTAGACGTACTCCATCTCCCGGCTGTTCTCGTTTCTGCCTCCGCATACTTCATCAGTCTACCGGACGAAACATTTGTCGAATGCTTGAAGTTCTATGATTCAATTTCAAAACGCCCTGATCTGTTTGCGCTGGCGCTCGTGGCGTTGTCCCCAAATGAAATGGGAACTGACATTTTCCCTCCAACGCTAGAACGTATCAAACACAAGTATTCCACATCACAACCATTTCTAGAATTCTCTCAGCGTGCTTCTGCTACTATAATTTCTAATCTAGCGGTATGGGCGGCGCACAAGGTCCCGTTGGTAGGGAGCATACTCTTGGGACTCATTTCGTTCCAAACGTTCAACGACATCATCGGCACGGACCGTGCGGTCATTCTTTTTTTGGTGATACAGGTAATTCCACATAGAGCCACTATGGCACTCATGACGTATTACTGGGGCAGTCGCAACCTCTGCCACGACCTCTTGTTGCCTTTTTTCTCCCGAGTCAAATTCACAAAAAGAGAGTGTCAGCAATGGATGAAGTCGCGCGGTGGCCCGCTCTTGGGGTTTGGCGCAGTCTACTTCGTACTTATTAACCAATTTCCCTGGCTCAGCTTCGTTTTATTTAATGTTGCTAGTGGTTCGATGGCCTATTTACTAACTAAACTATCGGACGCGCCCCCAGCTCAATCCAACCGGCTCATTGACTGGAACGGCTCTCAGTTGCTTTGGGAGAAAGTCAAAGAGCTGCTGCTTCTTGATGGAGCGTTTACCGACGACGAAGGCTTTGCAGCATTCCCGTGCTCGTCGCTTATAGATTAGGCAGCATTCACACAATGAGTTTTCTCCGTGTCCCCGTATAGATACAATAATTAATGCATTTCGATAGACTGTCTAGAATGTGCGAATCGTTCAGTTTGTGTAGGTAACTGTGGATCTCGAGCTCATCTGTACTATTTGTCAAATCTAAGATTGGGATGAATGACAAGTCGCATTTACGCCACAGGTGGCCGCTCTGCGATTCGATGTGTGTTGTTGAGTATGTGTCTTTGCTTGTGATTGAAAACGTCTCGGTGCACAATTCGGTGGAAATTGTAAGGGTTGCATCGGCGGGAATGCTCTCGGATTTTACTATAGATTTTGCTAGCGGCGCCAACGAAACTACAATGAATCGATCGACTTCTGTCGACTCGACGAGAGGTGCGTTGAACAGTGCCCAGCGGACAATAATACTAGCCAATCTCTCTCTGATTATAGAGACGATCTGGTTCTGTTCCAGCCGTAAATACGACTCAGCCTCCTCGATTACAATGCTGCACTCGGCATTCCTTGGGAGTGACGATAGTGTCTTGAGAATCGACACGTTGGTGGAAAAGCGTCGTTGCATCGCCTGAATTTCACGTTCACCACGAAACAAGGTCATGATTCCCTCATCAAGGTTGACTACTGTGTCCACAGGTTTCAAAAATTGCAACGGGGACCCAAAATGGAGCTGTTTCCATGTTTGAATGGAATTGATAAAGGATTCCACGCCCTGTCGCGTGCCGTCAAGTACCTCCTTGTCAATGCTAGGAATCGACAACACAGTGTCGAGGAACATGTCCATGAGATATGAGAATGTTGAGTAGTGGGTGTTTTGGCGTGACGGAGCTTCTATGAGTTTCTGCATTGGAAGAAACGATAGTGTGAACGTCTTCAGAGACATGTAAATGTGGTTGATGGTGTTTCTTGGAAGCCCTGAATGGGCCATCACCAAGTACTTCCCGAGCATGGACGTGGAGCCGTGGATCTTTAAGTCTACGTCTACATTATCGTTCAAGTACGGGGCGAACGGTCCGCTGATCGCTTTTGTCTGCTCCTTCTGAAAACTGCTCTGATAGCTCAAGCATATGGAAGCCACGGCCCTATTCCAGCCCTTTGGCAGCTCAAGGAGCTCGAGCTCGAGATTTTCGCTCACTTTAACTACGGCACATTGGCCGTCTTCATTAACGATCACCACAAAGGTAAACTTATCGTGCATGACGATCTGCAATCCTACGACAGTAGACCAATTCGGGAGCCTTACTGATGAGGTCCTCCCGTTGCCGCATAAATGTAGTGCGTTGGTATCTACTATGAGGACGTGTTGGCCAAGTGATTCCACCCTCGAGACGAGAAACCGAGACAGATCCTTTATGGCTTGGAATGTATTTAAAGAAAGAGTGTTTGAGTCTGCTCCTCCCTTAAATACTGAGTTATCGTGTGCCACGTAGAGGAATTCACTAGTCGCCAGAGACCACAGGATCTGGACAATTGGCAGGCCCATATGAGTGGAAGCACCTATATACCGAAGTCCTGAGCCTAAAGTGTAAACTGCCACCCTCCCGTTCTCCTGTGCAATGCACACGGACACGGTGTTGTCCTGGAGTCTCCCAAACTGAAATGCATTGACACGAAGGTACAGCGCTTCATCCGCGTGCAAGAGAAGATCATTCTCGAGCGTAAAGCGGTTGGTTGGAAGTCTGAGCTCGTCCATGAGGAATACCAACAGCCGGTGTTTGACAGCATAGCTGCTTGGGTCTAAAGTGTTCCGTTGCAAAATGAAGAGCTCTCCTGTGTTGGTGAGAACACCTAAAAAACAGTCTCTAGTGGCTTCATCAACAGGCGACCAGGAATGAGAAACAATATTTGGTTCGGTAATACGTCCGAAATTGAATGATGTTTCTGAATCCTTTAGAAGAATCTTCGTAGAATAGCCTACGCCTCCATCCGGGCTGTTTTCCCATGGAATTACCGTGCTAATATTGAAGAAAGCATTACAATGGAATGTTCTATCGGAGAGCGCCGAATCTGAGGCTTTTCCCAACGCCTCGTGGATAAGCGGTAGTTTGGGGTCAAGAATCGTAAGATGTGTGCTATTGTTGACGGCAATTTGCAGCAATTCTGACGAACAAGCGGGATTAAGAATACCGTTAGCAACAGCTGAACGACTTATGAGGACGGAATTGATTGTGGGACTCATGGATGGAGTACCAGTCATTGATGAAGAAACAATAATAAAGGATCGGAGAAACGTGAAGAGTTTGTAGTTGAGAGTGTGTAAACCAATTCCTTTACATAAACTTGCAAGATTTGTGTTTAGTACGTGGAATTACTTTATGTATACGACTAAATGGTGCCGCTTTGGTTTTGTTTTGGAGTTGTTGATGTTTCGCAGCCAATATGGGGAAGTGACCAAAGAGAAAAAGAGACAAGAACTGGGTAAAAATGTCAGAAGAAAAGTCAAATAATTAATGAACGATGCTAATATCCTTCTTTTTGTTTCATTATAAATTCTTGATTCTCTTTCGTTTGATGGCTCATAAGCAAAATCTTGTAACACCCAATCCTACGATTAACAAATTACGGCTCCTTCCAAACATTCAAGTACTCACAAATTGGGAAAATTCAAGCTTTTCCGTATATTTTTCCAAAAATCAACAAAAAAAAAATGATGAAGGGTGCGAGGTTCGAACTCGCGCGGACAAACGTCCAAATGATCTTAAGTCATCCGCCTTAGACCACTCGGCCAACCCTCCAATTCAAATTCTGTGGGGGGAACTTTTTATATGACCAATGAAATTCAGATGCGATCGGCAACTGAAGGTCAGTCAGGTTATTTGCTATGTCCTATGCATTTCTTTATAATTTCTTGGTCGTATTTGCTATTGTTGGAGTTTTTCAAGCTTTACAGGGCATTTAGCATTCGGCCTTTTACAGTTATTCTTGGAGAAATATGAAAACCAAGAAACCAAGGCTGTTACCCAAACAAAACATTCCTTGGTGAAAAAAAGAAGCAAAAATTTGCGAGAAAATTCAACAAAACGCTTGCACATAGACGACTTAAGAAGTATGAGTCCTGTACTTCTAACCTACTAATTTGATGGAAACATAAGAGAAACATGTAAACTGTGACGAATACACTCGAAAAGGCATAACAGCCAGTAAGAATGTCCTAATTAGGTGCATGGAGAGCTCTTAATTTGCAATTGCACGTAATTCACCTTAACATCTATTAATAACCAGAAGTCTATACAAGGCAGTGCCTTTCGAATATATCCATTTTAAACGTACTTACTGGCGAATGACGACCTGTTTCCAAGGGAATTGCTCACGCAAGGAATCCTGGAAACGGGCCAAAAATGCCTTAGAGTCGGCCAACTTGTCGTCAAACTTCACGTCGAGACTGACGACAACCAGCGCAGTCTTGCCCGAGGGGACCGATGCAAGATTGCTGGACCTACCTAGAAGCTCATCGAAAACATCTATCTGTGCGGAGGGTGCGCTGCCCGAGAACTTGAAGTTGACATTGGCGACCTGGAGTCTATCCTTAGATACTGGAGCTACAAGCAAGTCATCAAAGATGTCTTCGTCATAGAGGCCACTGGAAGTAGGCGACAGCGCAAAATTGGGGAAACGGGCACCCGTGGATTGCCGCTTAGCGTCTTCTACGGCCTCAGCAAAGGCCTGCTTGAATGTCTGCTTGCAGAACGCTTCTTCGGAGTCTAACACAAGCTCCATTGAGACTATATTTGTGGGTTTTACAGGTGCAGGGTCTTTGGCGGCGGAGGGGCCCTTTTGAGCGACCGGCTTAGGAGCAGCGATCTTTATGTTTGACAAGTCCAAAGCCTCCTTGCTCTTGATGTACGAGGCAACTCTGGAGGTAGCAGAGGCCTCAATTCTTCCCAAATGGGCAAGTACGTCTCCCTTCAAGATTCTTCCTTGAGGACCGGACGCTGGGATCTTGGCGTAGGCCTCCTCGTCGGAAATGTGATTCGAGTGCAACAAGAACTGAACCGCTGGGGTCAACAATTTGTCTGGGTTTGCCTTTGTGGTCACTTGAGAAGAAGCTGCTCTAGGAGCAGGCTTCTCTGACGACGCCTTAGGCTCCTCCTTCTTTTGTTCTTGCTGCTTTGGTTCTTCTTTCTTAGGTTCCGCCTGTGGCGATTCCAACTCTGGTTTCTTCAAGCTGCTCAAGTCGTCACCTGGCTCAGCCAACAATGCAATGGGTTTACCGACGGGAATACCGGAGGCGCCGTCCTGCTCCAAAATCTCCCACATAATGCCATCGTCCTGGGCTTCCACATCGATCGTGGCCTTGTCGGTCTCCACTTCAAGCAACACGTCTCCAGAGGCAAATTCATCGCCGGCCTTCAACTTCCAGGATACGATACCTCCCTCGGTCATGGTGGGGGACATCGCAGGCATCTTGAACACCAGAGCGTTCAAGAGCTGTGCTCTTGCAGAGAAGTGACGCAGGCCCCTTGCTGTTCTTACGAGGTTCCTGAGCATTATGGGAATGGTCTGCTGGACGTTGTGGAAGTACAAACTATATACAACTGGTACGTGGCTGCTACTACGTTGGAGGGGGATTTGTGAGGATGCGGGACGGACTATTAGGTCCGAGTTGGCACGGGCGCGAGATGCCCGGGGAGATCTGTTTCAGGTGAGATCGAGGGAAAAACGAAGAAAAATTTTTATGAAATCATGAGGCTAAGAGGAAATGGAAATTTTATTGAGAAGTTTTGCATTGCTGAGTCAACAGTATGATGGTTGTTTGTAATGTTCAGGAAATTTGCAGCCGTGCCTTGGTAGGAACAGCTGGCTAGGTGACTTAAGATGATCGGTATTAAAATAGACAAATTTTTTATTGAAGAGCATGATTGAAAACGTATGAAGACATGATGTGCGCGATGATTCTTGACTGATCTGTTATGCGTCACAGATCGTCCGACACATACAGCAAATGAAAGAGAAAAAGCGTTTACAGATCTATTGCAAGGTTTGCCGATATAACGTTTGTTGTAGATCAATTGGATGAATTTGAACGGTTTGTTCTTGTAGATCAATTGGAATGAATTTGAACGTCTACGGATTCACTTCCTTTAGCCAACATCGAAGTGCTGATAGGAACGAGCAGGCTGGAAGCTCCCATGAAGATTCTTTGCAATTAGCACTAACTGTTAATGACTGTGCTTTCTTGGACTACATTCTTGTAACTTTGACTGAATCTTGAATGAGCCAAGACCAGTAGGTAATTCGGCTTCTTTCAGAGTTGCTCCAAAAAGAAGACCTTAAAAAACAATACAGATGCGATTCCAATAGCGCTGGTAACAAGCAAGCAAATAATCGATTCGTTGTTTGCAACCAGCTACAAAATCTTTCATTCGCCTTGCTTTGCAGTCTCGCCAAAGCCAAGCGGCAAATACACTAACAATTACCAAAGAACGCCCTCCACTGGCAACATTGAATATTTCTACAGGAGTGGCCTTTCGTCCAGTGGCTCTTGAACACGCGTAACGTTCAATGCCTCCATCCCCTATACCCAACACTTCCCGACGAAAAAAAATTTTAAAAAAAAGAAGCATCTCCAAGAGGTCATAAATGCAATACGTACATACAGATTTGTTAAACTGTTGTCCTTTTTGATCGCGCGTGTAGGTTTGTTCGTGCATGGTTTCCCCAGATCTGCAAGGCCACCTCCATCACAAATAAAACTATCTGTTCTCTCTAGGCCACCTCGCCACCTTTCTACTTCTTCCTCCCACTTCTACAAAATGACACTCCGAACGTTTCTTTCATCAGACCAGCCGCTTCTCCCGAGAATCGTAGCATCCCTCAAAACGTACATGAAGTTCATTGGCCCGGGGCTAATGGTGTCTGTGGCCTACATGGATCCTGGAAACTACTCCACGGCCGTGGCAGCGGGTTCTGCCTACCAATACAAGCTACTCTTTTCAATTCTTCTCTCCAACTGCCTCGCAGTCTTTCTCCAGATCTTGGCGGCTAAGTTAGGCGCCGTCACTGGTCTTGACTTGGCTGCAAATTGTCGCGAGAACCTCCCACCGAATCTTAACATTTTCATCTACGTGTTGGCGGAAATTGCCATTATAGCCACCGACTTAGCTGAAGTCGTAGGGACGGCGATCGCGCTCAACATCCTCTTCAAGATCCCACTCGTGGCTGGCGTCTTGTTGACGGTTGTCGACGTCATCGTGGTTCTCATGGCGTACAGGCCCAACGGCCCGCTCTTGTTCGTGCGCTTATTCGAACTTTTTGTGTCGCTCTTGGTGATGGCCACTGTAGTCTGTTTTGCTATCGAATTGTTCCAGGTGTCCAAGGAGCCGCAGTTCTCCGTGGTGAAGGTACTCCAGGGCTTCCTCCCGAGTGAAGAAGTGATTGACACAGAGCATAACGGATTGTACTTGAGCTTGGCTATCTTGGGCGCCACGGTGATGCCGCATTCGTTGTATCTCGGGTCCGGTTTGGTCCAGACACGGTTAAAAGATTACGATGTTAAACACGGCCATTTTGTTCCGCCACAAAAGAAAATCAGAAACTCCTTAGACCACCAGGAGCAACCTTTGGTCGAGAACGAGCAAGAAGTGCCTGTTTCTGACTTAGAAGAACATTACAGACCATCGATCTACGCCATAAACGACACGATGACGTACACAATCATGGAGCTCGTGATCTCGCTCTTCACGGTGGCTCTCTTTGTAAATGCCACAATTTTGATTGTGGCCGGCACCACCATGGACCGTAGTCGGAATGACCGTCTGCTCGGCATGCGGGATGACGACTCCGACGACGAGTCGGACGCTGACCTTTTCACTATCTACCATCTATTGACAATCCACCTCTCACCTACTGCTGGTACAGTTTTTGCTCTTGCGCTTCTCTGTTCGGGTCAAAGTGCTGGTGTTGTTTGCACGCTTGCAGGACAGATGGTACTGGAAGGGTTTTTGAACTGGAGTTTTCCTCCAGTAATTCGAAGATTAGTCACAAGAGCCTTGGCCATCGCGCCTTGCTTGTTTGTGGTAATATTTCTAGGAAAGGAAAGTTTGGCCAAAACTTTAAATGCGCTGCAGGTCGTTCTTTCGATTCTTCTCCCTGTGGTGACCGCGCCGCTCATTTGGTTCACTTGCTCAAAAAAAATTATGCGGGTGCCCGTCCACTCGACCTATGAGAACTCCGTGGCGGCCGAATTTGAGCATGGGTCTGCGGAAACCGACCTTGAAACCCTGCGCACATTTTTAGGAGATGACCGCTCGCTACACCGGTTTCAGGCGACAGAGCCCGCGATCAGGTTGCAGAACTTACGCAACGCGCATCCGTGTGCTAATTGGGATGATGAAGTGGACGACGTGGACCATCTCCAGCGTCCACAGCAGTGGGACGGCACGGACGATAGATCGCCACGTATGTCCGCGGAGCCCCGCTTCGATAGTATCTCGAGCGACGAGGAGACGCTTCGGTTTAGCGGACATACAGATATGAGCAATGGTCCCATTACTACTTTTTTTGCAGTGGCTGTGTGGGGGTTCGTGACGCTTCTCAACTTATACCTTGTAGTGAGTGTCTTCTTCGACTAAAACGTCGAACAAAAGGATTAAGAAAAAAATGGAAAGGAAGAATGAGGCAACCCAAGGGAGCGACAGCCGCTCATAGAGGTATTTTCATTGCATATAAGATTTATAGACTAGCATAGGGAACAAAAGTTCTCGACTTACGGGAGATTAGGTTTAGACCATCGCAACCGCAATTACCGAAATAAATTTCTATCTAAAACTTACTTTGAAATTTAAGCTCCCATAGTCGCAAATTGAAGACGGCTCTGTCCATTCCGCCCATATTCTTTTTCATTGTTCCTAAAGGTCCTGTGTACATATTTTTCACTCCACACTCACACTACACATTAACGACCACTACGCAACAATCTCTCAGCACCAGCACACCAAGAATGGACAGTTTTATAGTTGCAGCCGCTGATCTTTTAGAGGCATTCCCCGGCGCAACGGTCTCCATCACATACGCCAATGTTCATAAGAAGGCGGGTGCCGAGTCGCGCAGACCCGCCAATAAGGTCCGGTTTAAGGTATATGACGCTGACCTGAGCAAGTGCGTCCGCTACTCTACAACTAAAAGCAAGGAGTTGTCGAAGCTTCTCTCGTTTCTTGGACCACACGGAGTGAGCACAGGCACGAAAAGAAAGGCCGAGGAGGCCGAACTTAACAAGAAGAATACGGGCGTGGCCGGTATCATGAGCAACACAGAAGTTCAGGAGCTTCCGAGTGTTCCTGAAGAGACCGAAGTGAAGGAGGATGAGCCTAAGAAGAAGAAGAAGAAAGGTAAGAAGAAGTAATGGCAACACAGAAGTGGGGGAAAGGAAGTAACAAAGCAAAATATAAGAAACGAAACAGATGAGCTATTCGGCTGTATCGTGAGACGTGACTCGAATGTAATCAAAGTTATAGTGAAGAGGGAGAGCTGCTAATAAAATGATATGTGACAACGAATTTTGTAATGGAGTGGCAGTGAAGAGGAGTGGGTAGGATAATATGAACACAAGCGTTATTTCTAATCATTCTGGCGGTTTTACTTATTTGTTCTCATCTACCTTCCATGCTTTGCTTCGCACTACTCCACTCCTTTCCTACTTTTTTGCCTAGATTCTCTTAAACGACACAAACTAAAGTTCCATACCTAGACTGTCTCTTAATTACAAAAACTGCATTACTATATGCTCAAATTATTAGAATTGAAAGGTTCACGACCGGAACAAACCGCGCAACCGTCCCATGAGCCCCTCGCGGCGCTTGTTCTTCTCCAAATCCCGCAAAATCGTGGACGTCTTATTCACATGCGTGCCTTCAGACTGGTTAAGGCCACCAGTAAAAGAATTATTACGAGAGCTAGGCCCAATAGTGGTGACCTCGGAGTCGGAGAGCTGGGGCGCTGTTGCTTTGTTGGACTTGTCTTCGGCGGTGTGGATTGGAGTGATTTCTTCGGGGGCGTTGCGATTACTCGCATCACTGTCCTGCGACACATGCTCGTAGTCGCTGGAATTGACGGATACGGACGCATACGACGAACCGGCATTCGACACGCGCGTGAACAACTCATCCTCGTGGTCATCACTAGCTGCTTTAATGGGCGTCGCCTCTACAGGTATTTCTGCCTTCTTTCCTGCCATCTCTGGGATGGCATCGGGAATTACCTCTACCGGAGCAGCGTCCTCCAAGACAACACTCTCCGACTCCTTCTCCGTTGGATCGGCCGGTACTTCTACAAACTCCTCTACAGCAGTTAATTCGTCTGCATCTACATAGTTGTTCAGGTTACCATGCTCGTCAGTTTCAGCCTTGAAGGCATCGCTGGTGATCCAATTGG
Organism: Australozyma touchengensis; assembly: GCA_030566735.1. Classification (NCBI taxonomy): domain Eukaryota; kingdom Fungi; phylum Ascomycota; class Pichiomycetes; order Serinales; family Metschnikowiaceae; genus Australozyma; species Australozyma touchengensis. The sequence goes on along the minus strand of JAKUAS010000002.1, from coordinate 633,681 downwards.
AATTCACAACGAATTTAAATACCAACTTCAGCTTGGATGAAACCTTGACTTCGCCGGTGAAGGGCTCGGAAACGTGGTCCCTAGACAAAACGCCTTCCTTCTGGCCCCAGTTGTCGAAGTTTCCTGTGACAACAACCGACTGGACATTCGGATCAGCCGGCCTGGAAAAGTTAGTACCAAAGCACAGTACTAGATAAAAAGGAATATAACTGATGAGAACTGAGCTGAGAAATTAAATGGCCAGGGTTGTTCGGGTGTATTGGGCACTGCCGCATTCTCTCTTCTGATAAGAACACAAGGAGTTTTCACCAATAAAAGAAGTTATCAACCACATCGCCTGTCTTAACGGATACACCAGTGCCTCCACATATAGTATTCACGATAATCGGAGTCTAAATTCCAAGACTCCTCCGCCCTCGACATCTCGTTCATTGTCCTTTTGTTATCGGAAAAGATAAGCCCATATCTACGTACCATGTAAACTTGTATGTGTAGAACGTCATTGCGCCAGGAATCGTTCACGTAATCACACAAGAAGAACGATCAGTGTTCGATCAGGAAAAACAGTTAGTGAATAGAGTGGCACAAAGGTCGAGGGAAGGGGAGGATTATATACGATTGAGCCACGATTAGGTCGGTCCCGCAATATCTGCAGGCTCGAGTTTGAAGCCCTGCATATGTATATGCATGGTGTGTTATGTGTAACGGACCTGCATATTGTGAGGCTATTTCGGAGTGGAAGATGAAGGGAAGGATGGTGAGGGCAAGCAAAGAGAGATGTATAAAAGGGACTGTATCTAGCAAGGAACTAATGAAGATATTTCCGGCTCGTACACCCATTTTTAACGCTATTTGCCCACTCGTTGTGCTTCCATTGCAGGTGCTACTGGTTGATTTATACTGCAGACAGCACATGATTCCGACACTCTCGTCCATGGGGTGAGGTGGGGCGAAGGTGCTTATCGGGTGCAAATCAGTAAGGAACAAAGACATCAAATTACACCCTCATAGTTAGGAATCACCGAAAAATCGGCCACAACACAAGGAAAATTAATGCGTAGGCGCTTAAAAGGGAGTATTCTGCGTTTCGTTATCTTGATGACACTTCTCAGCACAAAACCTATTGATTAAAGAAAAAAAAGGGAAAGAAATCCAATAAAAAAATGCTTGAAAGATAAATAGAACTCACTTTTTGTGTTCTCGGGGGTTATATGCGTTATCGTTTTTACCGGAGCAGTTGTCTCCGTGACATACACAAGCATCGCCAGAATACGCGCAGCGTGCTGTTTCCCTGCATTATTGTGTATTTTGATATTTTGATTCTGTATGCACTGAAAAAAATCCCGTTTGGCCAGTGTCTACCAGTCAAAGCAGTTACCAGCTAAGCTAAGAGGTTGAGATAGGATGATATGGCCCACGATCTCTGTAAACTGTAGACTTAAAATCAGATATGGATATTTTCATATCTTTCGTATCAAAAAAGTGGATACAATTCAATTCAAATCGGTTCAATTGCCGGGCTAACATTTCTTTTCATCTCTCTCTTTGTCAAACACACAGCTCGTACAGTTTCTTTCACCACTTCTTCGCTTCCATTCCCTCTGGCGGACTTACCTCAAAAGTTTTCAGCTTCGCTTCCGCCCAGTTTGTCGTAAGCACTGTCCCATTAGACTCCACATACGACTTCATCATCGCCCTGCGGGTATCCTCGTCTACATCCTTGTACAATTTTGCGAAAAAATCTTCTGATTCGTCCGCCTCATCACTTACTTTAAAGTTTGACCAATCAATGGCCTTTTTGGACGAGGAAGGGTACGAAATTGACAGTTGTGCAGCTACGTTCGACCCTTCAAGACAGGGCCATTTCCCTGAGGTCTTTTTCTTGAGTGTGAGTTCAATCTTGGTGGAAAAAACGCGACAAGAACTGGCGGTAACGTCAATGTCGTCAAAGAGTGGGTCCAAATTATAGTTGTATTCGGAGTTCTCTGCGCTGGGAAACGAGATGGCCACGCTCCGAGTATGAAACTCAGTCTGCACGGTGTTCTTGTCGACATTCTTGGAATATATAGTGATCGTCACATAATTGTTGTCTTGATACCAATCGTCTCTGATCTTGACTTTGAGTGGCGCATGTTTGTTTATGGCGCTTAATGAAGTGGAATTTAAATCCAGACAAACGCTTGATTTACTAAGTTCTGCATCAGCAGATGCATTAGAGTTAGCAGCACTACAGTCATTCGTCTTATTGAGAGCAATACCAGTCTCGATGGTGGTCGAGGAGGAAGTGTCACCATTGACAGTGGAGGTGGTAGACTCACTGTAAGATTGTGGGAGCCTTTTCGAATCCCGATCAGCCTTCGCTGTCCATATTTCTAAGGACGGCTCCAGACACTTGAGTTCCTTGGCCCGCCGGAAACTGACTAAAGATTCTGAGTATTTCTTTTCTCCGTATTGAACGAGCCCCATCCGAAAATAGCAGAGTGCCTTCTCATGCATCTTTCCACGCATCTCTGCAAGCTTCAACGCCATGTGGATATCTGATTTTGCACTAGCATAGTCCTTCAATTTAGTGTAAACCTGTGCTCGCTTGATAAAGGGAGCAAACGCTTCTGGGTTTTCCAATAACGCCTCAGAGTACTTGGACACGGCACCTTTGAGGTCAAGCGCCTCAGCCATGAGATCTCCTTGTTTTATTGTTGCTTCGATTGCCATTGAAGTTGTGGTTTAGTCTGGAGAATCCTAGGAGTGCACAATGTAGCAAGAGGGACCAACCTGAGTCGACAAGTACGCAAATAGAATAGAAAAAAGAAGATAAAACAATAGCCTGCAGATTTTCACTTCTTTGCCCAAATTTGAACTCAAGTTTGATCTTCCTTGCTTTGTCTTGCTGTGTTTGGCCAATGCATTGATATCGATGACGGCAGGCAAAACCGACCAGTCCCATCAACAGAAAAATAAATAATAATAATAATCATGCTATTCATAGGATTACTGATCGCAGCTTCCACGAAATAGGTCTGTAATTGTATGGTCAATTCTTCATTGTTTCATACCTGCAGGCAATGAAGGAGATGAGCATCACAGAAAGGATGTCATATACTCAAACGTAATCAATCCAAACCGCCATGGCTCCGTTCAAGAAGCAAAAGCTCACAAAGGAAGCCACTAAGTCTGCAAAAAAGCATATGGATACTGAGGAAGTTGTCGGGAACTCGAGACCCAAGGATCTGACGAAGGAGGAGCAAAAGGAGCAAAAGACCAAAACACGTGAACACAAGAAACGTAAGTTAGAAGAAGAGTTTGAAGAGAGCGACTCCGATTTGGATGAGGATGGGAATGTGCAAGACGACAGCATTCTGAGCTCAGAGTCCGAATCTGACGTAGAGTCAGAGGCAGAGTTAGAATCCGACGACGACTCGTTCCCATTGAGAAAGCAGAAGAAGGAAACGGACAATGGTAACAATTCCTTCGCCAGTGCATTTAATGCCATTATCGGCTCTAAGCTTAAAGCTTACGACCGTAAGGACCCGATCTTGGCGAGAAACAAGGCCACACAAAAAAAGTTGACCTCTGAGAAGTTAGAGGCCAAGGCTCGTCGCTTGATACGCGCCGAGAAGAAGGAAGAACAGGATAGACACAGAATTAAGAACCTTCTACCTCAAGACCCTTCGAAGGTCAGGGCAGCATTAGATTTTGAGCGCGGTATGAAGAAGGTGGCCCAAAAGGGTGTCGTAAGGTTATTTAATGCTGTCTTGGCCACACAAGTGAGTACCTCGAACGATTTGGCTGCAGAGGGAGTTTCGGCAAAGCACTCTGACATTGCAAACGAAATCACGAAGCTGACGTTCTTAGATCTTGTCAAGGCTGCAGGACAAGAGTAAGACTCCATTTAGATCATATTGGCTCTCTTAAATTGAAGGTTTATCAGGGTCCGAGCATCTGTTATGCCTGTTTTAAGCTTTCGTCGATTTGTCCGATGAGCCTTTTCGCTCACCTTTAATGCCAAATTTATTTACACACATGTCCATATATACTTCTCATTGTTACAAATTTGCATCTAAACAATGGTATGGGACCTTGCGAATCTATCGTTTGTAACCACGGCTGACTGTGGCACATCGGATGTATTCATGCCCTAAATCCGCTGAAGGGCACTGATCTGATGATCCGTAGAGATCTAAAAAGGTCGAATGCCAATGGGTTGAAATAATCTTACCTGCCTAGCTGCCCAAAACGCACTCGGAAAAAAAATAAGAACAGAACATTTGCGATTAGGTAATTATGATATAAGCCCCCAAAAAAAAGGAAAGGCTAAAGAATCCGCCCTTTCAGCAAATACATGAGGTAAATACTCTGAGTTAAATCAGGATAACCAGAGTGATTGCATTCAGACCTTAATACTAAACTCAATGCACGAATTAAGTTCATTTTGGAATTTTCTACTGCTACAATGACTATTATTATGATTATTTAACTCAAGAAATTAATGAGACGTTAGGCATCACCCAACTTCCCCTTTCCTCAAGTATTTAGAATAATACTGCTGTGAACGCAAATACTTCTTGCTCAAATTCCCTTCAGAGCTGCTCCTTTTGCAATGTTTTTCAATTGTGCAATCGAGTTGCAATTCATGAAGTAAATCCAATGCCAGAAAAATCCGAATAACAATAAATTAGTTATCACATTTGTAATTCAAATTTAATTAATTCTTAATTTTTCGAATTTGTTCACTTCCAAAAGCTTAAACTTAAACCAAATAATTTTTTGACTTCAAACATAACCAATCATAACTAAGCATAATTGATGAGTATTTACCTTATTTTCTTATCTTATTTCAACAACCACTTTTTTCTTTACATTCTTAATTCTTAATTAACATACAACTGCTCATAACTAACTTCACCATTGTTGTATCTGCTTCCCAAAAACTTCTTACTGGCCTAAAGAAACTAAATATAACTGGTCTCAATGTCCCCGTTCAAATGAATAGAATCGCTAAATACATTTAACAAAAACATCAACTATATTAAACAATATTTGATTGCAAAACTTCACTCGCCCTACCTAGATTCAATATCAACATCCATGATAATATTTTTAAATGGCATTATTCAAATGCCAAAATCTAGTGCTTCAATCTTTACTCTTTATCAAATTCATCAGTATGACTTGATAAAATTAATTAATAACCTATACTAAATATGTATAATTTATGTATGTCACTACATTAAGGAAATCACACTACAAACAGATAATCAAACCACAAATTACAGACTAAGCTCAGACTTACCCAGATAAATCAGATATCAAAAATAAATAAACAAAACAAACAATTTTAATATACATAAATTTTTTTTGTCTTAAAAATATTCTTAAGACCAAACAGCAGCAAAAAAATAAAATATTAAGAAACCACAAATATTACCTAATTAGGAAGTCCACACCTATCAAAGCCAAATCCACTACATTCCAAAGCCCTTAAAAAACACTACTAAAACTAATCAACAAATCTCCTTTCACAGTAATTAAAATTACAGACTTTATTAAAAAGGCTTAAAACATATTATATAATTTCTCAATTCAAGAACTGAATATGAATACCGATTTCCATATGCCTCCAACGCACAATTATAAAAATAAAATACCCAGAATTCCTGCCAAAACAAGATCACTATATAAATCAAAAATGCACCTTCCTCTAAAAACGAACATATCATCTTATAATAAAATTTAAAAATCAACTAATAACAAAACAATTCAATAAGTGCATAAATTAATACATAACCCAAAAAGCAAGGAAACCTATTACAAACTATTACTAATTCCTGTAACGACTCAAATTTACGCAATGACCTGAAACAAATTTGACACAAATCCAAAGCCAAAATGACAAAAACTTATATCTCAATACACTTGAACTTAAAAATCTCCAAAGCTTATCTCTATAAAAGCGAACAAACTAAAAAGAGTAAGAAGTCCAATACGTGACAAAAAAAAAGGATCTTAATAAAATAATGTATAACCAAATAGATACAAGCATTATTTAAAAGTTCAAATTAGGTATTAATAGTAAGTAATGTTATAAAATCTACAATAAAACATAAATAGCATCTATCGAAACTTCGCCAAAAATAACAATCGCCCATGGTAAATCATAACAAAATAGTTCGTATTCAACTTTCGAACTTCTATAGAATTATAGCAATACTAATCATGAATGAAACCTACCCCAACTAATTCAAGCCCTTAAGAAAGAGTCATAGGAATCCAATAAACTAAGAATAATATACTAGAACAAAAAAGTATAAAATACTCAAAAATATGCGGACGAACAAAGATTGCGACTTTAATTAAAATAAAATGAAAACAGTCAAATCCATAAAAAGATTATCACTCCAAAAATACGAACTGAAAAACAATTAGATTAAAGGCTTCTTACAATTAAACATGTACTTTCAAACTTTAGAGACTCCAACCAAAACACAATCCACTAACAATTCTCAGCCTTTATAAAAAAACTTATCTATACACAAAAGTATGATATATTAGCCAACTTAATTTTATAGCTATTTTATCATAACATTAGTAACGTAAATCCAGAATAAACATTTCAACAAATACTTCTCATCCCTTCAATACCATGATAGTTTACCCAAACCAATTAATTCCAAAAATACAACACATAAGGAATAACAAATTAAGGCTCATACAACAATGTAAAATCTCTTAAAGACAAACAATTCAATTCTCCAAAGATTTTAATACAACACAATGTTTCCACTGTTTTCCAGACAAATTCGTACCGAATGCATACAATGGGATCACTAACAACGCAATTTTAACAAATAAAACAAAAATACTTCCAGATAAAAGTCCCTTCTATACTTTGAATTTCATAACAACCTTATATATGGATATTTTATCCATATAGGCAGCAAATTAATAGCACAGATTTCAATCTTAGACTGCTATTTTATATACAATTAGTTTATTCAGGTAATCATCTTGATAACAATAATACTTCTATACCAATTCAAAATTACTTCACATAACTACAATTATAGAAACATACCTTGCAATTCCTATGATCTTTCAAGATTTCACTATCATATTCGGTTTGTCAATAATTTCTTACAGATGAAATATTGTATTCGCTTAATAACAAACCTATTTGAAATCGTTTAGATCAAAACAACTCTTGCTCAATACCTACATAATTTAATTACTATAAATACAATAATATGCTATTTAGTCGAAAATTTAGATTGAAACTGGTATATTTATGTATTCATTAACTTCTAATTAAGTATATACTTAAACGATAACTTTTTATAAATATTTCATCGTTACATAAATTAAGTATTATAAATTGAAACACTTACAAATATTTATTTTAATATTTTTATTACTGTGTCTCATTATTTGTACAAGTATCACCACTAGGATTAATTTATAATTGATTAGAAGAGCAATATTGGTTTACATAATTATAAACAAATTTTATCATCTAATATCTTTTCAGAATCAATTGGTATCTTATCTTTTAATAATATATAATACAAATAATAAACTTCTCATTTCTAATAATATTATTAATGAATTTAGTTATAAACTTAATAACTGAATAAAAAATAGGACTTAAAATAATCTAATTTATTACAATGAGTATATATAGCAGTATATTAGGAATATTATAAGTGCTGTTTATAAAAGCTCAAGATAGTAGAAATTAATTTATACATATATTATTTCGGATTTTATATTATCTAAAATAAGTACTAGTACTCATTTGCTAGAATTCTAAAGGAAAGTATAGCATCTACCATAATATCAAAATTGATATATCATACGTAAGCATTATCAATCAATTAGTTTGACTTATTTTATTGTATTAAATTTTAAAATAATGAACAGAAAAATAAAAATGTTTTTATTCTAAATAAAATGTGACACTTAAGAAATCAACCCTTACAGATAAGGAAATTCAAGAACATCAATTTCACCTTATATTCTCCAACATATTCCAACAAAATTACATTGTTTTTTGTTACTTTTACCTGCATTGAGTATGTAAAACATATAGTTGTCTTCAATTCAATCGATACTCTAAATATATTCGTTATCTTCAGAAATATCATTAACTACTCTCTTCTTGTTATTTCGTTCAAAGATCCTTTGCGACAAACCGTATCTTAGCAAACTAGATTTACGTTTGCTGACTTCAAATATGTCTTATAAAAATATCTCTTAAATTTCTATTTCTATTGTATTTATTTAAGCAGCCCATATATATTTAACTATATTACCTCTTCAATGTGTCGCCATCTTAATCGCAACTGACTGTTAGTTTATCTTTTTTCTATCCACTGTTGCAGATCCTAACAGAACTACCTGATCAGGAAATATACGATTAATTTTCCAGGTATTCAGAATCAAGGGTCGGATAGCATTTATCAGATTTTCATATCCTTTAAAATAAATACAAAAGATATATTCATGAAATTAATTTTATTCTTTCATGGCGGATCAATTACTATTTTTAAATGGTTCGTAGTTGACAGACGACAATCCTTTGATGACGTAACCTTTGAACTCCCGTTTCATCCTCAGAGTAGGTCATTTATCTCATAGTACCTTTGTATTAGTGCGTTATAGGAAACTGACAATTCAGAAATAATTTGCCCATTTCTCTTAGATGGAAAATATATAGAAGTATCCGTGAAGCACCGAACCTATTAATTTCTTTATTCAATCTATAATTATGCTAGTAATTCTATTGAAGTTCCTCTTTACTAAAATATAGTATTTGGTTACAGTAAAATATTTCAAATCCCCTAGCGAATTGAAATACTCAAAGTCTATCCCTAAGATACGCAAAACCATTAGCTAAATTGTAATAGGCTTTAGCGATATTTAAATCACATTTCTTATTAAAAAAAAAAGACTCAATCAGTAATATGTAATTTGTGTTAAGAAACATAGTTAACGAGCTAGTATACATATCCTTCAATTGTAATCATGAACCGAAAATTTAGATATCCTTATCATTATTCGAGATGCTCTCATAACTAATTCACCACAATAATTTTGTGTAAGGTGAACCAAACTTATTACAAACTTGGCATGAATACTAATAAAGATTAATTCCTCTTAGCCGTAATTAGAATAAAAATTAAGTTCAAGCATGTATTGCAAATGTTCGAAACGATACGCTGGAAGTATATATAAGAGTAGTGTTACATACATGACGATATATTAACTATCAATATCGCCAACAATTTTTAATAAGAACAGAACACTTATTCAATTCAGTAATTACTGTTACAATTTCTACAACCTTAAAAAACCTATAGTTGTACAACAATCATAAGAAAACGAGTTAATAAATATTAATAGAATACATAATTCTATCACTCATATTCTGGGAAAAAGGAATTTAATAGTGTGTTTTCCTTAAGGAAGAAATAAAAGTATATCCATATGCTGTTTTGTATCAGCTATTCTGAATTTCTAATAGTCTTGAATAATTATATCAGTTAGTGTAGTTTCCCAGGATAATCTATTAAAAACCTACTGCGTAAATAATAGAAATGTCATGATTGTGCATAGTTCATATAGAATTTATTAATTCTTAATAGGGTGATTTAATGTTTTATTCGGTCAATAATTACATAAAAATAGAGTTAGTATTTTACATTGTTTCCTAACATCTAGTAGTAGACATCAAATTATACACCTATTTATTTAATTGTAGAGTCAATAAAGAATATTTCTATTCATACTATTAAAAAAACTTTTATACATTTGTAGTCCATATTTTTTAATAGTAGATGACTAAATATCCTCATCGAATAGTTTAAGAAACTAATGTAGGATAGTGTTTCTTGGAATATAGGCCCCCAATTTTGTGTTTTGGATTTGACACTTATAAATTGCCAGTAGACGGAAAAGGCTTGACGTTGTAATTAAGAAAGTTTTGAAAATTATATAAAGTATTTAATTATAGAGATATGATTTTAGGAATGTAAGCAGGTAAAGAATATTCAGTCACATTGAGAGGAGTAAGCTATAAGAAAATACTGGCGCCTATACTCAGATACGTCATGATTGATCAATAAATGTTGCCCAAAAAAAAATAGGAACCGTACTCCAACAGACTACAAATCTAGTAGAGTTAGCAATGAATTCTCTTATTTGATATCATTTGATATAGAGAATTCCTCGGTTATTGTTATCTATTATTATTGTTTTGTATGTTATACTATAGACGAGATATTAGATTTTTTATCTTTCAAAGAATATATTTTCTACAAAAAATATAGTTCCGAGCATTAATGGCGAACATTACTAAATTTTTATTGCTTTGTAACACTTTCAAATCCTTATTTTTTTTATGATATTAGTTATCACTACTTGATTGAGAAACTTTTATATTTAATTGTATAATGTATGTATTAATTATAAATATTTCAACACCTCCTGTGCATCTTATTGATCAAAAATATAAAGAATATATTTAATTAGAACTTTCTGTACTATTTTTTATTATTTAGTATTTATAGAAATATTATTTAATATTTTTCCTTTCTTGAAAAATTTTGTTATTAATTTAAATTACAATCCAAATATAATGTTAGATGTCTCCGCATCTGGTGAGTGATTAGTGGTCTTGGAATTTTTTAGTCTATATTAATAAATCAATTGAATAGAAATAAAGCGTGAATAGAAAAATATGAATATAATTTACGAAAAGTATCTTGGAATTTATTTAAATAATAGTATTTTAGTCATAATCCGGTAGTGAATCTAATTGTAGATGATAGTTTAGAAATTGATGTGAACAGGTGTTCTATGTACTGAATACTAAATAATTGTAAATAGATAGGAGGAATACTATGGCGACTTGAATTCAGTATATACCTTAATTTAGTATTTCAATGGAGTTGAGATTTTAATGACTTAACCAAGTTTTTTAAAATGAAAAGGTTGGAATATTTCGAAGTATATTTGTTTCGCATTTATATTTATATATTTAGGTTTTACATACATATTTCATTATGTTATAGAATTTAACATAATATTAACAAATCCTTCAATCATAAATTATTTTTGGCGTTTCGGTAGGACAAGGTAATTTCGAAATATAAGATACGAATACTTCTGTCCAATTTCTGTTTATATACATACGAAATTTAGTTATAGTCGCAAATTTTTCTATTATGGTTCTTTGTATATGAATATCTCTAGATATAATCCAAGCGATCGGATTGTTATATTTTTGACGAGGCAGCCTTATATATTTAATGATGAATAGATAAAAATTGAATGTAGTCTAGGAAGGGCATAGTGTGTATGAACTTGAAGTACAATTTGAGAATTTCCTAATATGGTAATCAAATTACGAGATAAAATGTCGAATTAAATTAAGTATCAGCATTTAATAACAAAGAAAAGAGGGCACATCAAGGTGTTGCTTGATAATTGTGAAAGGATTTTTTTGATGATATAGCTCTCGAAAATAAATTTTTTATCTGTCTATTTGATTCACAAAAATATCATATTTTCTAGTTATAATTTGACATAATTCCGGTGGTAGTTTCGAATTGGTTTAGGAGTATTTTATAGTCGAAATTTATCTTGATTATTGAAAAAATAGGATGAGCCCTTGAAAACATTTCTTTATTAAATTTAATATTATCGTAAGTATATATGGGTTGATACGAAGACTCTGGATTAATATCATCTCTAAACAGCGATCTTGCTACTAGGATATTGGAACATGTATGTATTCTTGTGGGTGGTATTCCAGTGTCCAGCGGCGTTGGAAAGGGTTGAAGATTTGTTATTTCAGCCGTCATCACATGTCCAAAGCTAAAGCGTCGTTCCAAAATCTTTGGTACAAAAAATCCAGCCTGTATTTTTGTGCTTGGTGTTCTTGGTTGCCATTTGGAGTGGTTGTCCACAATGTGTTTATTGTGATCCAGGCTGTGGCAAGTACCGCATAGGCACATTCAGTATTATGTTCTATGTTCGTATTTCACGCTATACAGCTAAGAGAGACTAAAGTGACTTTCAAATTTCCCGCAGTTTAAGTACTTATTTCTTATGTGGTGTTTCTGATATTGCTGAATCACATTTTTATCGATTTGCATATGTTTTATAGTCTGTTCTGAGTCGTACATACTGACATTTGAGAATACTCGTGTTTAGTCTGAGAATGGTTTGCAATCTTCGCATATATGATATTGATACCGAGTGATTTCGTTAAATGCTATATGAAGAAAAATCAACTTGGCTTTGCTCTGATGGAATATGTTGCCTAGATTTATAATCATGCGCACTCCATTTCAGGCTCACATTTAATGGTTTGTGACGTTGATCTGCAAGTATTGACATTATGAGCTGTTTTAGAAGTAAAGTCTAAGATGTATTACTGTTGAGGTAAAAAGGTCTTACATTTTACTAGCTGACTTAGTTGCTATTTTTGACGTTTTTTTTTTCTATGTATTTTAGGTCTTGTGTTGACTTAGATTTACGTTTACAAGCATCCTTGGCTAATTTGAACAGAAAAGAATATCGAGAGCGCAATCAAAGAAATATCAAATACATTCTTATATCATAAATAGACTAATGTACCATACTACCTTTCAACTTACAGAACTCGAAACACTTGTTAAAAGACAATAACTTAGTACATAAGCGAGTACCAGGTATGAAAGCCGGTTGCTCGATCACATTTCCCTTAATCTACATGCTTCATTTTAGCCACCGCGGGAAATGATAAAATATCGAATTCGCACTCAAAATTTAGCCTACTTAACTATTGTTTGAATTGATTGAAATTGATAGGCATCAATCAATAGTGTTCTTCTATCCGACTTAAGAATCTCGAACCACTTCAACGCTGGTCATTCATATTCTCGGCTCCAAAGTTAAGAAGACCGAAACAGAAGTGTGAGTATGTAGAGAACTAAGGAATCTGTACATGCCAATTCTCTCTCTTCACCCAAGAAAAGGCGTTTGAAGTTTATCCAGAAGCGTACCGTCCCTATGACCCAAAAGAATAAACGAATGTTAATATCTTCTGATAACAACTTGCATCGTCGTAAGCTACTTATGTTGCGCTTGGGTGAGTTATTGAAGCCAGAACAATGTGGGACTTGAATGACGGTTGCCAAAACCGACTCAACTTAAAAGGCAACACGCGATCGGATGCAATTGAAGCAACCGGCAAGTATCTTTGGTGCACAAAAGTGTAAGAAAATTTAGGCAGTAGTGACAACTATAAGTAAATGCTACTCACCGATGTGATGTATGAGGGAAAGCTCGCCTTTGACTTCGCCTTCTGTATCTTACAGAAGGTATACTATCAACAAAATGTTTTGAAGCACTACTAGATACTCATCGTCTGTAAATTGTTGTAATTGAAGTAAAAATGTAGAGAAATTTGCCCGAATGGAGTATAGTTGTCGAAGAGAGGCAGTCTTAGTCTGTTATTCTACCACCAGGAAGAACTTCAAAAGGCCGTTTTATCCAATCAGGATAGAAAAAGAAGGAAGTGGCACCCTTGTGGAGAATTAATCTACTGTATCGATTGATAGTAGATCGACTTTTATTAAACCCTACTGCTCACGTAATGATTTCATAAATCCTGAGGATAGCACATCAATACCACCTACGGAGGTAGTCCCCCTAAACAATTTCTTCCTTACACGAGACAGCTCCTGACCAGATGGTACACGAACTGGATTAGTAGCTGTAAAGAGATTGTACACATGCGAGCTTTAATTGAGACGCCTTTCGACTGAATAGACTGCTGCACGATGCCACATCGCTCTCTCTCTCCAATAATTCTGTTGAAATCAAAACCTTTGGAAACTCGGTATAAAGTTGCTTATTACTACAGTGAGTCAAGCATGAGTTTGTGTTCCGGTATTAGGCTACTTATAGAATACAAAATTAACCTTCCGTTTCACACCACACTTAGATAACGTGTGTTACAAGAAAAAATAAATTGCTGTGGAGGAGTGCAAATACTTCGCAATATTGTAAGCATGTTTTCCGACTAAGTGAAACTTATCGAAGTCGTGTGAGACGATCTTGAGTCTGTAAGGTGTTTCCAATAATACGCACATTGTTCCGCGTCGCTTTAGTAAATTTCATTTTGAAATTTGGCGCCTTCTCTAAGCTTTACCAAATATTTGGTGCATTTGGGAACTCGTATACGGCTTTTCCAAGCGGAGGGCGGTGTCTTAATATCTTCATACAACATAATTAAAGACCCGACTGGGTGCTATAAGGATATTCATAACCAAAGAAAACGTTAAAAAGGAAATAGTCATAGCCACTTGACGGATTCTGATCCATTCGCAGTGGTGATGACAATCACGAAGCAGTGGCTGAAAAAACGAATAACAGGAAATAGCAGAGTTTCATGCTTAACGTGTCGCGCTGACTATGTATTAACCATCAAGACTAAAATCGCTATTAAAATGCGATCATATTTGATTTGAAGCACGCATTTGCGGCCATATTCGTCTTTTCAGAGACAATAACACTTTTTCCTACAATCAGCACGCAAAAACTTTATCCATCCTTTCTCATTCTTATGAACTGGAGGATCCAGAATCTTTCAGAAAATTTTGACATTTTATTGTCCTCCAGCTGTGTCTTAATTGGTCTCCCACTTTTTTGATTCCAAGAACAAGCAGTTACGCTCTATGGCGCTTTTAGTCATAATTATTTGTTAGAAATGTCGTTTTTTAGATTATTGCTCTGATGCAGGGGCTGGTGGTTTGGCTCTCATTCGTGTTGCCATACTCATAATTTCAAAGTTTTCGAAAGAATCAAAAGATCTACAGTAGAGAGAATGACAAAAGATTCGGACCTGACCTCTTCCATTTGAAGTAAACTCCTATTGCCAAAAGTAATTCTTTGAAGCTATGAGCGGACAGAGTGTATTTTAGACTGCAAAGATAGGCTGTTTTGTTACTTGGTCCCTACAACGATCCCACATTTATATTCCTTTCTTTAGAATTCAAAATCGGAGATGTCTTAGCAGCAAAGAATTTTGTGGTTTGAAGTAGAGTATATCCCATCAACAATACGTTATTCAGGTGTTATTTCATGAAATGAGTAATTATGAGGTCGGCCCTGCGGTGGATACGAGAAGGGAATTTGTTGCTAAGAGTATCTCGTAAGGTCAGAATCTAGGATTTGTTTACGTTCAATCGAATTGACCGTATTGACGTTGTAGGAGA
Organism: Australozyma touchengensis; assembly: GCA_030566735.1. Taxonomy (NCBI): domain Eukaryota; kingdom Fungi; phylum Ascomycota; class Pichiomycetes; order Serinales; family Metschnikowiaceae; genus Australozyma; species Australozyma touchengensis. Next base: position 618,421 of record JAKUAS010000002.1, on the reverse strand, counting down.
AAGCCTGAATACGCTGTTGAAACCTATTGATCTCTTTCTTGTACGTACGTACGTACAATTCGATTAGACTACTCAGCCAGTCTTTCATGTGGACGGCTCGCTTTCGAAATATTTCTGAAATATTGCTCAAGGTACGGGCCATCTCAATGCAAATGGCCTAACTACTGTAGTGCTTAGTATGTTTTCCAAGCGAACACACGCATTAATGCTCAAAAAATACTGAGTGGTTCATAGAATATCACAAGGTAGCATTTTCGAATTTGGTGTCATACAATTAGTAGGAAGAGAAAGTTCACACGCATTTCATAGTGCTTGATCTGACACTGTTGACATTTACAGTTTTGTGGCTAGGAATCAAATATGCCAATATATAATAAAACCACACGGATTTAATTCGGATGCGCACAAAAAGCTCACTTCTCGAACAAAGTTCAACAACCTAAGCGTACGGTCTTTGATGAATTAGCTCTGTTTGTACTGATTCTTTTTGTTTTACAACATGTAGCCAATGCCCCACAAAAGAGGCTACGCAAACCCCAAAATAATTATGAATACCTCGAATACCCAGAAGATAAAAAATCTCAAAATTTCAATATGTGTTCATAGTCCTATTGAGATTTTTTTGGAAGATTCTGAGTGTATCACTGTATGCCGTAGTTGTCTTGACAAGTTCCACAAAGTGTAGGAGCAAAACATTAAGTACCACCCTCGAAATGCCTATCTTCGGAGAGAAGCCCTTTACGTCTATAACAGTCAAAGTCAACCAGCTTTGCAAAATTCGGGAGGACAACGAGTCCATCGAATTGTATCTTGGAGACCTTCTATCTCTTATCAGTCTTCAGTCAACAGGTCCCTCTGAAGCTGCCAGAGCACTTCGTAAAAACATTAAATATGGAAACAATTCGGAAGCAAAGTTAGCAATGAATCTCTTAGAACTCTTGGTGTTAAATGGAGGTTTGTCAATCGGGAAAGCTTTCGCTTCGGATGATAAGCTAATTTCAGTCATTCGATCCGTCCTAAAGGGAAGCAATGCTTCACTGTCCCGTGATCCGTATGACGAAGAAACTGTGCAGACAATGAGAGCAATCGCTATCGGATGGAGTTCTGAACTCAAAGACTTACCTGGTTTGCAGCCCTTGGCTAATTTATATAAGGATATTCCAAAGACGAGATCCCGTAATCATTTTAACGAAGTAGCTACAAGGGGTGCTTTGAATACTGTGCCTGCTGAAAGCCTGCTTAATAATTCATTGATGCAGAAAAATGCGAGCAGCTTGGAAAAAGTAGCCCCAAGGAGGCCCAAAACTCTGTCACCTTCGCTTCCCGTGAGTGAGTCATTTAGAACAAGTAAGAGAGCCCATTCGAACAAAAGAAGAGACAAAAAGTCTAAAGCTTATGCTGATCTGGAATTCAAGATACCTCAGATCAATTATAAAGTTGAAGCACCTAAGATACGGTCCACTATCGCCGATTGTCAAACGAATGCAACGGCTCTTGAGAATTCCATATTGGCACTCCCTCCAAATATGAATGCTGAGCTTGATCCAAGTGTGCAGAACTGGTTCAAAAAATGCAAAGCTACAAGACGGTCGGTTCTTCGATACTTACAATTTGTTGGGGCAGGCAATGTAGCAGCGAAGGACCAAGACGTACGAAAACTAGACGAGGAATTCTTGGGAAGCTTAATAGCCGCAAATGATCAACTTGTTTGCGCACTCAAGCGATATGATTTTGCCTGTGGGGTGGTCTCCTACAATACGGGATCCGATGTTGAAAGCTCTTCGTCGGACGAGCATTTCTATCGGTCCGATTCTTCTAACAGCGATAGTGAAGGACCCACATATACAAGAGAGCAGCCAGATATTCCAAGGTATTCCAATACTGAGAGAATTCCCAACCCCTCGCAGTTTGAGCGACCAGGAGAACTGAGCGAGAACCCTCTTAGCGAAGACAATCCATTTGGTGACCCTCATTGAGATCTTCTGATTTGAATTAAATCTAGAATACTTTATACTTAAATTTATTTAGGTTGGCATTTATGTATGCATCTTTATCTCATAATTTATTATAGTTCCCAGACGCAGTCATAACATTTTCGCATACAGTCGTCATAGAAACTGTCAACAAAGGGTGAGTTATCCCAACAGCTCTTGGTTGATAGCCGAAGAATACTCAATCGAATCCCTAATGAAGTTCCCACCATCAGATTCGAAAATGAATATGTATACCGGTAAGAACTTGCCGTTACCAGCACCACTGGAGTTCCAACTCAACTCCTTGATTTCCTCAACTATACTACCGAATAACATAAGCGCGAAGGGATCTCTTAATAAGTCAACTGAGGAGTATCAAAAAGACCTCAGAAAGGAATTAAAAAGGGCTTTATCCTATGAGCAGAGACTACAACATAAAAACATTAGGGTTATGAAGCTTTCAGGTGAGCTAGCTACCCGACATGAGAAGTCCAGAAAAGCTATGACGAGAGTTCCAACAAAGGATGCGAGCCACAGCAAAAGCACCAGCTCTATAAAAGAAAATATTTCTGCGTTGCAGGACTTGGAGACCCGGTTCAGTAGGACTTCGGAATTCGCCCACAACACACTTTTGAAGCTTCTTAGACATACCAACCAAAATAATGCGACTAGGAAGATCATTCAAGAACACTCCTTATTGAACCAATACCTTTCATCAGCCTCAGAAGCTAAAACACTCACTAATAACCAAGCACCCGGAACTGACGCTTCACAACCATTCAACAAATTACAATGCGAAAACGAGTTTGAACCAGAGGACTTTCAGTCTATTATGGAATCTAATATCGCTATATACAGAGAAGGGATTACTCGGAAACACAGCCAAAATTCAGTGATCAACGATTGTCATTCTCAAACACTCCATTCTGAGGGAAATGGGAACGCTCCTACAACACTAACTGAACACTTTTTGGTAAGAAAAGCATCTCTCAAGACTTTAACGAATCCAAAATCACCTGCCACTGTTTTTGAAACAAATCTGAACTCGTTACACAAAAAGTTACGCATTAATCCGCATCCACTTGCCATATATAACGATAGCCATCAAATTGATCTGTTGTCATCGTCCGACTATATACAAGGAAAATTCACAACTAGTAGAGGCATGCAACTGAAAAACCTTCAATACGTTGACCAAGAAGTCTTGACTCCATCTGATAGCACATCAGAGGAGTTGTACCTCAAGTTGTTGCAGCTATCTGAAGGGCCAATACCTAGAACACTCCTGGATCCAATGGCAAAAGAAGAGAATGATGAAGCGAGAGGCAGTCGCAGTCTTTTTACTTTGAAACACGCCTCGTCAAAGTCCGCATTGCGAAGTAAATCGGGAAGAGGAGAAGAAAACCCTTTCTCATTTTTACCAGTACAAAAGCATTCACCACTCCACCACACCCACCGCCCAACTCAGTCTATTCTAAAAAAGACAAGATCACGATACCAAGGTGGTACGGACTTGAGGGGCTCAAGAACGGAAGAGATCTGTGAAGAAGCTGCAAAATCCCAAGAAGGTCCTGTGGACTTGTCCATATCCCCAGTGCTCGCTAATGGATGTTTTATTACTCGCTCTGAAGGCTCAGCTCCTATTCTATCGGCCATAACTGATAATGCTCCTACTCAGGAGAATTGACACGAATAGAATATCAAAACCACTGCTGGCAGTGGGATAAATAACAATCAGTACATATTTTCTCGTTTGTCTTGCCTTTGTGGTATGGCTGTAAATACTTAGAAAAGCCAAAGGTAGAAGCACAAGGTAAAAAAGAGGCCAAAAAAAACTAGCCACATCTTCCAAGTAATGCCGGCCGCTTTGCTCACTTCTACCATCCTGTTGTAAGTGTGCTTAAGAGAGATTTTACCGCGCTCGAATCGTTCGGTAAGGTCCTGGTTTAATTTCATAGATTTGTTTATTTCGTCTCCCATCTGAAGGCCCAAGTTCTTCAAAGCAGCAACTTTGGTGCTCATAGAATTAAGATCATCATTATTCTGACTTTCTAGTGACAGGAGGTATGCCTCGTTGTGCTTTAGGGATTGAGATGACCGGCTACCATATGGAGAATCCATGCGTGTTGGTGGCAGAGGGTTGATCGATCGAGAATGAGCCGACGAAAATAACTGAGTTCTATTGTCCCTGTGATATGCAGACCCTCCAGTAGAGTATCGGGAGTCCATTCTTGGGTGATTGCCCCTTCGTGTTAGTTGTTGTCAGACGCACGCGCAGGACAAAGAAAGATCATGAAATCAAAGTATATGCAACTCGTTCTTGCGATTTATTACGCACCAGTTAAAGATTGACACTTACTTCTTTACTTGGCCTTTCAATTCTTGAATAAGCAAAATAGCAGAAATTCTTTTTGGGTGTTCGATAATTGACATACATGCTCCCCATTACAAAACAATTATCACAAGATCAATAGCGCTGTAACATGTTGGAAAGATAAAAATTCGGTAACTCCCAAAAGATTGTCTGAGCCACAACCGAGTTTTTATTGATGTAGCCGATCTATATGACCATCATGTTTTGTGGACTATCTTTACCAGGATTGATCTCTTGCAATTGTTCAAGAAGTATATTTAATTTTTTTAAAAATAAACGAAAACGCAAGCAAACAAACAAAAACAAAAAAATAGAAAAAAAAAAATATTCATGATTTGTGACACTTATGTGCAGCTTTCCAAATGTGTTTGACTTGTATGATCCAGTGACTGTAGGTACTTGCAACATGAATGATGAATAACCCGTCAGACCCAGTTCCACAGCTGCTAAGACACGTCAAACATGTCGTCTTGGTTCTTTCTGGTAAAGGAGGCGTAGGAAAGTCATCCGTAACGACTCAATTTGCTTTATCTCTCTCATTAAAAGGTTACAGTGTCGGGGTATTAGATATCGATCTAACGGGTCCATCCTTACCAAGAATGTTTGGAGTTGAAGGGCGTCAGGTCCATCAGTCACAGAAAGGATGGGTTCCAGTTTCCGTTTACAATGCTCAAGTGGGAGATAGTAGGGGCTCCATCTCCCTCATGTCTCTTGGGCTACTCATTAGTAATCGAGGATCGTCTGTGGTGTGGAGGGGACCAAAGAAAACGGCGATGATACGCCAATTTATGACCGATATTGCTTGGTCTCCAATCAATGGTGAAAGTCATTTAGATTATCTAATTATTGATACGCCTCCTGGAACGTCTGACGAACACATTGCCATTGCAGAAGAACTTCGATATGCTACAAACCTCGATGGAGCAATAATTGTAACAACACCTCAAAAGGTTGCTACCGCTGACGTTCGAAAAGAGATAAATTTCTGCAAGAAGGTCAACTTCAAGATTTTAGGAATCGTTGAGAATATGGCAGGCTTCATTTGTCCGCATTGTTCAGATTGTACAGATATATTTCTGAGGGGTGGAGGAAAAGCCCTAAGTAGTTCTTTGGAATTTCCTTTTTTGGGAGAAATTCCTATCGACCCCAAATTCGTAGAAATGATCGAGACTCAAACTGTTGGGGAGAATGGAAAGTCGTCACTTCTTGACGAATACCCATCTTCGAACCTCTATCCGATCGTGTCAGATATCGTCGACAAAGTTCTTGCCAATAGCAGTGTGAGAAATCCTTAGTTTCTTCAAGTTATACAATGCTGATGGAGTTCTTGACAGCAGTTTTGAGTCACATACATTTTGTGAATGTATTATCTAACGCAAACTCAACATACGGAGAAGCTCATTAAATCAACGATAAGCTAGCAGTGATCTGACAAAGAAGTGTCAGGAGAGTCGTATGATGAAGTTAGATTGCAATATTCTACAAGCTAAACCTGGATTCCTCTTCGAACAAGCGCTCAAAACCGATTACTGCCTCAAGATTAGTTTAATTATTTTTTTCCCTTTGGGTCAAGCTAGAGTATGCAAAAATTCCCGATTTCTGAAATCGGCTGGAAAACAGGGTATTGTTCGTAGCGTAATTTCCGAAGTAACAAGCTATGGAAATCAGGAGAGGATGGGCATCAATATTTTACATATATAGCTCTGTAGTAAATAACATTCTATTAGTTTAATTAATGAACCCTAACATCTTTGCGGCTACATAGCCAACCAAATCTCCATTTTCTTTTTTAGCTGACCAACAGAAAGAAACATAGGGTTTAATTTTTGATCCCATTTCATTTTTTCAAAATCTTCGCCATACTTATTGTGGAGACCAGCCAACCAGTGGCATTCCATCTCAGAGAGGGTTTGCTTTCGGGCAGGCTTAGCATGTTCACTTTGATACTTCCTCAAATCATCGATAATGGGGACCGACTCATTGCTACATTCCGTAGCTTGTGGGTCCATTTTTCCATAAATGATTTCGGTCACCTCGTTTGTCTCTGGATTTCTTATCAAACGTGCCTCGCCAAGAGGGATCTTTTCGGGATCGGTCTCATTAGCAATTTGACCTGGATTTACATCGGCACTGCTTTTTATGACCGGTTTTGAATCTACCTCGTGTGTAAGATCTTTTATAGATTTTCCGAGGCGGGCCTGTAATCCAAACTTCTCATAGTTTTGTTTCCAAGTGAGTTTTTTGTCCCAATGCGCAGCCATAACAGGGTGAGGTATGTAATTGAGCTTTTTTTGCTTGTCTTTTACTTTTTGAGTGTTCTTTTTGACCGATGATCTGGCCATCTTCCGTTTTCTGACGGACGCCATTTTTTAATAATAATTGACTACGGATAAAAAGATGGTGTTCGCTCAGTTGGAGAATCAGAGATGAGATGCATCGAAGAATGCAGGTTCACTCAAAGCGTGAGAGCCATATTTTCGTAAATATTTCCGAACAATGTCAAATCCCGCAAAATGATAATTGAATCAGGTTTCATTCTATTTCTCTCTTTTTTTTTTCCAAAAACTTTCATGGCAACTTGTGTCCTACAGGGTTATCAAACTATGCAAAAAAGGATTCATGAGTAAGTCTAGCTATAAACTATTAACTGGTGGGATACTTGCATCTTTTATCAAACTACCAAGATACAGAATCTGCTCTACTCGTCTGGGATCAACCTCGTACCCATCCGTTTGATCATCTTACGAAAATGAATGGGAGACGAGAGTCCAGTCAATTTTGAGGTCATTGGAATCCATAAGGTACTTACCTCGAGCGAGCATAGAAAACAAAAGGCTAGTTTTTGTTCGACGCCTTGATTTGTTCTCCAAAATCCATAAGCTCGAAAATAAGGTTCATGTTGGGGCATATCTTTTCGCAAGCCTGAACAAAATGTCCAGTTGAAGCATTTTGACCATTTTCAGACTCACTCATGTGTTTACTTCCAGACTTCAAAAGCTCATATGCCTCATTAACTGAGAGGTTGAACTTAACCATAAAGTAAGCAACTATGACGCATGCGGATCGCAGGACTCCACATTGACAATGAATGAGTGCTTTTTTACCCGGTTTATCGATTTCGGAAAGTTTCTTGGTAATTTCGGGCAAGTCTTTCAGAATTGATGAAGTGTGAGACCAAGGAATGTGAACATATGTCTTCCCGTTGCTAGCATCAAATTCAGATTCTAAGTTACGACATTCCTTTGCGACGTTAAGAACTAAGTCATAATCGTTGATGTTAACGGGCTTTTCCGATAGAAATGGATCTGAATACAAATATAGAATCAGATCGAGCACATTTGCTGGTCCATCAGGATATGCATTGACCGCCGTACTTTCTTGAAGCTCTTCATGACTTTGGCTTGCCTTGACAGTAGTCGGATGAATTACGGAAGTGTCTTCACCAGAAACCGTTACCGCCTTCCTGGACTGACCAGAGGATTTGATATATTTCGAGATGGAACCCAGATAGTCTTTATCTGTGTCAATCTGGTTATTAAAGAATCGAGGTGGAATTGGGGTCAGAGTAAATTGCGTTTCACATTTGTCGTCTTTGTTCCAATTAGTAGAAAACGGGCTCTGAAGGGTTAGAGAATTGCCCGACCCAAGCGGACTCCTAGAATACTTCACATCATCTATGACTTGGCTGGTAACTCTACTAGACGGTAGGAAGTCTGCTAGATTTGTGAATTTGGGCAGCAGTCTGTGAGCGTGTGTTTGTTCGTCCTCATGTTTAGACAGTTCATCATCAGGTATAGTCAAAGAAAGAGGAGCTGTTCGATGCGGTGATACAGAGCTTTTCGTCGAATTCTGAGGGCTGATATCTAGCAGCAAATTTTTGAAGTTGATATTTCGAGAGTTTAGCGAAGCTGTGGGGTTCTTCGTGTATCTCGAATAAGACTCAGCGTCATCCATTCTCTTGATGGATTGGAGTGAGGAGTTGCAGTAATTCGGAGAAGCCGATACGTATGCATCTAGCTCATCCGTTGAACTGGCTTTCATGTTATCAAACATTCTGTGATCCTGGTAGGTGGTCAACAACCTATAAATGGACAAGCTTGCTTTCAGTGACTGCAGTATGGAGGTATGCCAGGTAAGGGGCGGCTAATAAGGCTAAGGCTGAGAATAAATTATGCAAAAGAAGGTACAAAAAAAGAAAGCAACAGGATTTAGCGAAGAAACTTCGGTTGTCACCTTAAAGTCTATGTAGACAAGGGAGTGTATGTCATATGTGAGCACGTCCATACCCTCCTATGCATGAAAGATTTAGAATCTAAAAGGAGATCATTAGAGTCAAAAAACATGTAGAATCGTATCTTCTTTTTGAAGATGATTTATCAAAGAGTCCTAGAACTTTTTCGCCGTGAAGGTTCACTTCTCGACCTTTATAAAAACGAAACTACATTATGATGGCCCACAGGGGAAGGAAATCCAAAAGCGGCTCGAATAGAATAATTTTATGTTATACATAAATTGACAAGTTGTGCTATGGCGTTGGTTTGTCGCATGATTTTGCGATAGGTCTCAAACACCTTTCGTAAGAGACGTTGCAGGTAGGGACTGCAGTCCAACCTTCGCTTGGAGAACAAGCAGATCCCAACAGAGCTACATATTTACCTATATGGAGCATCTGCATCAATGCAGTATTGCAATTCCTGTTCCCACTTGTCACCATTCTCCAACAATTTCTCCTTATTATACAACAACTCCTCTCTTGTCTCGGTACTGTATTCCACATTAGGAGATTCAACGATGGCGTCCACAGGACATGATTCTTGACAGTAACCACAGTAGATGCATTTGGTCATGTCGATATCGTATTTGTATGTCCTCCTCGATCCGTCGATTCTCTCTTCCGCCTCAATGGTAATTGCCTGTGCTGGACAGATAGCCTCACAAAGCTTACAGGCAATACATCTTTCTTCGCCGCTGGGGTAACGTCTCAAAGCGTGTTCACCTCTGAATCTAGGTGAAATTGGACCCTTCTCGAATGGGTAATATATGGTGTATGGATTACGGAAGTACATCTCCAAACAGATGTACATACCTCTAGCAATTTCACTAAGAAAAAAGAATTTGGTGGCCTTTGACAATGCTGATTCACTGCTCTCTTCCCAGGTCTTAGGGGTGGGTTGTCTGAACCCCTTTGGCCATACTGACTGGGTAGAACCACCGGTTGTGAGGTATTCAGTGACAGGCCCAACAGAGGAAGAAACGGGCTTCCACATCATACGAGACGAGGCAAGGCCACGAACGCTGTATCTACTTAACAGGCTGAGCATTTGAGGATAATAACGTTTGAACGGAGGCTCTTCACTTAGGTAAGTGTGTGAGAGTAACGCGAAAATCCGGACACTTGATTGGCTGTGTTGCAAAAATAGGTATTTTGATATAAGCATAGTATTTTGAGCTGAAAGGAAATTTTCTAAAATTTTTCATTGCAGTATTCCTCTAGATTTTTTTAAATACCTCATGCCCGGATTGATAAGTTTCTTGTCTCTAGACGACGTCCTTTCCGACCAAAATGAATTTACAACTAATGCAATTTCAATTAAAGCAAAATTTGCATGTTTCTGGCTATAACTAGAATTCTACTGGTTTTTCTGTTTGATACATTAGAATTGAACTGAAAGGAATTAAAATACGGAGACATCAAATGAAGCAACTTTCTTCACCAAACTGAGAAAACAAATTCAGTATCTATACCTATTGTAGCTCATCATTTCGTCATACAAGTAACGTTTCAAATCCTTCATTGACAACTCTGCTTTGCTCTTGCGGTCAAAGAACGACGGCTCCAAAACGACACCTGCTACCGGCTCAATCGCAGATTGATGGTAGCAATCCAAGTATGGATGTCTCAACGCCTGGGTAGCGGTGTACCGTTTCTTGGGATCGAAAGAAAGTAGATTCGACATCAAGTTGAGCCCTGCGATATCAAGCTGTTTGTGGCCGAATTTCTGAACTCTTCTTGGGTGATTGAAAAAGTAAGCATGTACATCGCAAGGCTCTTGAGCGGGAAGCAGCTTGATGTATGACTTTGCTCTTTCCAGGCGAATACATTCGTAGTCGGATCCAGTTGGAGTTCCTAAGTAGTCAAAGATTAGTTGCAACTGATGCTTGTAGTCTTTGCCTGGAAATAATGGATACGCTAAGAAGAGCTCGGCCATAATGCATCCCACTGACCATAAGTCCACGGCGGTGGAATACGAGGCTTGCAGAAGCATGATCTCTGGCGCCCTGTACCATCTGGTGGCAACATATTCCGTTAGATTAGCCTCCAATTCCGACAGCTCAGACCCAACGATCCGTGCTAACCCAAAATCACATATTTTTACCTCACATGCCCAATTGATCAATATATTGGATGGTTTCAAGTCCCTGTGAATCACATTAGCGCTATGTATCACATTCAAGCCACGCAAGATCTGATAAGTAATAAATTTAAGATGATGGGACAGGAGATTCAGCGAGTGAAGAGTTTTGTGTAAATCACTAGGCATATACTCCTGGATCAAGTACACTTCGTTAAAAGACTCGAAGTCTTGGGGCTTTTGGACGTCAAATAGCCCTATGATGTTTTCATGGTTCGCGAAAAAGTTCAAAAGTTGTAGTTCTCGGATTGTCCTAAGACAAACTAGTGTCTTATGGAACGGTTCAATTTTCTTGACAGCCACCGGCGTTGACGTTGGCTTGTGAATTGCCCATGCTACTGTTCCATAAGCACCTTGACCTACCATTTGCTTGAGGGCATAAGAGCGGCTGATTTTAAAGACATTACTACGTTTTTCAGTTTCCATATTGTTAAATTCCTTTCAATGTTTAGTGTGGGTGTAAACATTCACTAGTACTACTCGGAAGTGGGTGGTGAGACGCCGTTTAATATCCAACTTTTGTGTATGTTTCATACCTTCATACAACACAAGCATTCGCTAATAGACTGTTAGTTACAAAATTAACCAAACGAGGCTCTACGAATTAGCCACATGCCCCACTTAACCTAAATAGTTACCAAAATAAGTATTAGGAATCCATTTGCTTTCATTATAGAACGATGTAGTGCCTCTAAGTGAGTTTTCGTGAAACCTCGAATCTACTCATCCTGCATACAAAATCCCAAAGATAGGCGTCTGGGAATTGTTATCAGCCGCTCACAAATTGAAAATTAAAGGAGAGAGACCAATACCTTATATGTTCCAATGGATCACGTTGGTAACTCTTATGGCAATACAGTTGCTCACCTAAAACACACATTGAATTATGTTTGATAAAAAGGCTTGTTCTAATCACGAAAGCAAGAATGCATCAGAGCCATCTCTCATCGCTTGCACCACTTTTGCTCTCATAACTTCCCTCAGAGAATACTCTGGAAGCTTCAAATAGTTTGCGCAGGTCATGACAGATGGTAAATGATCGTCGTTGCATGAGCCAGTCTCCACATGTTTCTTGACTATTGTGAGTTTGGGATTGAGCTGGCCGAAGCCACCGATTGGTAATCTAGGAGAGCCAGTGAGAAATTGAAGGAACTCCCGCCTTTCTATCTCCAGGAACTCACTTATGATAGCTAAGAGATTCCTTATCGCCTTCGATTCCAAGGAGTACCCATGATCTGTTTCGATACATTTCTCTAGAGTAGCGAGCGTCCAGTCCTCAGGGCTGTGACCCATCAAATCATTAAGTTCTATGATTGAAAACAGTTGCATGAAGCATTGTGGTAACAAACTTGAAAGGCCCTCTTGGAAAGCCATCACCTGTTTCGAAATTCCGCGCATCAAGATTGAGCGAGACACTAATCCGATGTACTCTACCAAGTTATTTTCCGTGACAATCAACTCCTTTCCGTTCTCAACAAGTTCCAAATCGGGATATCCCGGAACCACAAAAGTAAGCAGAAGGTCGCTCACATTTATCTTGGAATGTTCAGAAGACCCAGGAGATCCATTCAACGTTTGGTTTTGGAGCGCCATTGGCAACAAGCGCCAAAGTGAATTAGCAAACACCATGTCCACTTGGCGAAGTAACTTAAGAAGCTGGACAATGTCCTTCGAATTTTCTATCGTTTGACAAAACCCAGGCCAATCTTGAATAGCCCTCAAGAAGACAGGGCTAAAGTAAAAATCTAGATTACGCGAGTCAACAATCGCACGGGCAACAAACTGCCCAAGCGCTTTGAATAGGGCTATTGTCTTTTGATTCAGTCGAGAATTTTCGAGTATTGGCTGGGGAAAGAGTCCCGATTCGGGCACTTCAGTCGTTGAATGTGGACTCCTCCACATACTTATCAGTCCACTGAAATGTCTTGATACTAAACTGTAGAACTCCAAAGTTGGCCCGAGACCCGAGCCAACCTCATCATAGAACTGTATCTCAAGAATAGAGGTCAGCGCATTATATTCTTGCAATATTTTAAGAGCGCTTTTAAAAACTGCTTTTCTTCTCACTTGCAATTTTGTCTTCGTCGAGTAACCCTCAGGCTCACCAAGAAAATTTGACAAGCCGTTATATCGAGAATCTGGAGTATTTGGACGAGCTTGACGGCCATTTAACAAACCGCGTCTTCTGGCCATGCCAAACGATACAGAGTTAAAAAAGTGCATCTTGACATCAAAAGGGAGTACCAAGGGGGCGAATAGCATTACTTGGAGACACCATTCGGGTACTGGACTGCCTGGGACAACATAGGAATCATTTAAAGACAACTGTGTCTTCAAGCTGACAGACCGATTCTCAAAAGTACGAGGAGGCACGTACAACAATGTAGAGTAAAGACTTTCGTTAATCCGACTTATTCGGTTAAGTAGATTTAAAGCAGTGCTAGATAGGGGCTCTAATTGCCTTACACTGAAGAACGACGACAACTTTGCAAGGGGGACTATCTTGAAGGAGATTTCGTGCACCGAAGAACAAATTCTCACAGCATCAAGGACTTTCTCTCTAGAATTACTCGATGAGTAAGCTAGAAGCATACCATACAAAGAAGTCGTTCTCAGGACTGGAGCTCCCCGATAGAAAAACAAGACAGAGTGTGACTTGGAATCTATAAGAGGAGAGCTTGAGTCTGATTGTTCCAAATCGCTTTGGGATTTGAATTCTGAGTTCAAGCGCTGCACGACAAAGTTCTCAATAGTGGCAAATGAACTTACAGCTGTCACCAGAAGCATAATGTCTTTGCCTTCGAAGGGAGCGGTTTCCTCATCACTTATGTCAGGTAGCAATTTAAGAAGAATTCTTCGACTGACTAACAGCCTTCTTAACAGAAACAAATCCTTGGCGCCTTGAGGTGTAGAACCAGTACGGGTTCTATTCACTATCGAGTGGAGCGTCGATACGAGTCGATGCAAGGATTGATGGTTGTTGAAGAATACGTCGACAAATGAATCGATGGGTGTAGGGCTGGCAACATCTTTGCTGCATATCAAACGTTGAATATGATCCAAAACGCCCAGAGTCAACAATTCATGACAGGTTGGTGGATCTTCTGAGCCGAGTAGCATAGCTAGACCGTTCCAAACTAACTTGATGTTTGTATAATCACTGCTCTTAAATTTCTTCTGAATTGTTGCCAGTATGTCTTGTAAAGCATTGTAGGTTTTATGGGACGTACTTTCAAGATTCGAGATTCCTGTCTCAATTTGATTTAATGAATCAAGAATTTTTCGCTTCTTAAGTAGATTCAAATGATCGGGGGATTTTTCGTCAAATGTATCTCCCTCTACGGTTTTGCTCTCGAGAGAGTAGCGAATGTCTTTCAAGTTCGCCAAAACCCCCTCCCTTTGCAAATAGTTGATTATTTCAGGATTATTGTTTCTCAAGACTACCAGAACTATCAAGCATGCCGCTGAAATCTGCGCGACTTCAGTTGCCGAAAGGTCATCCCACTCTTTGGTTATGAGAAGATCACGGGCCTCATAAAAGGCGTCCGCAAGAATGACTAGGGATGATTTAGTTTCAAATTGCAAATGACCATCGAGACTATCGCTCACACAAAAGATCTTGTAAAGTTCTCGTAGCACGTGTAGTCTCAATTTCGAATCTGACGAGTCATGGTATAGACTAACGAGCACAGGGTAGATTTGCTTTATATATGCACTCAAATAGTTAATGTCTTCTGTGTCTAGACTATCAAAACTGATGGCTCTTCCGTTGGAATTGTCTAGAAGGAATGCATTCTCTTCCGATAACGGAGGGTCCGGAATGAAACACGTAACAAGCAGGAGAAGTGCTATGTTTTGCTTCAAATTGTTAAAAGAACCACTTGCAAGTCGGAAATTGTCAATATCCGCACCCAGAGATGAGCTCTCTACGAGTATGGCTGCTCGAATGCTTAGTCCCAAGTCGCGCTGGAGTAAAATGTGACGAACACTGGCAGAAGAGTTTGCGAGAACGATTAGAGAATTCAACGTCACGGACGAAAACTGGGTCAGCGGCTTAACCGATCTCTCATCTTTGAGCGAATCGAATGCAATCTTTACGAGTTGAAGGATCAAGTCTTCCAGCGAGAAAAGGCGCTCAAGCTTCTCAGCGTCACTCTTAAAGCACTCAATCACACGGAACATAGTGAGCTTGGCGCTTTCAACTAAGGCAGGATCGTCATGGAACAGAAGCACATTGAGCAAAGTAACAAACTCGTTATCAACGAAGCGAAAATGAGACTTGCAAATGCTCGAACTCAAGTTAGCTACGATTTTGAGGCATTTTCTTTGCGAATGTATTGTCAAGAAGTCAAGGTTCTTAAGGCACGCTTTGAAGCCATCATTGTCAAGAAACCTATGGTGTGATAGCCTATCGTGGGACAATATCTCCAATAACTGTAGACACTGTTCCGTTAAGTCAATGTATACTATGTCCATGAGCTTAGGAACAAGCGCTTCTATTGCTCCGTTGGTGATGGCGTCAATTATATAGTCTTGATTCAACTCGACCAAATTAAAAAGACACCTACATGTGACTAAATGCAACTCTAGGTCGTCAACAAGCATTGGATCGTGAAGGATTGAAACTAATGACTTCGACAATTTATGGATTGGGATGGTTCGCTCAGCAGTCAACCCATCCATCATTAGTAATCGTTCCGAAAGGTCTCTGACCGACTCCAATATAAGATATGTATCATCTCGCTGATTCAAGTTCTCAAGCACCGAATGATACTCGCTTGTCTGTGTTTGGTGAAATGCTGCACTGGCACCATGCGTTTGCCCTAGGCGCTGCACCAAGTCCATAAATGAAAGGGACTGGGCATTGGTGCCGCCCACATTGGCAAACATCCTCGTGAACGGCTGATCCAAAATCGAGCTGTCTTCTGAATCTGACGTATTATCTATTTGGTTCTGCTCGTCAATGTCCATGTGGTCGTCATCCGTAGTGTGCTGTTCGTAACTATCAGCGGAGCACATTTGCGTAGGACTACCGGAAGTGTCGAAAGCTGGTCCCCTATTACCATTCGCAAAAGGTTTATTGGATTTCTTTGGTTTATACACGGGGGCAGATCCGTCCGGATCCATGCATTTCTTGCTCATGGTGGGCTTCTATAGACTATTCAAGTATGTAATTCTCGGAGGGCAAGTCCCACTGATCTTATCTGCACGTGACCTGAGCTCAAGGTTATAGGAAACTAATGCCCTGGCATAAAGGACTTTGGGCAAAGAGGTGCGAAGTTCCGAATCCAATGGCGAAGAAAGGAATGTGATTTGTCGTTTTGTGGACAGTGGTTTCTTTCAAAGTATGGAAGGATCGCAAAAACAGACAGGCAAGACTATGAACTAAGATATCAGGCTTAAACGGCAATTTGTATTGTAAACATGAAAAAATAAATAAAATTACGCTATTTGTTGACGCAGGGGCGGAAACTCAATACGCTGGATTCATACACAGATGAAATTTGGTCCAAAAGGTCGAACTGATGCTCACCACAAAGCCCTTGAACCAAAATAAAAAGATAAAATCATTCTGAAATTCCCATTTTTTTTTACAATTGCTTCGAAATATTTTTTTATTAGTTATTCCAGTCGTTCATCCCAATACCACTGTTACCAGCACTGCAGACTGCATACCGGTCATACTTGAAACCGAGAGGTTTGTTCCTCTTCATCCTCCCCATGTCTTACAATAGAAACTACGGCGACAGACTTGAGGGTGGCCCGTATGGCCGATCAGGAAATAGTCGAGATATACACCCCGACAGATCTCAACAAGACAGGTCGGAGTGGTCAGGTAGGCCATATTCCGGGCGTTACAACGGCTCGGGCCAACGAAACTCGTCAGGTCCGTCAAGGCAACAAGAAGACTACCAAATGAATAACTATCGTCGAAGAGACTACGTGCCTTCAAATTCGAGCGAAAATATCCGCGGTCCACAGGATAGAGGCTACAATAATCGAGGGAAGCCAAACAAGTGGCGCCGGAATGGCGCTCCGCAATTTGACCAGTACAACAGCAGACAAAAGCGCCGACCAAGCAATTCAGACCAGCACAAGTCTTATCTGAACAGTCAACGCGTAGACTCGTATCAAGATTATCGAAATGAGAGGCCTGCCATAGTTCGCTCTAGTTCATCTTCTTATCACCAGGACAAAACTAGAGAATCGAAAGAATCAACCGATTCACAAGAGTTTTCAAGAGACTCAAGAAGTTGGAGAGAGTCTACAGACAACAATGCATCTAGAGAAATCAAGGAAAAGGAAGGAAATAGTCATCTGAGAAATGTTAGTGGCCCTAGTGAAGCTCAAGCAGATCAAACAAACTCCAAACCACGCTCAGGTGCACTGAATTACGAGCAGGGCAAAAAAGGAGCTCCTGCTCTCCCATCCCTGAGCGTGCGTCCAGAATCCAAAGAGAGTTCCACATCAAAGCCGGAGTCTTCAAAGCCCATACCAGATACTACCACTAACCTTGAGAACAAGTTGGTAATCGTAGCCAGGGAAAATTCTCTAACTGAAAAGGAGCATAAGGATCCTCCTGAAATCCACATTTTCACTCTGTCGGTGGCCGGTTCACCTGGAGTACTGCAAAACGATTTGGATTACGAGGAAAACTCCGATGCAGAGACTGTTATCTCGGATTCTATGCCAAGCTCAGAGATTCGGTCTGTTTATCGCCCGCGCGGCAGGGACCCACATAGGAAATCCTTGAAGCGGCGGGCCATCTTCTCCTCCGACGAAGAGGATGAGGCAAATAAGGATTTGCCGCTGATGCATCGCGCTAATCCTACCAATGACGAGCAACCGATGATTTCTCAAAAAAAGAATGAAGTGAAGGGTGTTGAGAAAGCCTTACTGCACCACTCAAACGCAAAAAGCTACAAGATCAAGCGCGATTCCACGGGCAGATCTCAGTTGCAAAGAGCATGCAAACGTGGTGACTTATCAGAAGTAACTGCCCTTGTAGCCGCCGGTGCCAGTCCAAACGAGTGTGATTTCGGAGGTTTCACGTGCTTGCACGAAGCCGCACTTGCCGGGCACGCAGAAATTGTCTCGTTTCTTATCGAAAGTGGTGCGGATGTTAACAAGCAGGCACATGAGGTTGGAGACCTAGAAACACCCTTGATGGACGCCTGTGAGAACAAACATTATGAAACCATAGAGATCTTGTTGAAGCATGGCGCAGATCCCCACATTTGTAATGTTGATGGGTTCTCTACTATCACAAAGTTGCAGCACCTAGATGCGAGCGACAACAGCTACAAGCGAGTGTTGAAACTTCTTGACAGCTATATTTCGCTGAATCACGAGATGCAAAAGGATAAAGGAAGGTCCATGTCGATTGTGGAAGACCCAAGTGAGCCATATTTTGGGGATCTTATGAAGAAGAAGTTTGATAATGTTTACAGATACGCCGCACAAGGGCATAAAGAGTGGACAGCTCAAAACTTCATAACCCACGCGCTAGACTTGCAGAAGATGCCGGATATCCTTTTCCTTGCTGCTAGGAACGGCCACATTGAGCTAGTTGATATTTTACTAGGCCTCAACCCAAATCCATTCGATATCAACCAAAAGAACAAGATTGGGTGCACTGTATTACAAGCTACTGTGGGGCG